>JABFEA020000116.1:413321-425381 GCA_019775915.2 Cyphomyrus plagiostoma
CCCCCCCCCCCCCCCCCCCCCCCCCCCCCCCCCCCCCCCCCCCCCCCCCCCCCCCCCCCCCCCCCCGCCGGGCGGCCCCCCCCCCCCCCGGAGAAAAAAAAGCAAATGTTACCTGTGTACATATCCATTATCTTGAGAGGTTCATGCAAGGCCATTACAGAACGTGTGCTGAAATACGTCGCATCAATCTCTCACGACACACCGCAGAGAAGACAGATATGCTCACAGCCCCCGGCGGCGCCCGTGGACAGCCCGCGACTGATGCAGGCATGAGAGCGCCTGCCAGCGGTATCATGGCGGACAGCACCGCAGAACCTCTGCAGGAAAACCAACACGCACCTCGGTCCCGTTCCACAAGCAAACCGCAGCACACTGTGCCTCCGAACCGGCAGGCTGGCAGCTGAAATCCCAGGGTTAGCTGAGTGAGTAAGGCCCAGGGACGGCTCCAGGGACAGTCTGACCCAGCATTTTCAAAACGTGTACGTCATTCTGGGGAAAAGCGTGTGCTAAGTAAATAAAATGTACTCAGCTGAGTACGGTGAAGGTGAACACACCATCAGTCGATACAGAAAGAAAACTGCTGTTGTTGATGCCTTTTTGCCTGATTTTTTTTTGCTGAAACGTAATTTGAATGGAATGTAAGGGCAGCTCATGCATAGACAGCAGAAGCTTGGTCTTCTTGGTCTATGATGTCATGCTTTTTTTTTTTTTTAAATGCGACCTAAAGGTGGGATGATGTCTGGCTCTGAGTGTTACTGCCTGTGACTGAGAGGTCACTGTCACAAATTCCATGGCTTGAACAAGGCCCCTAACGCCAACCGCTCTGGAGATACCGTCCGACCTGGTGCTCAGATCCTCACCTGCATGCTGCTTTTGACGAAAACATGGAAAGCAAGGCGAGCTTGAGGTCAGACAGCGAGCGCGGTCAGCCAGCATCCCACGGCATGGGGAACAGCTGGAGTTAAGGGGCCCTGCACGGTGCCGATAGCTCACTCAGGACTGCAGCTAGGATCTTAAGACAATCCGGGGCATGAGCCAGAGACGCAATCTGTGCGAGGCGTCCTCAGCTGATGGCACAGTTGATAACATCCGAGCTAGAGAGATGATTCGGGGCCGCTTCAGAATCATTCAGGGCTTCAACCGCATGCTCCTCAAGCCAAGAGGGGATTTATTGTTATACAAATCATATTCGGTACACTGCTTACAGTGACACATGTCCTAATAATGTTCCCCACACCACAGTGCTACATAAGTACAAGTGCATGGATAGATGGGACAAGTGTGTGTGTGTGTGTGTGTGTGTGTGTGCGTGCGTGTGTGCGTGAGAGTGAGTGAGTGAGAGAGAGAGACAGAGAGCAACAGAGAAAGACAGAGAGAGAGAGCAACAGACAGAGAGAGAGAAAGAAAGAAAGAAACAACAGTACTACATACACAAAATGTGCATGGATTGACAGGACAAGGAGAGAGAACATCAACAACATTGACACACAAGGTAAACAATGATGGAATGTTCCAAATGGTCCATTATGGAAGCAGCTGGGCACATGACTGATGCGTCCACTCACTCTATTAGCCACAGGATTTAAATCTGCAACCTTCTGGATATGGGCATAGATCTGTAACCTACTGAAGCACAAATCCCTCCTCTTCATCTGGTAGAGTGAGTGTGATGTCGTCCCTTTCAGCTGGGAGGCGCGGTGCCAGATAGCTGAGGGAATCCATCCTGGTGTCCATGACACCTGCAGCCCTGTGGTTGCCATGCTCCGTCACTGTGGACAGCAGGATCTGAACACCGACCCTCTCCCCCCCCGGTTTGTATTGCTTTACTGAGAAAGGAGGATGACTCAGCTCAATTACCGTGCTAATGACACCAGCTGAGGACTTACACGCCCGGCTGGACTGAAAACTCACACGGATGCAGAATCCAAGTCGAGGACCTGGGAGCCAAAGCTGAAAATAAAGCTGATATGAAGCGTAACATAATAGGTCAGGGATCTCCAGAGGTTAAGAGGGCTTCTGGCCCCTGGGTAAGCTTAGGAAAGCAGAACCTGCATGGACAGGAGGCCATGGAACTGTTGCTGTGACAGCAAGAGGCACCTCGAAACTAAACACCGCTTCCCGAGGTGTAACCATGGTGACCGACCTCAGTGGCATCAAGACAGAACATTATGGACTCCAAGTAGAAATGTCCCAGGGTTCCCTCTGTGTATGTCTGCTATATGAGGCAAAGGGCTGAGAAACCGAAGTACTGAATAATTACCGCCCCCCCGCCCGGGCACTTTGATGGAAGCAGATTCTTGTCAGCTGAGAGATGAGTTGAGTCGTTAGTGTTAGCACTGTTGCCAGAGTCCCTGGTGAGTGGGACAAGTGGAGCATACAGAGAGACGAGGCTTATGGACAGGTAGGGTATAGCGAGAGGCAGAGTATACTGAAAGGCAGGGCACAGGGAGAGGCAGGATATAGAGAGAGGTAGGGCAAGGGAGAGGTGGAGTATACTGATACGACAGACACGCATACATAGGCATCCAGACACATAAATAACTGGGCACACAGAGACACACTAGTTTTAAATGCCCAGTTTTAGGATTACCATGCAGAGAGCATCAAAGTTAATGCATGATATCCTATCCTAGTAGGCATTCTCTGTAAAGCAGCCAGTGATACCCCGGCCCAGGTCCGGCTGATTATGCGTCTCACTGCGGTGGGGATATGAGGGGCGCTGTCCCCCGCGATTGAGCCACGCTGCCGCTCCCCCCACTCCCTGCTGACCCTCCCTCCGACGCACCTGCAACAGTGGTATTGAGAATTCATCTCCATCCTGATGAGGGACCTCATGAATAAATATGAGTAAATAAGACATCAACATGGCCCGCGATCGACTTAATTAAGTTTATCATTTTCATCCCTTTTACACAGCTGCATCAAATCAATTTCTGATTACAGTGTGAAAAAAAGTTGTTAAACAATACTTTTGTGGAACATGACAGTAGCTTCATGTTAACTCTTGAATATTAGCGATAATGCCACCATGATTCCTTACGCTGCTGGTGTAACTGGAAGGATATTTGAGTTTAGGAATATAAACAGGTGAAGGGTGCAGTTAAAAGCCAGAGCAAACAAAGTGAATAAAAAGAAACCGGCAATGTAATGACAAATGGCCGTGGTAAGCCGTGTGAGACCTGTTGGACTCACACACACACAGATTTCGGTGTGAACAGAGCTGAGCTAAATGTATACGATGAGAGGGATTTGAATCAACACCCCGGTGAGTCCTATGTGAGTGTCTCCACACACGACCAGTACGAGGAACGCCTATTATATTCACCATAACGCTTCGTGAGAGATCATCCGGGCCCTTCCTCCAAAGCAGCGCTTCCCAACTTCTCAGGGATCCCCTGAGACTCCACATTTTTGCTCCCTCTCAGTTCCCGGTAGTTTCTAATGAGGCAACGAGGATATGAAACCACAACCTTCCAGTTAGAGGGACGGATGTCATAAACCACTGACTTTTAACTGCAGTTTGTTTTGCATACAGAGCTGGTGGGAAGCGGGGAGGGAGCAAAGGCTGGACTGTCTTGGGGTCCCTGAGCATCATACGTGGGGTTCGATCCCCGCAATGTCTGGCCCAGAGGATGCAAACTGGCTGTGAGGGTGGGGTTCTTTCCCATCTCCTCACCCTGCAGCTGCGTTTACTGCTGAGTGTGAGTGTAACCTACTCTCCTAGAAGGTTATCAGGTACAGCCCATAAATGGGGAGAGGAAAGTACACAGCAGATGAGTGGGGGGAGGGGGCCTCTGTGATGAGATTACTTGAGCATTTTAGATGGGGAGGGGGCAGGTAGTAATCACAAATAACTACAAGAATTATGCAGAAATTTGTAACCGATTCACATTTTCCGCTTCACTATTGACAATAAGGCCCTTGGTGAGAAGGATTAATGCCTCAGTACTTATACCTTTTAAAAGATGATATTGGTACCAAATAATAAAAAGAAAGTGTAACAAAGAGGTATGGAAGGCAAGACTGCAGAGTCCCCAACTCACTTAGAGAGGTCGCGACCATCCTGTTGCCATGGGAACAGCACGTTGCCCACGGCTGCCCGGTAACTGTACACTCCCAGCAGGCCGAGGACCAGGGCTATCTTGGACACCAGGGAGCAGCGGCGTTGGACCAGGATGAAGATGAGCAGCAGGGAGCCAGCCGCGAGCAGGGACAGCGCCCCCTTGTGTTCCGAGCTGTAGAAACAAAGGCAAACAACTGACCAATCAGGAAGAAACAAACAACCGCAGGCCAATTGGAGAAGAGCAAACATATTGCAGTGCATGGAAACTCCATTTTTATATTTTTAGCATGAGTAAGATGTAGTGATGACTCCCTACCCCCATAAAAGCAGCTCAAAGACAAAAAAAAATACTGCTGATGTACTTACTCTGGTAAGAAAGATGAATTTGTAGCATTTTTTGTATCCCCAGAATTAGTGACTCCAGCGATTGCATCTTTATGGCTTTGCCCAAGTAATTAGATGACCTATCATACAGTTATGAACTCCTAACTCATCTTTGGACTGTAAGACACAAAATCTACACAAAGTCCTCCTTTGTTACATGGCCTGTGGACCAATAGTGGATTTACAGAGTTCTCTGCATTCGGGATAAACCACGAGCGAAAACTGCAGGTGGCAGCTCTAAGGACACCGCCTATGCCTGTATAGAGCCCTGTTGGGCCGAATCGTCACTGGAAGGCTGAGAATCTCATTGTCCTTTGAGGAGAACGCCCGCGGGAAAGGGACCACGTGCTGGCTAATGACGGTTAAAGTGACAGTCGCTGTTTACTGTTGTCGGTTGCAGTCGTGGCGGTAATCTGATCGCTGCCAGCTAGTCGACTGAAAAGCTGAGCGGGGGTGAAGGACGGCTCTCAGCGGCTGTCAGAATCAGACGAGCGCATGACTGTGGACACGCCATGTTGTGGGAGCACCGTCTAGCAGACAGGCGGGCGTGACAGTCAGCCTGACAGATTTCAAAGCTATCAGGGCTGCCGAAGCTGAAACCGGTCATTAGGGGGAGCCATTGAGTGCAAGATGATCCAAAGGACATTATGATGATACAGGGGTCCTCGGCATGTCCACCTCAGCACCCCCATCTATACATATCCGCCTCTGAGCTGCATTAATGGAATTTGATCACCGCGTGCGAGCTTGGGACTCCTGTTTCTTGGTCTTCCTGCCCTCCCCCTGCTCTTTGCGCCTCGTAAGCCCTCACAGACACGCGTAGACAGGAACAGCCGCACGCCCTGCCTGGGTTCCGCCTCCCGTGAGAGTTCCCAGGTACACAGAGTCCAGCGTAGTAACTGGCACCCTCGCTTGCCACTGCCTCTGTTCTTATTCTGAGAGCAGCGCCAGATGCATCTTCAGCACGAGTGGGACGGGATATTCAGCTCGTATCTGCTTCGGTCTCAAACAGGAGCTTGAAGTCTGTCCCTCAGATATCCTGGATCTTTGCTGAAGGGAACCTTCTGCCATTAAATAAGCAGTAACAGGAACCACTGGGCTCAGCCCTGTTCATCCGCCTTGAATGCCCTCTTGATCTCACCCCCAGGCTGTCTGTGTGTGAAACTTGTGTGTACATTTTCCCTGTGTGTCTTCCAAAGTGTTTTCCCCACAGCCGAAAGACTCACAAGTAGACTTCACTAAACCATCCCTGATGTGTGACAGTGACTGAGCATTGCTGAGAGGAGGTGAGACCAGGGACAAATTGGTGAAGGAGGTGAATTTTGCCAAATGGATTTTATCACGCTTCAAAAACGGAATAACAATAGCAACATTCTGGAACTAAAATGTGCTCCAGCTGTACGGCCCTCCAGTTGTGCTAGCTTAAGGCTCCATTCATTTATCCATTCATTTTCTATACTACTTTGCGGGGGTCCAGAGCTGATCCCGGAAACAAGGGGCAAAAGGCAGGGGATGATCCAGGACACCATTCACATACCTTGGCACGTTTTTGGCCTGTGGGCCACCCTATTTATGAAACCTGTCATACTGAAAGTACACAGATTAAGGAATAACAAGATACGAGATTTGATTCAGCAATACAGAGTCTTCCCTACCCTGTGACGAACTTGGCCTCTGTCTTAATATTCACGTCTTAAAATGTAACATCTATATTTATATATATGATATGCTATTTATTACTTATTATTTTTCATTTGCACTACAACCAATGAGTGCAATATTCCAGCTCAGTGTACAACTCACACGCATCACATTACAAACTTAGAAGAAAAGGTACTTTGAGTGTGGGCAAACTGGCATTGTGTCTAGGGCAATGTTTCCCAATCTGGTCCTAGGGGACCCACAGACAGTTCACGTTTTTGCACCCTCCCAGCTCCCAGTAGGGAGCAAAAATATGGACTGCCTGGCAGGGAGCTCAGAGGGAGCAAATATGCAGACCGGCTGTGGGGCCCCAAGGACTGGATTGGGAAACACTGGTCTAGGGTGTTACCCTGCCTTCTGCATCCCTATGACATACATGAAGTGGTTATGGAGGACACTGAGATGGATTTCTTTGGAGATGTACCTGATGAAGACCTGAGATCCACACCACTACGACTGTTTTTGATAGCATTGTGTGGAATCGTGTACATTTATAGAAGTGACTCAGGCCTTTTAATGTGAAAGTCAGGCAGACTGGTGCCCGTGTGAGTACCTCCTCACACGCTGCACAAAAACAAGTCGCAAATGAAAGCCGGCATCTTCGATATCCCGATGATACCGGCACACCACTCCCCGGCAAATAACAGGCTGTTCCCAGCATATCGAGGTCATCTCTCAAGCCTCCAGAGTGCCGCAATAGCGACATTCTAGATCTAAACATAGCGACAATGGAGAAGATGCTAAAAATCAGCAGTATCTGGGGGTCAATGAGCCGCATTGAGCGTGGGTCAGCAGGCAGCAAAGGGGAATGCGGCCAATCCTGAAACACTCGGCAACATCGTCCAGACCCACTTTACTTTAAATCAGCTCATGGGCAAAAGCTCAAAGGAGGTCCTCGCACTAGCTTTGTTCTCCGTGACCTGTGGTGCCCTGCGTAATCCCTGCTCTTCTGCTACCATCTTTTACAGATAAATCTGACAGCATGTCGGTCCATTTTCCTATCAAAAACAGTCCAGAGAACCATGCCGCTAACGTCAAACGGTACCGGACTCCTTGGTTCGAGGATATGATGCTTTGTGCAAAGGGCCAATCACCTGGATCATCCATCCCAATTTCGTTACTTTCATGAAATACCCGTGACAGAAAGCTATTATCTCAGAACACCATTTTACTTCACGCAATACTGTTGATTTGCATTGCAAAAAAAAAAGTCTGAGAATGAGAACAGCTGAAATAACACGCAAGTACTTAGAACCATCAGTACTGTGTCATAAAATGTCAGCTTGGAAAAAAGCTATAGCCCTTAACCATCCATCCATCCATCCAGCATGTCCAGCACAGAGTTGTGAAGACTACCAAATAAAACCACCTAGATACTCTTTGCACATACGAATTCACATAAATTTAGATGGATGCACATTTCTAACCAAAAGTGAGCCTGATTACCGTCCTTCTCACAGCGGTGAAGGACAGCTTATGCAGCGGCCTTCTGACGACTTCCCACGAGGGGATTCTGCCTGAAACTAGGCTCTTTCACTACGAGCTCTCAATCAAATCAGGAGAGTGCAGATGCCACCCGTTACTGCCGCGTCGGATGACTGAAGTACTGGAAGCCGACTTCCTGGGAAAGAGGAGCCTGGCAAATGGGCCAGAAGACATTATGGACAGACTGTGGACTGGTGACGCAACGTCGATCTCAGCCGGCGGGATCCACAGCATCCCTGAGGACAGTTATTCTAGTCCTGCTGGAGAAACTCCTGGCACACGAGAGGTGGACGAGGAAGTGGTGCTTCTGCCGAGCTTCCGGGCATTCCCGCGCATTCCTCGATTCGCTATTCCTCGAGATCCGCAAACACCACTTTCGAGCAGGATGTCCTTCTCCTGGCCTCTCCTTACACCGCGGTGAACACAGAGACAAATATTTCTCCATGTCAACGAGCAGGGCCTTTAACGAGGCCACTAATTAGGCCGACGTCTTACTCATTCACGAAGAAGCAGTGCTTACGACTTTTCAGGAATCTTGACCATCTTCCATTAATCCAAGGGGAAGTGTTAGAATTCCCGTTATTAGTCACATAAATGCTGAATTGTTACATTTTGGTTATATAAAGGGAGCCGACAGCCGATGATATCATTTCAAACCAAATTCTACCATGATCTTAAATATTTTCTACTAACTCCTGAGGGCTTGGGCTGTACTGCCTCAGTTCATATCACCCCAAATTCTCACTGACTGGTTTCTCAGCAGTTCAGCACACAGATTCCTGAGCTCAGCCTTATGAAATGAAGTGGGGATCAAGACGAGTCTTAAGCTGCCTAATAGAGAGAGTTCATTGCTTGCATTATGTTAATTGCACAATGAAGCGGCTGCGATTGTGTGTGATGACGGGTTTGGAGAGACACACAGGTGATTCGGGACAATCTTCTTGGATTAAAATACCTCACTGTCTTAAGGCTGCAGACAAAGGCAAACACCCAGGAACATGTAGATACTAAATAAATACAACTCAGTACAAAGGAGTAACTTAATCCACAGGGGTTTTTCGCCTAAAAGAACAGCCTTCGAAAGGTAATATGAAGTCTGATTAATCGCCATTTGCTCCTTCTTTGAGGATTAACTCAGGCAAGGGTGAATTATGAGTCCTGGATCAAACGTCTCATTGTCTGCTGAACTAAGGTAGCAACTGAACTCTCTGTATGAATAGCATCATCTTCTTAGAGGCGATAAGGACACAGAAATCTGAGACCAATCCAAGCCGTGACAGTAACAGTATGCAACGCGCTCACTAGATCGTCGCCTGAATCAGGGGGGTCAGCTGCTCCCCCTTTAGCCCTCGAGGGACCTTGCCTGGCTCGTTCTTCACATCCTACATTTTTTCTGATGCTGGCGAGATCCCCCCCTCCCACCGCTGAGCTACAGGGAGAGAAAGAGCCTTGAAGGTCTAAAAGCAAAGAGAGGGCCCCAGGCAAGGAGCCCCCCCCCCCATCGAGGAAGACACCAAGGAGCCCTGAAAACAGTGGTCAGGTGGGGCGATCGGTGGGGGGGGGCAAAATGAGGGGGTGGACAGTTCAAATCCCAGTTGGCTCCATGCTGGAGAATGGGTACGAAATTGAAACATTTGCTATAGAAAAAATCTGTCGCATATATGGTACTGTACTGTACAAAGGTACCATATGTACAAGAGAGTGAAAGTCAGTGAAAGGAAGTTGTACGCACATGACTGGCATATTGGCTTAACCATTTCAAAACCTCTCCTAAATTCACCCCAGTATCTGCAGCAACTGAGCAATATATCCATATTTCTGCTGACTACAAGCATGCCATGTCTGGCCAATCAGTACTTCATTAAACTATCTAACTAATTAAGTTAATTAACTGAGCTGGTGGGCGAAATTTAATGAATACATAGAATGGCTGGGGTGTCCCTGAGGAGAGGTTTGGGAACTGAAGCTGTGTTCATCTAGCCATCCAATTAAATGATGGCAACTTTCGGGAGAACAGAAGAAATTATTGTTAGTTTTTATTGTGCTGCTGTTAATTTGCCTATGTTCTAATGTTAAATTGTTCCTTTTTTTGAGCCAGTTCCTTTCTAGCCAGTTAAACAGATTGAAACATTGGACTGTTTATTACTTTAGTACGGTATTGTGTACACAAAGCACAAAAATGTAATAATAAGTGTGCATCTCATTACCGGGATGCTTTCTAAGTGACCTGTTGTCTGAGTGCATCAATCCTTTACCCTGCATGCTGTTACTCATCATAGAAATACAGAGATACAGCAACCTTCTACAGGCAGAAGATGCTGGCATTCTGACCTCATACCAGTGCTAGATCACCTTGGCCATCGTTCATCTGCCGCACTGTCACAGACAGAAACACAGAAGCCGGCGAACGCATGCTGAATTATGGCCGCGCTTCAAAAAAAAAATATCAGAGTGAAGGATCCGACCCGCTTCTCTCCTGCCCGATTTACTGCTGCGGAGAGTGTCGCCACATCCCAAGCTCGACAAGGACGAGCGCACAAATCCCGCACTTGACAAAAGACTTCGGCCACAGGCCAGACCCTCCCACCCCACCCCTGGCGCATCTGATTACTCAGCGGCGAGGCTGGCGCACGTAGGGCGGAGAAGCATGTCGCTTCCTAAATCGTAGGCCTGTAACCATCTGGCAGAAGACTTTTAAATCCCCCGAGACCTTGGCCTAGGAAGGGCAGGACCTGCGTGAATCACAGTGAGGGTCCTTGCTGATGTTACACATGGTCACGTGTCCACCACACTTCATTATATGTATCCCAGGTCACTCTCGCCCTGACGCGCGACTCATCGCCCAAAACACGGCCAACTTCCTCAAAAGTTGCACAACACAAATTAAAATCACACTTACAACTCAACTCCTCAAAGTTTCCCTGGTTTCTTCCCATAAATACAGACGTCCTTGGAGCTGATTACCAAAGACATTACACCATCCTCGTAATGTTCTAACCTCGGTTATTTATGTCTGCTAAAGCTAGAGTAACAATAATTTATTTAAAATAAATAAATAGTAGAAACATGCTGAGTCATGAGCTTTATTAATAGTGCACAGTATAGAGCCACATAAAGATATCGACTGCAGACACTGTGTGATCTATCTCAAACACAATCCTTAAATCTTGGTTATAAGATGGATAGTGTTATTTATCTAGCTGAGGGTCACAATATTAATGCCTGTAGAGGTACGTTGCTGGGTCCTAACCCTTTAGACCCCAAAGTGGCGCTTACCTGGTGAGCCAGTGTCCCAGGTCGGGCAGGTGTGCCCACTGCACCCCTGTCTGATTGAGGGAGCGGAGGAGGCGGCAGGAAGTTAGGGTTATGAGGGGCGTGGTCAGGGCTAGCCACTTCCTGTTTGAGGAGCTGGAATGGGCCGGTTTGTCGTGGGGGGCCAGCAAGGCTCCATCATCCGTCGGGGGCGTTTTCTCCCGGAAGTACTTGCGGCAGACGTCTTGGAAGACGGCCAGGCAGAGGGTGTTGAGCAGGAAGTACCAGGTCTGGTGCTCCTCCTCGATGAAGCTGCTGGCTGCCAAGCTGAGCGTGTGGCCCACCGACCCCCCCAGCAGCAGGATGTCCAGCTCCGAGAAGTGGCCCGAGTCCCCGGCACTCTGGGGAAGTGCGAGAAGGCATGGGGTGGGCGTGGCCAGGGCAGGGAGAGGGGAGGAGAAGAGCTTTTAGGTAATTGCTTAGTTGGTTGTTAAAAAATACACAAACACGTACAAACAAAATATGAAATATACAGAGCACAGGGTGGTGCGGACCCCAGGAGGGAGGCGGGTTTGAACTCGACCCGTGCTCTTTGTGTAGGATTTGCATGTTTGCCCCGTGTTCACCCATCTGCATCCTGTATTTGGAGGGAATGGTACGAATGGCAGACTGCAGCGTCTTCATAAAACAAGAGGGAGCGAGAACAGGCCGTGAGCAAAACCATTTCTGACACTGCTAAAGCCGCGGAGGCAGGGAGTTCTGCTTTGCTGGGGATGCATGCGGCCTGTCCCGCTTTCCCTCCAATCCCCTGCACAGCCTGGACCCCCAGAGGAAATTTCCAGAAAAGAATCAATTTATAAAAAAAAAAAAAGATGTGTTTCTTTGAGGGGACCCAACATAGTCAAAAATCTCAAAGGAAGGATGCGATAAGATCTTCAGAATAAAAGTTCAGATCAACAAAAATAATCGCGCAGAAGACGATTGACATGATCTAAGAATGTTCCTCTGATCTGGCTATTAAACACAAAGCTAAACACCACAGCAGCTGACTCCGTAGCCTGCATTCAAGAGCATGGAACCTTCCAGAAGTGCCCGTGTCCATTTTTGGAAACCTTTATGTAAGGGGGGGGGGGGGGGGGGGTGCAATGCCCCCAAGGCTCATGTGCCAGTTGGAC
>JABFEA020000116.1:454636-471193 GCA_019775915.2 Cyphomyrus plagiostoma
GACGGGATGCCAGTCCATCACTGGGCACAGGTGCAGGGACACCCTGGACGGGATGCCAGTCCATCACTGGGCACAGGTGCAGGGACACCCTGGACGGGATGCCAGTCCATCACTGGGCACAGGGCAGGGACACCCTGGACGGACACATGTTCACACCCTGTTATCACCACCTAAGCGTATGTTCTAAGGACTGTGGGTGGAAACTGGAAGAAACCCACGCAGCAGGGGGAGAACAAGTAAAATCCGCCACAGTGAGGGCAGGAATCGACGTGTCCGGCCATTCTGCCACTCTAAATTTCAATAACAGCTAAGCCGTGCTGTCCCCGAGGCCGAGTGCCACCGGCCAGTTGCTCATTAAGCAGGAGCCCGACTCGAGCGGCAACAGCAGAGGGACGGACTCAAACGGCGGAGTCAGCATGTCTGTCACCCACCGGGAGGACCCCGCACCAGGACAGGCCTCGGAACTGGGAGCCAGTGCTTCCCATTACTTTTTTCACTTAAGATTCCATTTGTAATTTACCCTCATGATGTCACAATCGAGTTTTTCATAAATGTTTTATAAACAAACGGTTTAATATCAAAGTGTCATCATGTGGCTGGATGTGAACTATTTTACGATTTATTTATTTTGCATATACTTTTACCCAAACTGATGTACAATAGACAAGATAAACTCAGACAGTCCCTGGTCCAAATCGCAGGGCCAGCAGAGTGATTTCAGCACTGGGCCCCTGAGCGAGACCCTCAAACCTCACTTGCTCCAGGAACTTGCTGAACCCTAATATGTAAATAGTGCAGACCTTGGTGTTTGTGCACAAAGCAATAAACACCACAAATCCTGCATAAACACAGCTCCGTCTGACAGGTAACGGGAACATAAAAAGCCACTCATGCACAATGATCAGCTGCAGACACTCATCCACGAGGGCAGACGGCCGACTGGTCGGCACCCAAAGTCCGCAAGCTGTGGGTTCGGGGCCCCATACTGAGCAGCAGTACATTTCTGTAGGCTGAGCGCTAAAAGTGGCTGCAAATTGAAATCCCCAGAGAAACTGTGGCAAAGCTAAAATGTCAGATGTTGTAAAAGGGCAAGAACTACATATCAGAAGCTGGTGAATAGAGAGGTCCGCTAAAGTCGCTTAATAACTCATTAAAAAAAGGCATAAAGGGGCTTTTCGACAGCACACACGGTCCAAATGTTCCTCTCTGTGTTGTACAATATTTCATCGACCATTTAGTTGACCGTTTCACCCGGGAATGAATCAACAAATGAAGCAGACTAATGTACTTCCAAAAAAAAAAAAAAAAAACAAAACTGAGCAATCAGATATATCAGGAGCAACATTTTGGAGAACTGCATGCAGCAGGAACATGTTTGGAGAGCCATGTTTGGAAACAGCACATTGCAGAACCGCGTCAAGTTCTGATAAGTACAGAGCGAGTACGAGGTGAGCACCCCCTGCTGGTCTCAATCCTAGGGACCCCCCCCCCAGCCTGTATTTAATTACAGCTAAGCAGTTAATTATGCTTCACAGCTCCTGATCTCCCATCAAAACTGGACGCATTTACATTCCTGTTTTATTTCAGCTCTTAAAATTAGTAACACGATAGCTGGAATATTAAGGGCGATTTAATTTTATATACTAATGAACAATTTCTAAAGCTTTTTTAATAGGTATCAGCTAACTACTTGAAAGACTTGTTTTAATTAAAGTTTAATACTAATCTGTACTTCATTTGAGAGACAAATTAAGTCACATTTCAGAATCATATTTCATTTTAATTAGACTGCAAATCCACATGCAACTTGTAAATGTTATTTGATATGATGTCTAGTGTTTTATAACACGTCAATCAAGCATAAATATTTAGAGGGTTTGGTGTAATCCATCCATTCATCTTCCAACCCTTATCCTAGTCAGGCTGCTGGGGGGGAGGGGGGCGTGGAGCCTATCCCAGGCAGCAAAGGGCACAGAGATGGACTGGCATCCCATCCAGGATGTACCCATCACACAGCAAGGTTTGCTAATCATCAGATTAATAGTAAACACTGTTGCCCAGGGGCATCCTGATCCTGGAGTGCCGGTCTCCAGGTCTTCCATCCTACCTGGTCTCTGATGAACCACACCTGCTCTTAGGTAGACAGTCACTCATCAGGTAGGATAGAAAACCTGCTGGATTCTGGCTCTCCTGGATCAGGGTTGCCTACCCCTGCTTGTTCAGTACACTGTCATAGTTGCAGACCACTCTGCCTCACCTGTTGTAACGCAGCAGTCACTGTAACGTTGTAGCATTACCTACTGTTGTTATTCACTGTTCTCTGTACATCTGTTATCCTGAATCTGTGGGCTACCATGCAAAGAAAGGATTTCACTGTGCTTGCGAGGTGTGACAAACTGTAGAATCCATTGAATAAAAAACAAACGAAAAATACATTCGGACGGATGCTGAAAAAGTAAATATGTAACAAAGAGCCATGTTAATGTTAAACTGAAATATTAATTGGACTGTGTGCCAGAAGGCCCGCCCCTTTCCCCTCTGCTCTGCTCAGTGGGACACGGTAGTCGCGTGTCTGGTATGCAACACGTGGGAGAGCAGAAATATCAGGCGGACTGCAGGATGTCTGGACATCCTGCCAACTGTCCTGTATTTATACCCGCCTGTGCATTAGGATTGGTCCTTGCAGCCATCCCCTATTTTCTAACTGGTCGGAGCCCAATCCACCTTCCTGCTACTGATTCTGAAAAATTCATTAATGTGCTTAGCCTAAGTGCTCTAATTGCCACACTTGGATAACTCACGGCTCTAGCAGGAGCTCAAACCTACAGACAGTGGGAGGGCACACAGAAACATTCACCACCATCATTTCTTGTTGAGCACTGGAATTAGTTCCTGTTTGTTGACGAGATTTAAAGGATTTAGGCACGCTTGGAAGGTCAAAATCTGCGTTTCAGTAAAAATCCCTTGCGCAGGTAACGCAATTGCCATGGTGATAATTTGAGTCACTTCTTAGGGTTGTTGGTGGGTGGGGGCGGGGGGCTGTTGAAACTGAGGGGACAGCATGGTTAGCAGGGGGAGCCTGAAACCGCATGATGTCCACACCCCAGGAACGGGGCTCTAATGTCAATGTATGACAAGAGCACAGAACTACACTTGAGCACCACTTAGAGGACAGTGGTTGCATTGAAATGTAATCAATTTAAAAAAATAAAAAAAAAAAAGCCAAAATTGTATTAATGAGGCTTATAAAATAACTGATTTTTTTCCTCCAAAAGACATAAAAATGTAACTAAAATGAATACATTTATTATTTATTATTTCCATCACTGCAGCATGGCATTACAAAATTCGGGCTCTCACCAGTACAGGCAGAACTCACCAGTACAGGCAGAACTCACCAGTACAGGCAGTACACCAGCATCACCAGACGCTGTCATTTCGTACTCTGCCAAAGCAGGTAACAAGCAGAGCGGCTCAAACACAGGAATCAAAAGCAGTGTTCATAGCAGGCTCAGGGGTTTCCCTCTGGAATCAATAAATCAAGTTCATCTAATCTAATACAAATCTAATCTAAATTTAATCCAATCTAAATGTGATAAACATATTGTGTGTGACTAATTAAGTTGCCTTCTCTGACAAGTTTTCAATCACACAATAAGTACAATAGCGCCAGTAATTTCCCAAAATAATGTCAACAAGACCGTTTCCAGAAATCGCTCCATTCAGACCACTATGAGGGCCCGTGGTTCAGGAAACGTTTCTGACATGAAAATAAAAAAGATCCCCCTCTTCCCCTGACCTTTTCTGACTTCCTATGTATTTTGTAAAAGGTCACAACACTACAGTTGTAAGTGTTGCCATATTTAAATATATCTATTATTTAAAAAGAATAACTGGACTGGAGAAAATGATGTCAGTTCAAAAATCTCATTAGTCATGCTGTGAAATAACAAAAACGATACATAAACATTCCCTGAACAGCTAGGCTATATAAGTGACATTTAAATATTTGAACATAAGATGAATACAAGATGAGAGTTTGCCAAATTGGAGACATGCGAGATTTCATGGTGTGTTTGTGCACTGACAAAACTAGAACTTAAATCCATCTATAATACAAGACAGTGAAATCTGTACAATTCTCTGTGTTGTTTCCAAAAGCAGATCGTTTGTGCTATACTGTTAATAGCATTATTCTTAATCAGCAGATTAGTGAGCACCTCTATCGTATGAACTAACACAATGAACATTCCGTCCAGTTGTTTTGACAGGATTTGTCTGTGGTTGAATGCCTTTCTACAGAAAGCACAAAAGGTACTTTAACAACAGGGACTCTCTGTCCTTTCAGCCACGACACCAGGTAATCTGCTGCAATGCTACCTGACCTAATATTTTCTATCTTTTGTTCCAGAGTGGAACAGGCGAGTATCATCAGGATTGCAGTTGCCTGGTCCCATAGACATAAAAAGAGTGAAACAGTCACCAGGGAGAATGGTTCCAACATCCTTGGCTTTGCCATTTTAATAGCTCCCTTTTCATGATGAAACCACCCATTGACACTGCACTCTACAAACTGAAAGCCCTGCATCACTGCCCTCGACTGCATGTAAACACTTAAAACCGTTATACTAACAATTAATCATTGGTCAGTGCTGAGTCAAATTACTGAAACCAGATTTGGGGACAAAAAGAGGTCAATTATGGAGAACTAAAAGAGAAATAAAAAATAAAAAGCTCAAACTGCCAATAACAAAATGGCTCCAAGAGTAGAAATCCACAAGGACGACTCTCAACTAGAAGGGCACCTGAAACCAGTGACCCTTGGAGTTTAGAGAACAAATTCAAGGGAAGAGAGGCGAAATGGTGAAAGGTACCATTCCAGTGGTTCAGCTGTGGGGGGGCGGGGGATGGGTCAGAGATCAAGGAAGAAGCCGGCCAGGTCTTAAGGGGTGACTCACGAGCGGGCGGCCTATGCCAGATTTCCCTTGGACACAATAGTGGATTTATGTTAATTGACTGGCTGGATTAGGGGTTTTGTCCCCCACTCTCCCTCCCCAAAGGCTTCAGAGGGCTCTTGAATAGAGCCTTACTCTCTTAGGTGCAAACGTAGGACCGGTATCCCCAGACTGCAAAAGGCTGCATCGGTAATCGTTCTGTGGGATAATTAATCATGTGCTCATGCCATTGTTTGGCATGACCTCATATGACAGCCATCCAGGGAGACAGTGGTCTGGGCTTCTGGCAGAGTAAGCTAATGTCCTTTTCCAAAATTCCCGAGTTTGCAGCAAACAAGCAAACAAAACAAACATACAAATAAATATTTCACATTTCCACCAGGCAATCATGATTCGAGTCGGATTTCACAGTAACCCACATGTGTCTGGGTGAGATTCAGCGTCTAATTGAGGTTGCGGGGAACCCAGGCATGTTCTGAGCCCGGCGGGAGGCCCAAGAAGGCCAGGCTCACTTTTTCAGCTAGAAACAAAATCTGCCAGAGGCAGCGAATCCAGAGGAGCTGGGCAGGGAGGGAGGGAGGGGAGGGAGCCTTGGGAGGCTGCCATGCAAAGCTACCGGGCGAGCCTTGAATAAATAAATCAAAGCAGGTTTAGTATTATACTTACGCTATGCACAGCATCTATATAAAGAATTCTGTATGCAGAAAAATTAACTAACTAATTTCAGAAAGGGAACAAATACAAGGATTCATACTAGAAGGTGAAGAGGTCCTTCTAAGGGATGGGAAATTGCTCTTGTACCTTTGGAGTGGTCTACTTAAACTAGTTTTTCAGAACATATCCTGGGATGAAAACACAGCGTACAACCATCCTGATCATTATGGATAAAGACAGACAGATCACGACACTACTGCATCAGTAAAAAGCAGGACCCTGATTGGACTGTCACACTTTTCTCTGCCATCTGCTCCCCAGCAAATCTGAATTATCCAGCCCCCACCCCCAACAGCAAGATTGCATGTTCATCAAATCTTGCTAAAGTGCAACCAAAAAAGAGTCGGCCCAAATTCCTGCCATCGTCACCAAAGTCACATTGGGAAAAGGCTTTACATAAGGGGTCCTAACGAAGACTCAGGGTGTCCCGGAGGCCCACAGCACACATAAGATTCTCCCGTCACAAACACGGCCCTAAAATTTTTGTTCGGTTATCAGCAAGGAACATCGACATCACGGTGTTGGCGACTACAAAGCTAAAAGGGAGCACAGCTGACTGCAAAAAGCCGTGCCAGCTGAGCCAGACAGAAAACTTCTGGAAGTATCTCTCAGCACAGAGAGCCAAGAACCCGAGGTAGGGAGACAAAGAGCACCAGTGCCGTGATAAGTAACCTCGATGTTGCCCGTGAACAGATCTCACCTGTATTAAGTCAAAGCTGCGAAAGCAAGCGGAAGGTATTTAACTTACTAGTGTATCTGAACAGGGCATAATCCCACCAAGATATATTCACGTTTTTCCCTCCCAGCCTCACCAGTACTTAGGGCTTTCTCACATTCTTGTAGGATCCGCTGATCACATGATCCTTTCACCCCAGGCTAATGTTTTAGCCCAAACCATGGGGGGCAGGTTCAAAAAAGGCTATATTTCACAATACTTTTGCAGGTAAAGATGGGAGAGCCAGCAATTCCCAGCTGCAGCCCTGGCCGGGGCTCTGTCAAACCCACTGCGGATTTTGATGTTCAAACTCCTCACAGTGCAGCAGGACAGAGGCCCTATCAAAGTAGCATCTATTGCCACAAGCGCTAAACAGCAGTACAAAGTTCTGGCACGGCATGGGGAACACCGGTCCCAAAACGTGATGAGATACACTCCTCTCTCTGGGACCGGGAATACCAGGGCAATCCAGCCATCCACTATGCACAAAAACACTGCCTAATAAAATATTTATTTTTTCACCCTTAGAAGTACGACTTTGAAGAAGCAGGGGCTCCTTTTTAGTTACTGTGTTCCACGATCTAATGACTTTTGTTTCTGACTTCTTCCACATAGGTTACATGGTTGTAAATGGATAGAACAAGCTATTTGTACCTGCAACTGTTGGCCTGTCATACAGGGAAGGTTCTGCTGCCACCTGCTGACGGTTTTAAGAAATAACACAAGAAAAACAGGTTTATGATCATCGGAGAGAGAGTAGAAGGAAACTTGGAAAACACGGTAGCTAAAAAGGAGCTCCTGCTTCTTCAAAGTCGTACTTTAGTGGTAGACTCATAATAACAACTTGCCCCAATAACTAAAAGGAAATGATTATTGGGAGAAATGTTATATAATATATTGTGTAAAAATATATATATATATATAAAAAACATTTAATCGCTGGAATCATTTCAAAATTTGAAATAAAGCAAGATAAAGATCGTACATAACTTTCCGGAAATTACTTCACAGAGATATAAAAGATTTACCGTAGCCTATTCCATTCCTTTTGTTGCATAATAGATAAAAGTATAATGTCTCTTCAGACATCGTGGCAAACCCTGGGGAGGGGTATCTCACGAAACCCTCATCAAGTGACGTTCCATGGAAGTGCACAGAGGTTGGTTTTGAAGCCCGCTGACTCCGTGTCTCCCCAGTGGTCACTCTGAGTGGTCCCTGTATCACCCCTGTGACTCTGCAATGCTCTTCTCAGTCTGTCGTTCACCACGTACTCATTTTTATAGAAGATCCGGCATTTAGCAGACAGAGAGATAGTGCAAAACACCTTCATTTAGTAGCGGCCTAATCAGGCACTGACATCAAGCATGGTTCTACACAGGTTCTATCACCTGAGCAGACCCTGCTCTCCGGAACATTCTACAGTAGCTTATGGCAAGAGAAGCTGGTTTACAACAGTTTTTTGGTCATAGTCCAGACGTTTGGCATACAACAGTCTCAGAGCACTATATTTTGTGACTGCATACATCTTAAATATTTATAACATTTGTAACAGAGAAGTGTGATAAACGGTGTAATTTTCCGAGGAACGTCTTTCGATTTCACACTGTCTGCACTGAATTTTCTTTTGTGATCAAACGCTTGCGTTCCTGACTGATTAGCATCATTCAGCAGGACTGCAGCCTTCTTTATCAGAAAGGATTTATTTTCCAGGAACCCTTCATCCTGTCGTACTGAAACGTTTATTAGTAGATCCTACTTGTAAAATTTTAGCAAATCAAAGCTCACAAAACGCATTTCTAACAAATTAAAATAATTGCACACACTCAGACATTTTTCTGACTGTTTACTATGCCGGTGTGCTAAGCAATACGGCCCACCATTTTGAAGGCAACTATGGGCAGTAAATAACGGCTTATTTTTAACCATCTGCTGATACCGATGGTTGGTCGATACAATCGGTGCATCTCTAATCGATCAAACAGACATCCACCCATCACTGACCCAAAAAAATCCAAACACTGGCTAATTAATGCCAAGTGAAACACCCTGCAGCACTGATTATATGACGCTGAGTCTCTATAACCCCCTGCCCCCACACCTGCTGGATAGGAAAAGTTAACCCGGCAACCGGTCACGTTAGCCATAGCTCACCGTCACGGCTGGGGGGAGGAATGAGGAGCTGACCTTTGACCTCAGTGCTTCTGTGTGGCAAAGCTAACTGGTGTTAATTTTATGTGAAATATCCATTTACAAACACCAGAGACACTGAATGAACTCAGCCCCTGTCTAAAAGTATCAGTTCAGCGTTTCAATTCCGCTTTAAGGACACGTTATCCGTCCTTTCACGGTATATTACAATCTTTGTCTCCTAAAAAGAGTTGGGTGGCGGGTTCAAATCCCATGAATCCCATAACCACTAGAGTAGCTGTATCATTGTATCAAGACTCTTGAACCCAAATTATCCAGGTACCTGGGCTACCTCTGCTTCCTGTGGCTCCTAAATAAATAGCCATGCCAGCACCAGACTGTGTGTATATTTACACAAACGTAGCCAAAACACTGACACCAGTCTCACTGCTGATGTCATGTATACATTGAACAGACCATACCAGGAGGGTTGAGACCAAGTAGTATGAGGAATAAAATAGGTTTTGATGCAGGAGAAGGTGTTTCTCAGCTACGATAACCACAAATGTCCCTCTGCTGCCACCTTGTGTCACAAAGGAGGACTGCAAGCACCGCTGACGATTCGATTAGCTAATGACAATTTTGGATATTACACCACTGAGGGAAGTGCAAATCAGAGGTGGAAAGTTCAAGTCCAGAAACTACAAATCCAGACCAGTAATTTGTTTCAACTAACCAGTTGAGTGCAAAGTGTGACAGTCACAGAGTGCTCAACTGGTTGGCTGGAACAAAACGACATATTAGCAGCAAAGTAGAAGAGAAGCACAGTTTAAAAAAAGGCCAAAAATACACTGGCGCATGAACCCATCTTACCTTGATGCGAGGCATGGTGACAGTAGGAGGTCTGGCTTTGGCCACAAAGCTCAATGAAGAGCCCCTCTCAATCAAGCTCCTGGTGTACGGCATGAAGCGCCGGCCCTTGACCCCAAACACAAAGTCCTCCCGAAGGGCGTCGATCAGCAGCACCACCACCCGGTTAAAGAGGGCAGGGGGCACCTTTGAAGAGTTGCCTGCATCTCCTGCAAGAACAAAAAAAAATGTGGGAACATTCCAAATATAAGATAACTTAAGTGGCTTTAATAATCACACTTTTACTGACATAAAAGCAGTGGGGGTCACTAAAAAAGCCCATAGGTGTGCAGGTGTGAGTCAATGGTGTGTGAGTGTGCCCTGCGATGGGCTGGCTCCTTGTCCTGGGTTGTTCCCCGCCTAGTGCACGTACCCTCCACGATAGGCTCCAGACCCCCCGTGACCCAGGAGGATAAGCAGTTTGGAAAATGGATGGATAGATGGATAAAAAAGTGAGGGTCTAATGGTTGCATGCTCAAAGGTACATAACTTATGAAATTTATTCTTGTTTTCAGTGGCAGCTTAGTGGAGCAGTGGTGGCCTTGTGGTTAGGGAAGCATGCTTGTGACTAGAGGATTGCTGGCTTGAATCTCGAATCCCTGACACCATCCCCAAGAACTACTTCCCAGGTACTAAATTAGCTGTCCACTGCTATGCCACACATTGGTTAAATGCAGAGGACGCATTTCGCCGTTATGCAGTGTATCTAAAATTAATCATTTTCAAATAAAAACGAAGCACAACTCGTTGCAGCTCTCCTTCCCAGCTTACTTTGTCCACTTTTTCGAGAGGAGGAACACATCTACTACTAGATTAAATGCACAACTTGCTGATCGCGTACCTGGACCAGGTTCGGCCGGCTGGTCAGACAGTTTACTCTTCAGGGTGAAGGACGACTTGACCGGCGCTGGAAAAAATCCTCGTAGGAAAAGTGCAATGCCACATATTTCCAATATCAGGCAAAGAGAGGCAAACACCGACGAGCGGACTTTCATTGTGTTTAAATGCTACCAAAGATGATTAATATCGATCTGTTTAGAAGGAATTGGTAGATTTACTTTTTATCTAATTTCGCCAGGAATTAAGAAACAACTCGCCACTATGGAGATTAATGTTACTATATCCTCGTGCATTTACACTATCGAGCTGTATTATGTTAACAAACATTACTGGTATGGTAATACCAACCATTCATTTATATCTAATCACTAAAATGTCAACCGCAAACCGAGTTCTTTAATAGTTTTTCATGAAGAACAACACCCTAAGAAATTCACCATAGCCACTCCACGTTAGTACATCGATACGGTTAGAAGGTAACAAAACAAAGTAACAAAAGTAACAAACAAGTTTATAAGTCTATAAGTAACAAAAACGAGTTTTCTTGATTGCTGTGTAGCTACAAACCACTTACAAAATGCTATTGCGTTTAATGAATGGGATCAGCGCTTCACGTGTTTAGTAGCGCCGCAATGCAGACCGAACGCGAATGGAACTCAGAACGCTGAAAGAAACGATCTGCACACAGTAAAGCTGTAATAAAGGAGTATTTGCTTCTTCAAGAAAGCAAGAGTGTTTCGCTGTCAACTAAGAATCAGACGAGTTATCAAATTGACACTTCCGGGTTCCGTACAACTACGGATCGGTGGAGGGTACAAAATACCAAAATGACGAGGTCAGGATTAAACTAAGTTTGTATCTTTCTATTTACATCTCAGAAACTAAGTTTGTATCTTTCTATTTACATCTCAGAATGAATATCAAAAGGCAATTAGGGTTTAGCACTGATTAAACTAGATTTTCTCGGATCACAGTGAAGATAAGTAAATTAAATTTAAACAATATATTTTCATTAAACTTGAGTAAATACACAAGACGTACTGCTTCTATTCTAGCAACCAGGAAATGAATAAGTATCACATTTCTAATAAGTGTGGCTGTATTCATACTTTATTTCTATAGCATAGTAACTATTTATAAAACTACAAAACCAAGTGAATCTAAACGACTATTAAACCAAACACACTTAATGGGCAGTGGTGCCTTAGGGAAGCGGACTTGAAAGATTGCAGGTTTGAATCCCCGACCAGCAAAGCAGCACTGAGGTGCCCTGAGTAAGGTACCACCCCCAAGTCTGCTTAAAGACAGGAAAATAATTTACTAGCCATGGGCGAAATGTATAGTAACAATGTTTCTTGAAAAAGACGTGGGAACACCGTCCGTATTTACCTAAGATATTTATATTAATGTATATATTTTTTGAGTAATCAAAACCACAAATATACAAAAGAACAACATCAGTAAAGATTAAAGATGATAGTATAGTGCTTCAGAATAGCTTAAAATGCACATTCTAGTAATGAAATATACATACATATATAAAATTCTGTTACAGTAAAAAAATCAGTAGAAGAAAACGATTTCAAATGAAGGTAAATTTGACAGCATTTTATTAGCATCCCATATGACATGTGAGATTGTTAGTTAAAAGATATTTTTGACACTGAATATAAAATTCACACGAACGCACCAAATCATGGCGTAATAATGTATGAATTTTCATGGCTTTGCCTGAATGATCTATTTAAAATAAAACATTGTAATAAAACTATTCATCAATCAACTACATGAACTTAGCCGTAAGAAAACCCGTTCAGTTTGAGAAAGTCTCTGCTTATGTTTAATTTTTCGCGCGGAGTTACTCTAGGATCCACATGGTTTATTCAGACCCCTCATAGCTGCAAAAAATTGCCTGAATTATGGTTTAGTATTTGAATTAATTGAACACACTACGGTGAAACTGCACGTTTTTACTCATCAAGAAAAACCAAGTAACATCTATTCTTTAAATAACGTATTCGAAATGACAATTCTCTTTATTTTTTGCACTACAACTATGCAAGGTAAAATCTGGCATCTTGAAGGGCACCACAGACAGACCTGCTTTGTTTTTCTTCATTCTCTTGTTGGAAACGTATGGCGCGTACCATTATTTAAGTTTCTCTAAGTTCATGTATTATTATCAAACAGCATTAGTTAATAAACGGATAATTTACCACATTCGTTTACATCTTGCTACCAGCCAGGATTATGCCGTATTTTAGTTGTTCTTACTGGATAGCTAAGTAACTCGAACCGCTTATTTAGAAGAACTACAGACAATCGGCAACTTTTTAGTATAGATGTTTTAGATTGATCGTTTACTCGCATTGACAGTAATACATCCAAAAATCGTATTTTATCCTGATTTGCATTAGGACATTTAGAAAGATTCGTGGTCACTGTAAATTTAGGTACAGATATTTCATGTTCACAGCAAAATTAAGGCACAACTGAACTAATTTTATCTCTTCTCTCGGGTCCCGCATTTAACTGTCTTATCACGACAATACTTTTGATTTAAGATAGCAATACATTTTCTGGAGAGGAGGCACAGGGGTTTTATGGTTTTTGACTCGTAATTGCATCTTCCTGCGTTCAGGTCATTAATGGTCTATCTGTAGACTGATCGTTAGTTAAGTCGGGCGCAGTTAGTGTTTGCGGCCTTTCGCAACCATGGACGTCGTTAGCGGGTTATCGACGAGCCCGGATGGCTGGATTTCTGGCCACTGGGGCGCAGGGCTTGCCCCACAGCCATCGGATTGCCTGCCGAGCAAACGGAAGCGAAGCTGCGCCGGTGGCGACGGCCCGCATGGAAACGGCCACGTTCAGGACCACGGAGGGCCGAAGCTGTGCCCGATCCAGGGCGTAGTTAAGAAACACAGTGAGTGGTCTTTCCCCGCTAAGAATGTGAAAACGTCTCTTGTCGAATAGTTGGGACTCCCCCCCACCCCCACCTTAAGGTGAGGATGAAGGAGAAGTCCTCTGTGTTTGTATGAACAGATCATCAGAATTCGCTTTTTTTTGGCCAGAGACAACTGCACGTCCTAGGTATTTGTTTGGGCAGTGTTGATGCTTACATCACAGATAACAGAGAACATAAAGTAAGCAAAGCAGATTAAAAAATGAAGGGATAAAAGTGTAGAGCATTGCAATGCAAGTTGTGCCATATACTGACAATAATTATAAGTGGAAACGAGAACAAAGAAACTGAATAATGGAATATGAAAGTATGAAAATATATGATGTCCAGTAGATGAAAAGCATTTAGTGATTGTCGACACACCACAGCACACTGTGCACAACAACAAAATGTGTTCTCTGCATTTAACCGATATGTGACATAGTTGGGGTTGGCTAATTCAGCGCCCAGGGTACCTAAGTGGTATTTTGCTGGTCGGGGATTCAAACCTGCAATCTTTCAGTTACGAGGGCGCTTCCCTAACCATTAAGCCACCCCTGCCCACAAGATGTACAAAGATGCGTGCAGAGTGAAGGAGTGACAGAGGCAGGGACTGTGCCAATGGGGGTCAGGGGGCTTATAAATGAAAATATGGGTAAAATATTTAAAGATCAGAAAAAGGTAAAAATTTTATGGCCATGAATCTTCAGATCTTTACAATGTTGCCTACAGTATATTGTGAAGATGATGATGATGATGCCATTTTTAAAAACTTGTTTTCTTGAAGCGTTCAGTTATGACTGGCATATCTGTATTCCGCCCCCCTTATCTCTCTCTCTTTCTAATTCCTCTAAGGAAGCTGTTTTATCCCCATTGACGGAAACAGAGGGGTGTATTACTCTGAACGCTGGGAGCCCAATGGGAGCACGCTGTATTTTCCGGTCACAGGGAGCCTTCTGGCCAACATAGACAAGTATGACCAGATAACTTTTGAGCAGGGATGCTTCTTTATAGGCGATGAGTCCGGAGGGTTTCGCCAGAAGGCCCAAGGTACCGCTGCAGCTGGCAACGGCAGTTATTCTATGAATGAATGTTTGCTATGAGATGTTTATGCTTTTCTCCTCGCTCAGGTCAGGCTATTCACTGCTGGCGGTACAGTGAACGGGAAAAGAAGCTTTTTATCTCACTGTCGTACTTCTTCTCCAGCTTTGATGTGCGTATGCATTGGAACGGGTCAGATATAAGAAAGCTTAGACGTTGCCGCATGTGGGTGTTAAACCAGAAAACAAACAGTCATCGCTTTAGGTTTCAATGTCAAGCATGAATGGTAATATGAAATGATTGCGTGCATTTTTTGGACTTTGTGGACAATAACAAAGACAAGTCTACCAGCGAAAAATGCCACTGTAGAGAAGGGCTGTTTCCCAATATACGCACTTAACCGTATTTGTGTCCTCATTTACCCATCTTACGTTGCCAAGACCAGTTACATTAAGATCACAAGTACGGAGGACGGTAAAAATCTCTGGATGTTGGTCTTGTTCTGTGCAAATATCGAGGATACATCGGTTGTATCCTCGCCGAATGAGACCAGTCCTGTGATAAATTTTCGCCACAAGTTCTTTCTCGGACGGCAAGTTAGCAAGGCTGGTCTTCTCAAGATAACAAATACAGTCATTGCATTTTTGGTATTGAGATTCACCCAAGTTCTAGGCATATATACATTAAAACATGAATTTGAGGTACAATCTGTGAATTGTGACAGTAAGTAGAGTAATACATGAGTAGTTCTCAAAGCTGATACTTATCTGGATGTTACGTGTCCTGCAGGTGTTTCAGGACGTCGTTAGCTCTCTGGGAGGGCTGTAAGGTGAGCAGCTGGACTTTACAATGGAAGATTCACAGAATTCAGCAAAACCTCGTGGATGGAGATGGTCAGAATGAACCCCGAATGGATCAATATTACCTGTGAAATGTGTTTACTAAGGATAATAATATTTACTGATTTTTCCAATCTTAAAAGCACATTCATATTTCATTCCTTTTTTACCTTTTTTTTTTTTTTTTTTTACTGTGCGAGCTTGGAAAAACAAAGTCTGTGTGCATACAGTCTATATGTAAGGAATCCTAAAGACAATTGATATTGCAAAGATGTTTATAAACTGAAAGGTTTAACAATCCCAAAATGATTAAACTTCCACCACTTGGTTGGTGGAAGTAAAATTTTGACCATATGTAGTTTGAATTTACCTGCTGTTGCCAGGTAACACTGTTTCCTTCTTTCACTTAAGGATAAAGGTATATTGCTGCTGCCAAAGTATTTCTTTTAAATCCCAAATTGACGCAAGATTTTAAAATATGAGTAATGAGGAGGATGGAAATTCCTCTTCTAATATTTCAGTTGCGCTTTGAAGATTTCCCCACAGAACACCTGTTAGTATTGTTTGTGACTTTTTACTTGTAATGTTTGCATCTCTGTCACCAGGACTGTTTCGAGGAGGAGATGCATTTTAGATGCGTTACTGAAGCTGCATATGTGATATCCGAGAGCCTTTCTTACTGACCACACAAGTTGTTAGCCTGGGGCTGAAAGCACATGGCACTGGTGGCAATAGTTTGTGCCTCTAAAATGGAAAGTTTAGGAGCACAAGATCCAGTGTTTGCAAGAAACGTGCTTTTTCTCTATCCTACTTTTTTTTTTAAAATATATAGTTACAGATCTGTTTGGTTGTTTGGCGTTTGTGTATGTCTGCCCTGTTTTTTTTTTTATAAAAGCTTTTTTTTACTGTAATTTTAAACAATAAATGTTGTTGGAAACTTTTTCTGGAATTAGTGTGTCCTAAATTGTGAAGCATTTTCACATCTGGCTCCTCTTTTTTTACTGGGTGTCCTCTCTCTGGGAGATTTCCACCTCACCGATGGACAGGGCTTTAAATCTGTCCCAGCAGTGATACACATGTAGTGTCCTGAGTAACATATCGGTGATGTAATTCTTAATTGTGCCTAATTTCAGTGTTAAGTGTTTCGAAGACAGATGTTTTCTCTAAGTACTGCCATTTTGGAGGTAAATTAAGCAGAAGAATATTATGAATGAAAATCTGAAAGAAGTCTATCATTCACTCATCTCGAGTCCGGTACTGAATTTCCATCGTCTTTGTATTTTGGTCAACTAGTCTTTCGGTCGGAGGGATCTGAAGTGAAAATGAGTCGAATTAAATTAAATGTGAAATTTGTTGTAGGGCTTTGATGAGTAGCTGTATAATGGTTCCACCGGATTCAGTTATACACTGCTCAAAAAAATTAAAGGAACGCTTTGAAAACACATCAGATCTCAATGGGGAAAAAATCATGCTGTA
>JABFEA020000116.1:471293-483728 GCA_019775915.2 Cyphomyrus plagiostoma
ATCCCAGATATTTTACTGACTTGATGCTATACTCTGACTAAAAAGTGTTCCTTTAATTTTTTTGAGCAGTGTATATGTGTTGTATGATTTTTAATGAACTCCTTTAAATGACAGGAAGGTCCTAATTTTACAGGATATTAGCAAACCATGCTTTCATTCTCACAGTCTGGTCACAGACTGGCCTGGAAAGATTTCCCTGTGGCACTGGGCTGGGGTACATCCTGGACAGGATGATGGTCTGTTGCAAGACACATGCAATCATACGCCCTGGGGAATTTTGAGAATCTCCTTTCCCTGACCATGTCTTTGGACTGGGGGAGGAATCCCACTTGACAGAGAGAACAAGCACAGCGCTACCAATCGGTGTGCCCCCTGATCGCAACCTGTTAATCGTAATTTGTGAAAATTTCCAATTGATGTATGTATAGAATGTAAGTTAAGGTGGAGTTGGGGTGGTGCAGTGCTTCACACCATCACGTCGCACCTTTGGGACCTGGGTTTGAGTCTCCCATGGCTCCATATGCATGTTTTCCTTGTGTTGTCATGGGGTTTCTTCTTGGGACTCCAGTTTCTCCCCACAGTCCAAAAACGTGCTGAGGATAACTGGAGTTGCTGAATGGTGTGTGAGTGTGCCTTGCGATGGGCTGGTGCCCTATCTTGGGTTGTTCCCTGGTTTCTGCCTGTAGCCTTCAGGATAGGCTCTAGACTGCCTGGGATCCTGATCGTGATGAACGGTTAAAGAAAATGGTTGGATTAAGGCATAGTTTGTGCAGTTTTACTACAGAAGTTACTACTTTTAGTCAATGTTAACATATTTTAGAGGTATGGGTTCTTTTCAGTAAGCTTCAGTTTCCATACTCTGCCTTCAGTACGATGGCCCCTAATCGACCTCTGCTTTTGAGAGAAGAACTGTGAAGGTATCTGGCTGATTGGCTGCCCTGAAAGCCAGGCTCCCAGAGAGTTCAGCTCGCTTGATAAGCTCTGCTTTGATGAGCGTGTTTGTCCATGAGGCAATAACGAGCGTGACACCGTTAATCGAGTCTCGTTGACCTGTTCCAGGAGGGAGATAAATGATGATGCATCGGCCCTGAGATTCTTCACCCATTTATGTGGCTGTACTTAGCAACTGGCGCGGTTTAGCAGATAATTCAATCCAATTGTGGTGCTGTATCTTTACGGATTTTATGAAATGCACGCTAAGGCTGTGTTGCGAGGTGTGTGTGGGCGGGGTAGTGGCCACCCAAACTGATTCCCTGACCAGCCAGCCAAATTTAACCAATCAGTAGTGATTTATTATAGCATCATCCCAGGACCCCCCATATAAGTGCTCAGGGAGCCATTAGCTTCAGTCGAGAAATTTTACCGTGGTCTCTACCCCTCCAGTCGACAACTGTTTTTACTCCTCCTGAGCTCTTGACTTATACTGTACCCTCCATACCACATCTACGGACCCCTGGCTCCCCCCCCCCTCCAAAAACCCATAACATAATTTGAGCCCAACAAACTTAGATTCCTACCCCAGGATTGTGTGCCGGTACCGTAGTTGCGCATTAGCATCACCGTGTTTGTAGAACAAAAGCGCATTCCGCTGATCCTGGCTGAAGAACACTGAAGCACAGTTCGTTGATCCCGGCTGAAGAACACTGAAGCACAGTCCACTGATCCCGGCTGAAGGACACTGAAGCACTGTCCGCTGATCCCGGCTGAAGGACACTCAATCACAGTCCGCTGATCCCGGCTGAAGGACACTGAAGCACTGTCCGCTGATCCCGGCTGAAGGACACTGAAGCACAGTCCGCTGATCCCGGCTGAAGAACACTGAAGCACAGTCCGCTGATCCCGGCTGAAGAACACTGAAGCACAGTCTGCTGATCCCGGTTGAAAAACGCTAAAGCACAGTCCGCTGTCCCTGACTGAGTATCACCCTCCGGGCGGGTTCTTGACAAAGAGCACCATTAAGAGCGGACTTTTTTACGTGCAGTCCTTGATTATTAAACGTTGGCTCTAAAGCTGTGTAAGGAACCAAAAGCAATCAAGAAAACAATTGCACCATCATTTTTGGTCATCACATTCATCTGTCTTGACTTTGAGGTACTTGAAGGTACAAGATCATTGTAGTCATTCAGGGCAGGATTTGGCTAAAATCAGGCCAGTTCTGATGGCCCTGATGTGGACTATGGAGACCCTGAAGCTCAAACAAACATATGAAAATGAAATTTGAACAACACGATACCTTGAGGTTATTTGTCTGTGTGTATGTAAATAAATTCTACTCTGTTTTTTTTTTTTTGGTTTTTAACTGTGAAAGGATTATTACTTTATTCTGGATTAATGAGTTGCCACTACACACACCTGAGACTGGGGTCTTCCTCGCAGGCTCAGCGCTCTATGGCCAGTTCTCCTCATAATTGTTTTTTTTTTGGGGGGGGATTTCCTCCCAAAGTGCAAAAACACGCATCTCTGATGAGTTGGCGGCTAAGTCGCCTTTAAGTCTAGTCATATAGCCTTTGTTGTCGTGCCATCTATATACAGCGATACAACGGCACAAAATAACATCTCTCAGACACCAGGGTGAGACATACAGACAGCGAGTGCCAATGGTGGGCTTTCACAGAACTATAAAGTGTAAAAACACAGGACAATGCAGAACGGGGGGTGGACACAAGGGTTTATATACATAGTGGCTGAATGTATGTGGACAGCAAAGATCATAAAATGCACCATGTAAAGCGTGACTGAACTGCTATAGACTAGTTTCCGTAAGGAAAAAAGGCTATTTAATATGAGTGAACTGATTTTATTTTATTTCTAATTTATACCCATAGAAATGACCAGATTCGGAATATTTTTTATTATCCCAGAGAGAGAAATTGAGGATCATTACTATGCATCTCCGAAGATGGAGGGAACTTTTGTACCCAGCTTATTTTTCGGCTGTTGTGACATTTAGCGGCATGGTGTCAGGTTGTTACGACATCACAGGCTCACCAGAGGAGCTCTCTTGGACCAGAAGCTGTTTCAGAGCAGATGGGACAGAGAGTAATTAAAAGCCGCTATGACTCACACCAGGAGGTTGGGCTGGCATCTTCCCAAAGGAGGTCTTCATATTAACCCACCTCCCTCCTGCCAACACTGCCCCAGAGATCCTCCAGGCAGCGTACCAGACTGCCTCCAGGCTAGGAGGCTCATGGCAGGGGTGGCTGGGTAGTGGGCCAGGCCTGCCTTCTCCCGTCGTTGGGTACCTGATTAAGTGAGACTGTGGATGCACAGTCTACTTCAGACAAGTACAAAGCACCGGCATGGCAGCCAGCACGAAAGACCTTTCTATCTTTTCCCAGGTGAGCAATGCGCTGTATTTAATGGGACTAGGCCTAAACGCTGGCGGGCCATTTTTGTGCCTGTAAAATATGGATATTAGGCAAAGTTCAGATAAGGTTCTGCAACACCGGATAGGGTTCAGGGATGCCCATTGTGCAAAGGAAAGTGATGGAATCTCTTGCTATTTGCACACTTCTAGGTGTTTTGAAGGGTTCTTGCGTAATTCAACAAGAAATTTACAAATACAGTATGGAGGAATTCTAAAGTGTCTGGATAGAAACCTTCATGTGCGTTTGGTGACCATTTTAAACATACTATGAGGTTGATTTCTTGTGGATGGTTCTGTTCTGCCTGGAGATGTTGAAAACTCAACAATTTAGGTTCAGCCTCTTGTTCTCTCACGTGTATTCCCTTTTATTGCGTGGAACTTATCTCCCAAGCACTGTTGGGCATTTCAGATCCAGAAACTACAAATCCAGACCAGGATTTTGTTTCTACCAACCAGCTGAGCATAAAGATTCACAGTCACAGGGTATCACCTGGTTGGTAGAAACAAAATCTTGGTCTGGATTTCTAGTTTCTGGACCTGAAATGCCCAACACTGCTTCCCAGTAATTTACACCTAAGGCACGAGGCAGTTACTTTCCAAATAATGATTTCAAATAAACACATCACACAACAGCTGAATTTGAAGATGCCACAATGTTTCTGACTCTCCATTATGGTTAAGAGGAGACAGGGCATCTGATTTTCATTGCTGCACTGGGAGATTATTGCTGTTTGTATAATTTTATTCTGCGTTTTGGGTGATTTTTGCAGGGCTGTTTGGGGGTCACCATATACCACACAAAGGATCCCAAAAGTGGGTGCTCTTTGTATTATGCAGCTTGGAACCACCAGTGATTTTTTTTACATTATTATTTTTACATGTTCAACTAAAAAGGTTCTTGAAAGAGATTTGTTTCATCCAGGTTGGCATATTCCAGTGGAGCAGCTTTTGTAGGAGATGAAGTGGAGCTTTTAGCAGCTCTGCCAGGAGGTGGTTTTTGATTGCAATACCACCTGGAGGCATGACGGCAGTCACAGGCCTGTGTTTGTGTGTGCATGGTGTGTGTGAGGTCACTGGTGAAGTCATGCAGTTGCACAATGATGTCAGAAAGCTGCAGAGCCCATGACAGAACCCATGTGGATGTGTGGTGAGATTTTATAAATTTTATAACTTTGGTGACAGAGAAATGTTTTTCAGACTAAGGCCTAGTTACAGTTTGCTTTTCACGTTGTTGACCAGAATGTTTTCTAAACTCTCATTACTTCAAACTTTCTTGCACCGATGACTCTTTTCAGCATCTGTCTTAAATTGTTCCCATTCACTTCTATTCCTCCCCGAATTCACCCATAAATAAAAATACTGCCTCGGTAATCCATCTAAATTCTTTTAGTATTTATAACACGGTCACACTGATTTATTTTTGTTTAACTCCATCTTCAAACTTTGATGGTGTTTGTCAAGACTGTTCAGGGCAATCTTGGGAAATGCTCCTTTGATCGGTCCCGTTACGAAGATTGCGTCCACCCCTCCAGGATGTGACGAACAGACTGGTCGGCGACCACATTAACCCAGGCCTTGTCTTAGAGACACTGTGTGTCTGGGAAAAGCGGGCCTCCATTATTCACTTGTCTCTAGATGTGTTCATTTCCAGTGAGGGCCGTTTTCCTACGAGGACGTGTTTCTGCTGCATCCATGAGCGAGCACAGATTCGCTTAATGCGGGATAAATCGAGGAGGAACAAATTAGAAAGGGGTGACATGGGTTTTACAAGGCGCTGCACCAGATTCTCCATCCGGGGATAATAATCATCATCAGTTGTGTCAGGGCTCGAACCTGACGTGCAATCAGTGTGAGCTGACAGCCTAAACCTCTGGCACCTATAAAACCTTTCAGAGGAGACACCTTCATTACCTTAAAATATGGGTTTCTATCTGCCATCTGGGCTGTAAAAAAGCTGCCTGGTGCATCACATATTTATGGGTTTTATAACACCGAAAGCTTGAAGTAGAGGGAAGAGAGTTTTGTATGTAAAAACCTCAGAGAACCAAACGGTTTAAGAAAGACAGCGGACAATGTACGGTATATCGCACGACGTGTGCCCGATCTTTATGTTTTTTTATAACCATACATTCTGTTTTATGCAATAAAGAAACATCTGCCTTCAACATTATGCGACAATATCTGACACATAGAAATCAGAATGAGCTTCACTCAAATGTTCATCTTTGGCTTAAATTTATGATCAATCTCTATGCTGATGTCCTGTGAGACAGTGTAGATATTGCTCAAATGTTCATGATGTAAAGTTAGAGTGGTCATAGTAAACAGTAAAGCAGGTTTTAGAAGGTATCCTCATAAAGCCTTATAAAGTGTCATTATTAGGGCCACTAAGGTGTTATACCTTAAGGTCCATTAAGTCTTATACAGAGGTGGATAATTTAATTCAGCTCCAGAAAGTAGAAGTTCAGCACAAGATTTTGTTTCAACCAACCGGTTGAGTACTCTGTGACCGTTACTCAACTGTTTGGTTGCAACAAAAGACTGGATTTTTACTTTCTGGACTTGAACTATCCATCTGTGGTCTTCTAAGGTTAGGTCCTATAAGGTGTCATTAACAAGTCTTTCGGGTTTTGTCATTACGACATAAGATGTCATTACTGTAATCCTTATAAAGTTTCATCATTAAGTCTTATAAAGTCTCGTCACTAATTCTTATAATTTCATCATTGAGTCTTATAAGGTCTCGTCATTAAGTTTCATACTGCATGAATCTCATTCTGCAGCTGCCCGAACTGCAGGAGCACTGAAGTCCCTGGCTACAAATGAGTCAGAGATGATGCCATCCCATCACGATAATTCTGGTTTTCATGGTTACTTTGCCTTAGTAAACAAAGGCAGCTCGTTGTGCAGTTTAGATGCAGCTGGGACTTTGAGGTGACCGACTAACTGATCAGTCGTCAATGACTAGCGAAAGAAGCGATGGACATAATCTAAGGCAATAAATGTAACTAGTCTGTTGATGAGTCTCGGGACCAGCGGCACTGATCCACTTGATGGCATGAGAATTCCGTCTCAGACTTGGCCTGAGTCCAAACCCATTTTCGTGGGTACCGGAGAGGTTAGCATACCCTGACATCCCATTAATCTACCGGGGTCCCTGCAGAGCTGACTCCCTCCTAATCCCCTCCCACGGCAGACCGTCAGGCTCAGACAGACGCGGCCCGTCTGCGGCCTTATCGGCGGGAAGCTGGCCGTTCCGTCAGGGTGGCTCTGCTCCCCACGGGCGGGTGAGCGCGGGGATTGGGCCGCGAGCTCTGAGGTTCCAGCAGCTGACTGGCGGCGCCCGATTTGACACGAGTATGCTTATTATCGGAGCTCTGGACAGGGTCCCTCCTTCTCTGTGTTCACACCACCTCATCCATCAGAAACAAAGCAGGCACTCGAGTGAAGGCTTCTACTGTGGTGCTTAGATTTTCTCTCTTTATTTTTGCTTTTTCACGGCCTCCTTCGATGGGTCCTTGTTGGTCTCGCTTGAGGTGTTCTGTTGCTAAGACGTCAGCAGCCTACCTTTTTTACCAAGGAGTTGACAGCATCACAAATCCATATACTGACTAAACAAAATAGGCATATAATTAGGCATGATCCTCAGGTCTTCTAGCCCAGTGTTTCTGGCCCTCGGTGGTACTTTTGCCACTACTCAGCAGTTTAGTTTGGTACCGTCAGAGTTCACTGTAACTTTATGCCGAAGTCTGCGAGATCATCAGCTCCAGGAGTCTGTAGTCTGCATCTTTGCCCACTCACCAGGACAATGCTTGTCACTACAGTAGCTTTCCTTCCATCTCCTACTAGCCTGAGGCTCCTACAGTTTATTTGCTGCCGTGTCTGAAATCAGAACTCAAAGGGAATAATGATACTCTATATTCTTATAGAGTAAAGCTTAAAGCCATATGATCATTTATTGGAAATCCTTCAAAAATATGTAGATACAATTAAATAAATATTTCATTTTCCTGTCAAGGAGGCTGTAGTAAACTATGTGCTGTAAATGTAACCATCTGCAGGTCTTCTGTGAGTGCTTGTTGACGGGCCGTGAATCCGAACCCGTCTTCCACTGAAGTTTGGCCCTGTAATGAACTATGTCTAAACCTCAGACAGTGTCTGTAGTCGGCATTCACTCTTGGCATTGTCGGCCCAGCAACCACAGCTGACTAATCTCTGCCTCGTAACCCCATGCCGTGGCGGCACAGCAGATCGGAGACTGAAAGTGAGTGAACGGTAGCTCTGCGCTTCTTTTATTTCTTGAAACTCCCGCTGCCAAATTGAGGCTGGCCTCCAAAGCCCTTGATACAGCTAAATGGTTGCCTTGTCCTTGCTATTTTATATTAATCCGTTGATTCACTTCAGGAAACCTGAGAATTTTTAGCCTCAAGTTTGGTCCCTGAAATTTCCCTGGTGAGCTCATCAACAAGTAGAGTGCACTTCAAGAGGAGGATTTCATTCTAGCTGCTCAAGCCTCTTGCTTTACATAATACCTCAGCATCACCTTCTAACTCTGAGGAATGTCACTGATACAGGTTGCCGATTTATCTCGTTAATCTTGATTATTCCGAAACGTGGATCTGCACAGAGGCTCGTCCAGCATTGGCTAGGTTGGGTGCGGTAGGAGTTGCCACTGAAAAATGCGAAACAGGGAGAGTGCGGATGTTTCAGGCGGGGTGAGATTACAGGACTAACCCCTATATTCATCCGTATCTAGGTGTTTTAAAAGTGTAGAGCTGTGCATGTTCGGGAGGGTATACAGAAGCAATGGGTCAGTTCTTTTGGCTAGATGATTTTGCTTCTTTGCGTTATAGACTGCAACGGTTACTCTGTAACTTGCTGGGAGCTCATTTCATCAACAGGGTGCTGAAGAAAAAAAATCACCCCGTACCGTCCTCCCACCCAGTGGATCCATTCATCATCCAGAATGTCAGAGTTTTTCCACGAATGGTAGCCAGGTTAGACTGACGTGCAAGCACAATTTGCCTTTAAAATGAATCTCATGGTGGGAAATTCAGAGAAAGCAAACAGAATTTCTGTGTTTGTTTTCCTTCAGACTTTGTCCTTTCAAATGCCATCTTTTCTCTTTGTTTGGGTTCTGTCTCCTGGGACACAGACTCCAGCCTGAGGCAGTCTGACAGGTATTCAGGCCTCGGGGGAAACTCTTGTCTGCCCTTACATAATTGTAGTACTTCACCTGGATCTGGCAGTCCACGTCCGTTGGCTTCCATTTATCTCTTGTCTAATGACTTTTGGGACTACTCAATCTATCTGCCTCTGCAGCTTTGAAAAGATTCGCCTGTTGGAAGTTATTTGTTTTTGTCTATTAATCTGGAAGCAGTTCCAGTGACTTCAGCCTGTAGAATTAGCGATTTGTCATAACCACGGCACTAAATCTTCACTATCTCTCCCTCTCCTAATTGAAAGGGTCTCACAACTTCTTGCTGGCAAAAGCGGCTCACAGACACTGGTGGCATAATATGCCAAGTAGTTACTGTCAGTTACATCCAGGCTAAGGAAATTGTAAATTGGGCATCATCCTAAGTATTTGGATCATATTGGAACACCACGAGTTACAGAAGAACTTTGAAAGGAATAGAATATAGGAAATATATTGCTGCAATACTTTAAACTTTAATGAGCCATCAGTTTCTTATGATTATTAAAATAAACTTTTCCATGCATCTGTACTGAAAAAGGCAACAGGTAAGGAGGCAGCTGTTATTCATGATCATCTGCTGTTATTATCTACCCATCTTGCATAACTGCTTGTCCAGTGCAGCTTTTGGTGAAGCCTGAAGCCTATCTTGTGAAGCACAGGATGCTGTGTTTGGAACCATCCAGAAGAAGACTGATCAATCACAGCGAGAACCAGAGGCGTGTCCTGTGTGAGGCCTCTCCACCAAACCCCTGTGCCACCCTGCTCTCTCCCCACGAGGTGTGTGTTTCTGTGTGTGTGTGTGTGTGTGTGTGCGTTTACGAGCGTGTGTGTGTTTGCATAGATCACCAAATTGTCTCCAAAGTGTAGTAAAACCTGAAATTTCCTTACTTTTGGGATAACCTCAGTTTTATAAAAAATCTGTGAATGCAATCAAAGAAGTAAAAATGCCAAAAGTCTTGTATTTGGGCTGGTTACTTATGGTTAAGGTTATGGATGGGTAGAAGTTAAGGGTGTCGTGATTGGGATTAGGGTCTTCCCATAGAAATGAAGGGACGGTCCCCATTCAGATAGGTACACCAACTTGCTACTGGGTCCTAAGCAAGTGTTACACCTCCTGAAATGAGAAAAGGATAATTTTCCAGAGAGTTTTCTCAGTCTCTTCCATTGCGTGGCTTTATGAGAATGAACAATATCTGTGCGCACCCCCACTGTTCCCCCACAGGCATAAATAATAATTAAACCCAAGCAGCCCAAACAAAGCAATAACAGATATTAGTACATTAAGTACAGTGGTGCCACGGATCTTGAACTTAATCTGTTAAACGAATCCTAAAATGTTTGAGTTCTGATCAAATTTTTCCCATAAGAAATTAAGAAATAAAGGAAAACCAATTAATTGGTTCCCAGTCACCAAAAATTACACCTAAATATGCTTTTTTTTTCTTTTAGCATTTAAACACAAAATGAACAGAATAAAACAAGAAGAGCATTTTTTCTTAATGGCTTCCAAAACGATAAATATCTTATCCCAACATTACCCCTGTCCTGCCCCAATCGTCCTCTCCATCCGTGTGCCACGCCCCCTCGTTAACCTCACGTGGGATCCCCATGTGATCAGCCGTTTCTGATTTTTGTCATTAGTCCTCTGTAAGTCCGCTTTTTGGTTTGTTTCCCCAGTCCGGTCATTGGGTGCGTTCGACTTGCTTACAGCTCTGGCTTAAAGCAACGTATTTTGATCCTGACGCAATGCATTACGGTTAGATGCATTGCGACCTCTCACCCAGCTGCACAAACTGGAACCGCCTCCGTGATGACACACCTTTGCCCTTATTGGCTGAAGAGTTTAGTTACATGCCTGATGTTTGTATCCCAGGCAGTTCCAATGCGTAATCTGCTATTTCTCCTGAATATCATGTAAAGCAGTGAGAACTGGTTTTCAGTTAATTTACCTGGTAAAATAAAGTTTAAACAAATGACATAAATGCTGTAATAGTACAAGTAAGTTAGTGGTTTATTTATTGTTAGTTACTGTAATGTTGCGCTGCTTTATTTGGTTAATCGTCCAATCTGTGAAGAAGGCATTCAAGAAAAAATTGCATTGTAGTCTGTACATGACAATAACAACTTTGAATCCAGTCCATTATTTATTTTTATTATTACTCTGTATTCATTAATTTGTTTGTGAATAGCAAACTTTTAGGTTGTAACATTTGTACAATTATTACGTAAGTTTTTGGTGAGCAATGGCTAACAAAATAATATAAAGTACAGTGTATTACCTGATACAGTATATTCAATAAAATAGCATTATCACCAACAAACGCTGCTACTACAGCAAATGCGAGGCTGACACTGAAGCGTTACCTTTTGTTTCCGCTCAGAGACATGCATTGTTACTCATTTCCTGGTGCGTACAATTTATATTAGGTCAGCATTCACGGTTCGATTTCTGATATTCAGATCGAGTTCTACGTCAAACTAGTTTGTTCGACATTCAAGAAATTCAAGTTCTAGTGAGTTCGAGAACCGAGGTACCACTGTATCTCCTAGTTCTGTTATCTACACTTTTTTTTTAAAGTTATCTGTTAAAGTAAAATAAATATACTTCCGTCCAGAGATGTAGCTAATAAACATACATATCACCCAACTTCTTAGTACACTTATGCCTTGGGTTGGCCCTCATAATGACCGTAAATGCTTCTAGACTCTGTGTAGGGGGTCTTTAGTGCCCCTCACATAAAAATTTATTTTTCTAATACCATTTACGATTAGTACCATTTGGCAAATTTAACCACAGCCCCTCCCTCTATTCCTGTATTTCTGCAGGGGCTAAGGTCCCCTAAGAGTTAAATCCTAGATTCACCGCTAATAATGACTATAAAAATATATGGCTTTACAACAACAGTTCCTAAACTTTCCAAGTCTCACAGCGTGGCTGGATAATGAAGGCACAAGCCTATATGAATCCATTCACTGACCATCCGCTTTATTTATTAATGTCTTAAGGTTTACCGGCTGGCCGATGTAACTCCCGTGAAGTGCGTTATGATTAATGTTCCCTCCATAACTGAATCAGTTAGACCGCTATCTGGTATTTGTCTTCACGGGACGGTATCGACTCTGGGGTGGTCATGTGGAAAATGAAGTGTCGTGTGTGGAGGCGAACATCGAGCGGGAGCACCGGGGAAAAAAAACATAAACAAGCCCAGGGACGCGCACTCCTCTTTGCCACTGTCGACTGGAATTGTCGGTGTCTCAGGCTGAGAGGCAGAGGAACGGCCGTCCGATGGGATTCAGACAGGTCCTCATATTTCAAAACCTCACAAGGCTTTCAGAGGAAACCAACAGTTTGTGTTTTTTTTTCCTGGAGACAGATTTGAGAAGTGACTTTGTAGAAACTTCCCATTCCGGTGGCTGAAAAAACCAACATATAAAAGACACGTTTTTCCACAGATAGATGCCCAGTGCCGCTTGATTACTGCACCCTTATCTCCAGATGCGACTCTTATTGAAAGCGTTAATAAAACCTCCGCAGATCCAGTCACCATTATTATTCATGAGGAGCAGGATCCTGCAATCCAAAGCCAGATAGACGTCTAATGCTTAGGGAGAGGATTTTTGCCAGCTTTTAGGTGCTGCACCTAATTTTCTGGAGGATGTTACAAATCCCTACAACACTAATGCAAGGCAGTGAGAACAAACAGTAGAGGATAATTTCTAATGAAAGGCTGGTTGTTCTTGGTTATCTGGCAAACGGGGTGTTTTCTACTTTGCTAGATGCCTTGCCTTCTTCCATCCATCCATCCATTGTCCAAACCGCTTATCCTACTGGGTTGCGGGGGGTCTGGAGCCTATCCCGGAAGCAACG
>JABFEA020000116.1:483828-513741 GCA_019775915.2 Cyphomyrus plagiostoma
AACCAGGCGGAGACCAGAACCCAGGTCCCAGAGGTGTGAGGCAACAGTGCTAACCACTGCACCACCATGCCGCCCCTTGACTTCTTCCTTAGAGCTTAAAATGGCACAGATTTCATTTTGCCCAAAAGTCTGGACTGCACTGAAAACCAAGCTGTCACGGAGGCCTTCTGTGGAGGCTTCTGGCTGTGGAGTATCCACAGTATATAAAACAGTGTTTCAGTTCAGTTTTTGGTGCCCCTCAGAAAGTGCACATCTTAGCAGAGGTGGAAAGTTCTGGTCCACAAAGTACGAATCCAGTTCAATGTTTTCTTTCAACCAACCAGTTGAGTATGAAGAGTCACAGAGTACTCAACTGGATGGTTGAAACAAAATCTTGGTCTGGATTTTGTACTTATTGGACCTGAATTTTCCACCTCTTCATCCTAGCTCTTGTTTGGCTCCCAACACACCTGTACCAAGTATTCAGCATTCTGGATTGGCTGGAAGCTGTGAGGGATCAAATATATGGACTGTTTGGGGGTCCCATAAGACTGGGTTGAGAAACACTGTTATAGAACATTGTGGTCCCATTTCTACAGTGGGCGTTTCACCTCATGGGGAAAAAGGCCTCACAAATTTTCAAGTCGGGGCTGCAGGGACTGCAGATTCGTGCCATGTTTCCATCATTATGTCAAGTCTTTGCCGTTTGTGCTAGAATTTGCTAATTAGCAATCAGCTCGCATACGTGCACACTCAGACGCACACCTGGTACCTATTAGGACATTTTCAGTTTCTACTCCAGATTGAATTGACTCTCGAAGTCTCTCTAGGGCCCTTCAGACCGTAGGGAGACAGGGAACGTGGCCCACACAGAGGCCCACACAGAGGCCCACAGCCCCAATTTCTTCTTACAGTCAATGCTGCGCAGCTGGGGATCACGAGTATCCGAGAGCAGTGAGGAGCCGGATGCTCTTTGCCAGCAAAGGAATTGATTGTTCCAAGCAGATAATTATACTGCAAGAAGCATGGAGTCGAGAGGCCTGAAAGTTATCAGTGCCTCTGTGGCCTCTGTTACTGATAAGCAGGGATATGAGAGCTGGCATGGTACAGCTGTGAGGCAGACTTCCTCATTATCGGCCTCATAGAGCCGCTAACTCTTTCTGATCACTGTGTTTCTGCTCTTTTTTTCCTACTCATTGTTTGTGGGTTTTTGCTTTGCTAGACCATTAGCCGGGCAAATGTGCTGTCCCCGTGGTATTAAAATCCATTTCTGTCCCCGTTTTGAAGCCCACTTGACGGAACTACCTCTGACTTTTAAGCTGTCATCAAAGGAGGCCAGCGGAGGGTCCTGGTGCATTCTGGGAAATCTGGAATGCCATGTAAATCCATGCATTTTGCAAGTTAGCATAATACAAGTGCTAAAAGGGATGGTTATAGACCGGTGACATAATAGACTGAGGGAAAATTTGTGAGAAACCTTCAAAAATTTGAGTCAAGATTGTTTTTTTACTTCATAAGTTAAATGTAATATAATGGAAGGAGGTTTGTGCTAGCATCAAATTTGCCACAGAGATTAATTTTCTAGGCAAAACATTGAAAGCAGCAACAATATAACACTGTCGCTAATAACAGTGCAGATTACATCAGTAATGGATTTTACTGGAGCAAAAATATCCAGTGCTTTATTAATCACATATATAAATGTTCTCCTTCCCTGGGACAACTTGGCTTGTCAAGCCCAACTGTGGTGATTGAGTGCACCAATGTGTAATAGGCCATTCTCACTAAAATATAATTTCCTCTTATGAAGTAAAATTATTTACACTGAAGCAGTCTGCATCCCATATTAAACTGCAACCTCCTGAAGTTCCCCATAGGAGATCCTGTTTATTGTCTACATTTGTAGTAACAAATTAAGCTTGTTGGGGACTGTTGCTATTAGCTTGAAAAGACTGAAATGCCTAATAAAAATGACTATTAAACTTTTTTTATTAGGACGCTTTTTCATTCTGAGCAGAATGTACAAAGTCTGCATGTCTTTGTTTGGCAGGGTTAGAATATTATTGTTGGAGGTCCACCTGTCCACTAGAGAGCGGTGGTACTCAGCGTTAAAACTTTGCAAGAAGTCTGTGCTTGTTTTGGCAGACAGTCAAGGGAATCATGTGCCGTGCTCTGTCTCAAAGTTGACTCCATTGCCTCATTTAAGGGGTTTATAGTTGTTTATGTATTTTAGCACTTCTTGCTGCAGCCTTCTGAATTGATTTCTGTCACTCTAGCACATTAGCTGTATCATAACTGCTTTACCCAGTCCTTGCTTCAGCTCATCAGATAGTCTTGGCAGTAATAGGATACCGAAGCCCTGTTGAAGGTCTTTCCTAACTGTCATTTGTGAAATACCAGCCACCTAAGGACCAGTGGTCCAGCTTCTGGAGAAAACGTTGCTGCAGTTGCCTCTATGCCACAGTAAATGCACTTTGCTGGTTAGCCCATGACAAGCAGAAGAACCACTGCAATTACAGACACCGCTATTGATGCTATTGAGTTGGCCAGTAATGAGATCTATGCAGCTGCTGTACTCTTCCCTGCTGGAGTGTAGCCTGTGAAGAGCAGATGCTTCCCAGAATCCCTTTCCCCCGACAGCAACAGTAGATCGGTAACAACACACACCAGAGAGGAACCATTGACCTGTGAATGATGCACACAGCACATTTTTGGTAGGGCGGTAGAACCTCAGCCAGGAGAATGAGTAACACAGGGATCTACATGTGGACACACAACCAGCAGAGAGACCCGAGGCCTGGAATGTGCTGGCGAGCTTGGTAGGGGTTGGCAGCGGTGCCTCTGCCATGCCACCTGGACCTCAGTCACCGGCCCCTTTAGAAACTCAACTCAGTGGCCGCCGCCGCCGCCGCAACCCCCCCCCCCCGATGGCATCCATCTGTTCAGCCCCGAGTTCACACAGAATGCGGATGGGGGGGCTCTGCCTGGCTGCTTGATGGATGCTAATTCCGCGAGAACTTCCAGTGACCACAAAGTAAACAAGACTGTGTGCAGTCATTTATTCCGGGGCTTGTCAATACTGTCTCCTGCAAAGCAGTGGCCTGGTTGTGTCTATGTGAATGACATCATTGTTCACTATTCACCATTATTAGTGGAGTCAATAGACACACTTCTATTATGATTACCCTGCATATGCCTTAAGCGAATTCTTTGTTCTTACAGGTCTTCCAGAAGAAATATTTGTCCCGAAGCCAGTGCAGTACCCTGTGTAAACCAAATTCACAGCTTGTCAAAGAACGAGACTGGAAAGGAAAAAAAAGAAACATCAATATGGTATCTAGGTAAAAAGAGGGCTACTTTGAAAAGAGCATACTAATAGCGTTAGAAGGAGAACACCTAAAACAACCAACACATTTATAGATTGACATATCCCCAAAGGGACTAAATTAGAAAAGAATTACAAAAGAAAAAAATTGGTACCCCCATCCCCTATTTTGGTCTAGGGCAGGGATCTCCAACTCTGGTTCTGGAGAGCTACCGTCCAGTAGATTTACTATCATACCTGGCTTCTGATGAACCACAGCTGTTCTCAGGTAAATACCAGGAACAGGTGTGGCTCATCAGAAGCCAAGTGGGACAGAAAACCTCCTGGATAGTAGCTCTCCGGACCGGAGTTGGAGACTTCAGCTTTTCCTGTACGAGCAAAATGGGACAGGTCACTGAGGGGGGAACACCTATAAAAGCCCCAGTCAGGGCCAAATCGCCCCCGTGAGGAAGGTGTCATGTACCTCCCCTAGGGTCTCATCCCTGTCCTGGAGGCTACGGTGCCTGCTTTTGTGTGCTGGTACTGTCCCTCAGCATCGGTGTTTATGCCATTTTATCATGAATATCAGCCCCCCTTCTGCGGGGGGGAGGGGGTCCAAGACTCGATCTCTGTGCTCTCCATCCGGACGTCACACCTCAGTCTTGTCTGTTGTGATTTCTATATGCCCCCGGCAGTACATCTCAGTGCAGGGCTTGCCCTGACCTAACGGAACAGTGAAACAAACAAAAATCCCTTAAGAAGAAAACCCCCCAAAAAAACAGGAGTTATAGGTATTGGAGGTATAGACTTAATAGGAACGATCACTTAAAATTTGAAATTGCGTGCTGCTGATTATAAACAGTAGCATATAAGCTCTGATATAAATATAGCAGAGGTTCAAAACACTGTAACTAAATGTAGATACGTGCAGAAATCACAGACAGCGTTAATGAGAGACAATTTGACTAATTCAGGGGAAGCCCTATTAAAACACATGGAGGCTTCGTAAGGTCATGCTGTTAGTGCCAGTGCCAGTATGTATAATTGGTAAGGTGTGCATTCCTCTGGAGATCCGCCTGGCCTGAGCAAAGTGGGTTAAAATCGAGAAGCGGGAGAAGGAATTCTTCACAGTCATTTTAATCAACCCCCAGTATGGATAGCAGAGCCAGCAAGTGTTAGTGAACTTTCTTTGCATTGTGTCCCCTAGGGACTGGATCACGTCTTTGTGATTCCCTGTCCTGGAGAATAATGGCACTTGATTCAGTGCTGCTGACTGTTTACCATCTTCATGTGGGTATGAGACTCTCAAACAGCCAAACAGTGTTGCTGTTCTTGCTGATACCAGTAGGGGGCGGTGTAGAATTGTGCATCCTAACTGGCATGATGTTATATTTCCTGCTACGAAATGTGCCTTCCCTGGTGAACGACCATTCTTTGATTCTTTGTTAAGACCTTCGGATAAAGTATATTTGGAAAGGCGCTATATAAAAATAAATTGAATTGAAGCCCACTTGGCTTTTCAAGAAGGCCTTCAATAACAGATGACATAGCTGGTCAAAACTGGGAGTCATATTAAAATTTCATGGTAGCTTGGGAACTGAATTTCAAAGATGTTACCGCAAGGCCTTCAATCATTGGAGTGGTATTAGGAATTTGTACGAAGTAGATGTACAGATGATGTACTAAATAAAAGTAAGGATACAATTTGGTGTCTTTTTTGACCCCACAAGATAGTGGTCTTAGTTTGTTCTGGGGCATGCTTTGTGCCCTTTTTTGAACTGAGAGCACCATCTAGTGGCATAAAAAAAACAGCAAATGGTTCATGAAGTGTCATTTTGTCCATCGCTACAAGGATGTTAATTGCTGATGTCTGCTTATTTTCAAATCATTGCCAGACATCACTGCTGACAGAGTTAATAAGAACACAAGTATTTAAAGTAAATTGCAGTTTTTGAGAACACCTTTCTTCACCATCTTGGATTCTGAGGCTACAGTTAGATGTAACCTATACCCAAGCATCAGTTTATTTAGGATTAATGGGGGATTATTGTAATCTTGCCTAATATTTCTCATTAAAGCATTTAGATCAAAACAGTTGATTATCCAGTATTTCATATTAGATTAAATTCAACTGATTTCAGTTAACTTCTAATTATTCATAACATTGGTGTCTGAAAGTGTCTACCTAAGAGTTGACAGAAACAACTCCATGGACTGACATAACGATGGGTCATGTTATATAGCAGCAAAAACCATGAGCAGAAAACAGGCAGGAGTCAACTGGGGAGAGGAAACGAAAAATTCCTGTAGTAGATATAAGAGTGAAGAATCTGCATGGGTCTGAGGTCAACTTACTGCCCCTTCCGGGCACTCCAACGTTATATAACTCAGAAATAAGTTTCTCAGTTATATACTAAAGTTTGGCCTGGAATGACGGTCTTCTGTTCAGCCAAGGATGGTCAGCAGGGCAGCCTGCGCTGCTTCTGTGCCCGTGGCGTGTGTGGAGCTTGAGGGCCTTTAAGGTCACGTTCTGCTGAAGCTTTGCCCAGGGCTCAGATAGCAGATACAGGAGAGGAACGAAACGATGGATGTCTAGAAAAAGAACTTAGGGCGTGCAGATCTGCACCAAGAACATGATTTATTGTACGCTTGATTAAGAGGCTTGCCTGAACTAAAAATAGGTCATCAGTTTTAAATACTTAGACTGTAAGGCAATCACTTAAAATAGCAGAGCGTTCCATAGGATAGAATACCTGTACCTGGAGACTTTACCTGCAGCAGTTACTGTACATTATATATTTGCAGAACAACAGCAAGCCCTGTATCCTGTATCCTGCAATCTCCGAGCACGATGTACAGAATGTACTCTCGGCCGCACAATAATTTACTACAGCCCAGGTAGGTCGATACAAAAAAAAAATTATTTGTCAAAAAAAAAAAAACATACAATACAGTTTAGCTGAGTGAAGCTGTAATGGAACAGACTGGAACAACTGCAGAATTAAAGTATTAGATCAGGTGTGTGAAAAATGGTTCTGGTGGTCCTCGGTCTGTGCAAGTATTCTGTAGAGCCTTCTCAGGAAGCTACACACTCCATTGCTGAGTTACCAGGCTAAATTAAGGGAATTTAATAAAGGATTTAATGGGTGAGCTCCAGTAAATAGATAGCTGTACCAAGATGGGAAGCCCAAGGTTGCAGTAGAGTGCAGGCTGTCTACTCCTTTGCAATACTCACAATATTTCTATTACACTTTGCATTGCAGCGTTTTTATTGTCTTACATATTTATTATCTTATTGAGACACCTTAATTTGCTTTTAATTTGTGTTTACTGTTGGCTAGAAGGTCATGCAAGATTTTTATTGCATAGTTTGATTTTTTTACTGTGCTCAGGGCTGGTCGATATCTAAAATAAATAATGTATGATAGTTTAATATAAAAATATCAGGACACATGATAATATTGAACTGTAAAATACCCCCCCCCACGCACACACAGACCTGTAGTCATATTCTTGTGAAGACTGTTCATTCTTTTCTATGGTCAAAACCCTAATCCCAACACTGACACCCTTAACCCCTACCCAGCCCTAACCGTAACCATAAGTAACCAGATGAAATATAAGGCTTTTGGCATTTTTGCTTTTTTTTTTACTGCATTCACAGATGGGAACCTGAAAAATGGTCCTCACAACATCAAAAAACAGGTTTGTATTACATTGTGGGGGACACTGGGTCCCCATAATGTTGGATAAACCCAATCCAAACACACGCACACATTATGTTGAATGTGTCAGAAATAGAGGCTAGAAGGCTGCACTGAAAGCCAAATCATACATGATATCTTGCTGTGTAATCGCTGTTTAGTCACTGTCACATATTGACTGTTACTGGATAAATTTCTGATTACCGAGGGTTGCCAACTTTCACGCATCTGATGTGACACATGTTAAGACTCACTCTCACACAAGAAATCATACGATAAATATATATTATTCCATTATAAACCCAAAATTAGCTACATAGGTACTTTTCAAACCTTTCAGACTATTAACAAGCTAATACAATTGGGACATACATGTTTGTAAATTTCTTATGTTCTTATGTAAATGCATGTGCAGACCTGTCTCCAATTGAAAATCTCACACCAGCCAACTTTGGCATAATTGGCACCCCTGAATAAGTGCTACAATCTTTTATACGTACTGGAGTCCTCCCAGGGGCTGCTTTGCCTCCCACTTCACCCATGTGTGGTGGCCATGTGGTGCAATCTAAGCTGAAGAAGATGGCAGCAGATGCCATCATAAGATGCCCACTGCACGAACAAAAAGCATGACTGTGGGGAGGAATGGAAACTGGTAACAAAAGCCGCTAACCAAAATAAATGAGGTCTGGGTCGTCTTTGAAATATCAGCAGCTGTGATTGTTTGTTAGAATTTCAAATGCAGCCTTTTCAGTTTTATGCACTAAGCATCAGAGGATAAACATCTGACTCCCCACAATAGCATCAGAGGCCAAACCCTGGTATTTCCTCATGAGAGATGCAGTTAGTAAAAACGTCAGAAAAAATAGATTTGCGTTCTTAATGGGGTCATTATTTTGTCATACACATCCATAAAAAAGAGCTGTACAGAAAATGTCTGTATTATTCCCCGATTGACGTACAGGGCCGGGTAAACACTCTACATAATTAAGACAACGAGGATTAAATCGGAGAGTACCATCAATACTGCAGGCCTTGTGCTGATGTGATGGAGATACCAGATAATTTAGGAATGATTAAAGAAATTCTAGAGCAAACAACTGGCTCTCGGGCACAGGAAGTCAGTTGGTCAACAGTCACATTTTACCCGTGTTTGTGTGTGTGTGTTTGCGGGGGGTGGTTGTGTATATACTTCATTGTGGACACCAAATGTCTCCACAATGTTATAAAAACCAGTTATTTTGATGTTGTGGGGACCATGTTTTTCATTCCCCACAAAGGGAAAACTCAGTTTTCTAAAAATCTAAAAACATTCTAAAAACATTTCATGTTTACATGAAAAACTTTACTTTAGTTTATATGATTTTGTATTTTGTTTGGTTACTAATGTTTAGGGTTAGGGCTGGGTGGGAGTTAAGGTCATCATTGTTGGGATTAGGGTTTTTCCCCATAGAAATGAGTGGACAGTCCCCACAAAGGAATAACTACAAAGATGTCTGTGTGTGTGTGTTACAACCCTGATTTTCTGAGTGTTCAATTTTTATTTATGATTAATAATTAAACTATGTGTATTAATTCTGTGAACAGCTCAATCATCTGTCAAACCAAACTCTAAAAATGGCCAGTGCAAAAACAAAAATACAAGCTATTTCTGATTTAAACGGCCATTCTTCATAATTTATAAATCCACACAGTGGGCTGTTTTACAGAAGTAATTCAGGCTGAGTGCCTTTTTAAGAGGTACAGAAGTGCTTTTCCTGGAATTTGAACTTGCAATGTTCTGCTGAGTTCGCTAACCTTGCGCGCTGATTAATGGTCACAGTTCTACCTGTCAGGTGAGAAATCACTCATGTTCTGGAGTAATAAGAGAATCGGAACAGTTGGGGACATTTGACAGTGTGCAGGGTGCTGCTCACATCCACCTCAGTGTGCTGTTAACCCACAGAGACATGCTTGTGCCTCGCATTTTCTTTATGTTGTTTAATAACAAGAGGGTTCATATACTTGAAATGTGGAAATACAAAGTTGTGAAGTGAAAGTTGGACTTCTATCACACGTTATTAAAGATTGAAAGCAAGCCTTTGAAAGAGAGGCATTACTGCTTGAAATGTAGCCTGTAGTTTTCCAAGATTGCGTGAAACACTAAGCATAGCAGCATGTCTGAGCATACATGTCAACATATCAGAAGTAACCAGTATTTGAGCCCAAGACCTTTACATTACTTGCACAACGCACCATTTTTTGAGCAACAGGAGAAGCTGCTTACAATGAAAGTGGCGCTGAAAGCACTGGGTTTTTTCCCAACCCAGTCCCAGGCTCCAGCAGTCCACTGTTTTGCTCCCACCCAGCTTCCAGTCATTGAAGAACTTTAAATATCTGGCAAGGGTGTCTTGGTGGCTGAAAGAGAAAACAAAAATATGCAGCGTCCGGGACTAGGTTGAGAAATACTGGCATAACTGTAGTATACAACATTTACCATATGGGATAAAAAAGCAACATAAGCAAAGAGCCCAGCTCCACTTTGCAGGCTGTCGCTGTTAGCATTCCCTCATGCTATTCGATCCTTTACATTGAATGTGGATAATTGAAAAAACCTAAATCAATCCACCTTACAGCTAGGATCTGTGCTGCTGGGTTCCATAAAAATGATTTGTGAGGCCAGTGGACATGCACAGTAAATGTACAGGGTGAGCGGGAGGCTGTCATCCTTATTTTTGCCTCCTTTAATACTAGAGTGCAGAAAATACATCCATCCATCCATTTTCCAAACCTCTTATCCTACTGGGTTGCGGGGGGTATGGAGCCTATCCCAGAAGCAACGGGCACGAGGAAGGGAACAACCCTGGATGGGGGGCCAGCCTATTGCAGGGCACACTCATACATGCACACCTACGGGCAATTCGGCAACTCCAATCAGCCTCAGCACGTTTTTGGACTGTGGGGGGAAACCGGAGTACCCGGAGGAAACCTGCAGAAAATACATTCATAGTCATAAATACATGACATTCTGTGCTTCTTGATTCCTGCTGCCTACATTCTTAAGAGAGATCAAAGGTCAAACAACAGACTACTGTTTCATCCATGGTGGGTATATCTGAAGCTGAGCTCAGGGAGCCAGTATCTGTTCTCTCTGCTGTCTGGTGTGTTTCCTCAGTGCGTAGATTCCATTGAGATAAGATCCCAACGAGGGGTGGGGGGGCAGGAGGCAAGAGTCAGAGTGCTGGAGTCATCACTGAAGAGTAATCCTTCTGGACTTGGGTGAAACTCCACTGGGACGCATAGCTACCAGGACTGGTGAGATCAACAGCGGTAAGAGAGGAAGCTAACCAGCCACCTGCCAAAAGACACAAGCTTACATATTACATATGTTTTTTTGTTTGACCGAGGACAGCTTGACATCACATGGGCATATGTTCTACTCCACTGCATTGAAGAATTCTTGTAACAAAGAATTCTGAAATATCCCTAAAATATTTCATCTGTCTTTGCTAGAAGGCCTCCCTTGACTCTTTGTATGAAGTCGCAGCTCAGCCCTGTGAGGTTCAGTAGACCTCAGATGAGTTATCTTAAAATTTCTTAGCTTAGTTGATAATAAACGTAATGAGTTTCAGTAAAAGAACTTGTAACTCAAGCTCCAGAACTGTGCAAGCCAAAAGGCCCCCATTAATCATAAAAAAAGTTATGGTCCAAAGGATTCTGATCATTTAGAGGTGGTTGTAATTTGTTACCTCGTGTTAACCAAGTCAACTACTTGACAAGCAAGCCTGGACTGAGCTCCTGGTACTTCAGGCCACGATGTTCGAGATGGTTGTGAGATTGCTGGGGCCTTTTTCTAATCTGAGCCCTTTGGGTAGCAACACCTCTGGTGTTTTCTGGTCAAGTCAAAGTCAAGTCATAGTCAAATTCAAGTCATAGTCATAGTCAAAGTTATAGTTATAGTCAAAGTCATAGTCAAAGTCAGTCATAGTCAAAGTGTCAACTTCAGATATGTGACGCATGAGGTCATATGCTGAGCAGAAAGATCACTCTCATTGGTTATAGTGCAATTGAGAAAATAATACGTAGAATATAAATATTGAGACAAATTATACAAATTAATACAAACATGACATTTTCAGACATGCATATTAAGACAGACAATAAATACAAGTAACCACAAAATCTGTGGGGAAATGATTGTGTAAATTGGTCTACAAGTTTGGCATGGAAGCAGAGAAAACAATAAATAAATAGGTGTAGTATCAGAGTTAAGAGTGTAGAAATATTAGTTAACAGATCCAGTAGTAGTTGAGGTCAAAAGCTATTTTTAGGCCTCACTGTCCTGGCTTTGTGGCTGTAAACCGCTCAAACAAGGTCTTATAGGCAGAGATTAGAGCAGGACATTGGTGCTAGGTAAGTATTGCTGTCCAACGGATCCTCTGTTAAGCTTTGTGTTTTTGTCTGCATAGCTTACTCATGGGTGTTTTTTTGAATAACAAAAATGTTCTGAGGGCAAAAGGAAATATGACTGGTTCAGAGAGATAACCAATTAGATTGTAGAGGAGGTGGGTTTAAGCAACTAGTGGATGTGGGACCAAGACAGCTGATTGGTTGATTTTGCCTCCTCTAGAACCCAGCTCCTCTACAATGTCATTGGTTATCTCTCTAAACCAATCATTTTTCCTTCTGCTCTCAAAACATTTTTGTTAGTAAGTAAAACTTCCATGAGTGCGTACCTTTGGCTCAGATACGAGGAATATGACAAAAGCACTAACAGACGCACATTCGAGAGTGTTTTCTTGATGACGCCGGTTTCAAGGAGCGTTGCCCTACCTGCCCGGCATTTCCCATGTTGCGTTGTACGTCTTTGTCCTACTTGAAACACAATGAAAACCCCTGGGACGGAACAGACACAATACCCATTGGAACAGAGCACCATGTTGAGCACCACAAACATTCTCCCAGAATGCCGAGCCTGACAAATCGTTGCTGGTGTGCGTCAGGATTGCTGGCGATAGCGCAATAGACCATGTTTACCATTGCAAATGAACATTCGCCAATGAAAAAAATAACACACACACACACAGCTATTCATATGCATGAGGTCCATCCAACAGACTGGCAGTCAGAGCCGGGGCCGTGAGCTACATCTCTGCGGCTCTGGGGGGATTGCTGATGAGAGAGGAGGGTGGCCGAGGGGGCAATGACTATTTGTTTTTACCTGCTGTGGGATTTTAGCAAACATGCAGGGAACACAGACTCCTTACTGTGAAGTCAACAGAGAGCCAAGGCAAAAGGTGGAAAGCTCTTTTTTTTAAGGGTTTGCCACTTGCCTTCACTGATAATTCCCTTCTATCCTAGCAAGGGCTGAAGTTTATAATGCTAAGAGCAAACCCACATGCACGTAGCCTCTTAAATTATCCATAAAACATCATCCAGTGGGAATCACAATAGAAATTGTATAAGATAAAGCTTGGTAATGCCAGCCACCTGGCCGACGGGAAAGAACACGAGCGCCCTGGCGTCAGATGGCTCTGTGTACAAATATTTCAGAATATTACATACCAGCCTTGAGCATCGTCTCGGATAACATAAAAGGTATTAAATTAATGTTTATAGTTTGCCGTCTCCACAATAAATTATTCTGTATGCCATGCTTAACCACACGGATATGCACACCCTTATTAATGGATACGGGGTGATGAAGAACATAAGACCTTAAGAAAAGGCTGTGAAGGAGAAATACTGATAAAAACACAAAAACAGATGTTGGTTCTGAACCCGTGAGCCATACTGTGCTTTCTCCACATGCAGAGATGGCTACATCGCACCTGATTACAACTACCTTTGTCTTCCTGCTTGAAAAATGTCCCTACATAAATATTCCTTGGAAGTACTTGCACGCTTGCATTTCCTGCGAAAGACACGCATGGATTGCGAAATAAATAAATTAACGGAAAATGTAAAATTGCGGGAATAATATACGGCGAAGAGGATGGTTTAATGTGCGATAGGAGTGCGGGGTGACTTATTTCAGGTCAGATCTCACTGTCGTGCTGTTTAATTTGAGGATGTTATTTCCAGGTCAAAAGAAGGTATAGGCTGTCTCACATCTCCTCTGTGTTTTGGAGACTCGGAGTAGTCGCTTTGAACCTGGGACAGCAGGTGGGGCAGCGGTGCGGGAGCTGGATCGAGGAGGTGGCTCACGTCTCTGGCTGGGAGGTAGGAGGAGGGAGGAGATGCGGTTAATTTCAGCAGCAGGGATGGAGCTGCATGTAGGTCACCCACTAAACTTGCTCCAAGCTAGTTTGCTGTCGACACTCCCTACGCTGATTTGGGTGTGTGTGTGTGGGGGGGGGGTGATTTGTGTCAGATGGAAAGATAAAACCTGTTTTTGGAGAAGCAGATGATCTCATTCTGGCTGCCGCACGTGTCATGCAGACTCCCTGCCTCCACCCAGCTGACGTGCATTCCCCCCACACCCCCCACTCTTGCTGCTGTTCCACTCCCCCATCCCCGATGATAATCTCCTGCACTCTGTTATGTTTTTTTTTAACCCGACTGAGATCTCGCCTCCGAATACCAGACTGTTCTGTCCTTTGCTGAATTACGCTTTACTGGCTGAGGTTAATTGATATTGACCAACCGAAGCTTCAGGTACGATCTCAGTCAAGGGCACCCATCTTAGCCGAGAGACACTGCTTGGGGGGTATACCCTAACGTACACCCCAATACTGCCAGGAATAATACACTGTAGTCGTTTTTAAGCTGGAGTAAACAACAGATTCCCAGAAGACTGAACGTCACAATGTGGCACACTGTGGTGGGGTTCGGTGCTTGTGGTCATGGTCATGGTCATGTGAAGGTGCTTTTCAAGCAATCGGGCAGCCAAAACTTCATTCATGTGAGACATTTCCTAGTCCGTGATAGATGGCGGAGCAATTCCTCAAAATGCTGGCACAATTAAACTGCCATCTCCTGCTCTTCGGTTTTCTAAGTGCCCTCGGAAACAACCTCAAGCGCCGTGGGCCACTAGCTCCCAATCGAGACAATATTACATACGCAGATACCAGCTTCAGCCTCCTAAGTATTAGCATCTTGCAGTAACCATTATCACCAGAAGGGGGCAATGTTGGCCTTCAGTTCCGTTAGCAACACAAGCAACAGGAGGGCGGGGGGGAAAGTGGTTGCATGCCAGGAACATTTCTAGATGCTTCCATCATGGACTGTGCAGGGTGCATCTGTACAGGGTGTTTACAGACTTAGCGTGTGATGCACTCTCACGTTTTACACACTTGCTGGTGACGGACGGCCGGTATAGACCTATCAGAGCAGGGAGATCTGTGAGACTTGCTTTTCAGAACAGAAATAAGTTCCATCTGATGTGGACATTAAATCCTTAAATCCAAGGGCTTCTCTATCACTGGCAGCTACACACCTAAACTCTTCACCACTCATGCAAGGACCAGACTTAGCTAACAGTTAAATACTACGCCTGTGTATAATTCGCTATGTTTAATGAGGCCGCAGCAAATAAATCCAGCAGCAGAAAAGGTCCCACCTGGAATTGACCAGAAGTCCAATTTTCCTAACCACTGCCTCACGTCACCGTCCAGGCCGCTGTGAATTTACATCCGCTAATCACCAGCAGCTAGTTTGACAGAACTGCTTCACTGAGCCCCGAGGTTCATCGCTGAGACCTTGAGATCGTGTGGCTGTATGTGTGTGCTGCTGGGTTCGCTCAGACCGTGTCTGAATTCATGCAATTATGGTGTCGGTCTCCACGTGTATGTTGCGCTCGTTTGTCCGTGTGCACCGTGGGCTGATGCACGTGGATGCGTGTCTAGCATCACGTGTGTTGAGAATGATGGACGATGACTAGGCGATCCTCCAGCCAAGCCAGCCCCCCCCCCAAAATGTTTCAAAAACTAAATAAACACCTAGTGAGCATAATCTGAAGATGAAAGCTAGATAGCTGATTAACGAAACATGGTGCTTCAGTATAGATCTCCTAAGTAAGGAATGTTTGTTTAATATTTAGTGTAGTGACTGTTTGTGGCCAGCAGGGGAGGAAATGCTGGGGGATTTGAGTGGTGCCACCTTGATTGTACCAGGCCTGGGATCAGTATGGGCTTGTAAGGGGGAATCCCTGCTGTGCCCAGTGGGACCCTCTCTGAGAAGCTTCTGCCAGTAAGTGTCATGTTGGGGCATGGTCACCTGCCAAGTTTAGGGTTCAAAGCTGCAGCCTCGGGACAGAAATAGGAAACTTTGATGCTGAGCTTTGAAAAGCAGACCACTATCCTTAGGACGGTACATTCTCTCCTGCAGCAGAGTTACAATTTGTAACAAACAGCAATGGGGGAGACACCGCAGCCAGACGCAAACAGCAGTCAAACGCAAATCAGGTGGCAGCCACACGGATATGCAAGAAAGAAGCCGGGAACTATGGGTAATTCAGCTGAGGTTTGTTAGAGAAGCTGGGAGCCATAGGAAAATGGAATAACCCAAAAGAAAAAAAAAACCTAAATGTGAAAATAAATGGGTCGTTCTGGTAGTTTGAATAAAAAAGGCATTTTGCTAATAGAGGTCTTGAGGCCGTCATCAAGACATCTGTCTGGGTTCTGAAGGTGAAATTAAACAACAACACAGCATAGTACCACCATGTCAGAGAAGTGGATGACTGGGTAATAATACAAACATAATAATGGCCGCCTCGCTCTTGCTTCCAAAGCTCTTCTATTTTTGTTTCTATTTTTTTTCTTTACTTTTTAAAAATTCATGGGCTACCTGGAATGTGGTATGGAGAATCAGTGGGTAGTGCTGATTCCTCACACCCCCAGAGTTAAAAAAAGAGAAGGAGACGTTGCTTTATTTGCATGGCTACGTTGCAATGTCTCGTTTTTTATATGTATCTCATGTAGCTCTCCTTTAAAACATACACATGACATACACAAATACGCAGATATATGCATATACAGAGGGGACAGTAAAGCTTGGGGTCTAAGCTTGGGATGAGGCTTTTTTCTGGATCCACTGGAACGTTATTGGGGGGTCAAGGGTCTTGATAAAGAACCAACATAATGCTGTGACAGTTCGGCTGAGGACAAGATTTGAACTAGCAACCATCTGAATGTAGGCACAGAGGCTTAACCTGCTGTGTGTGTGTGTTTGTGTTAATTAGGTTTATATTACATTGTGGGGACCAAATGAGTTAAAAGAGATAAATAGTTTGTCTTGTCCTTTCCTGATCCATACCACCTGCCTGATTTTACTTCACACCTCTGCAACCACCCTATCTGCTCACACTGGCATTTTACTGCAAGTGATATTGTCTACATTTACAGCGAACTAAGCCGGATAACTTATTAAAATTAAAGTAGTCTGCAGTAAATATGAGTGAATGAAGATAAAAATCCATTTAAACTGGGGTACCTTACATCTGACAAGTTATCCGGCTAAGCAAGAAATCTGGCTTTGTGAAACATCATACAGACAGAGCTTTGGTTCACTCTAATCTGAAATATGAAGTTTGGCCTATTTTGTTTCAGCCATATATATACATATATACAGATATGCATATAACTGATATGTAACTATGTATTCCTTGTATTTATTTTATGTGCATATGACAAGAAATTACTGCATTTTAGTCTTTATAACGAATAAAGAATTACAAATGAACCACATGAAGGTTAAAATACATAGAAACTTCGTCTCATAACAGAGTGAATACACATAAAATATTTTATGCTGCTACCACAAAAAATTGCAGTGGTTATCACTTTATGGCGAATGTGTACTTGAGTACTAGATAGGTACATCAGTTTATATCACTCCAAAACAGGGTGATCAGAAAATGGCCAAAATAACACACATTTCTCTGATTCTTTGTCCTGTAAATGAACCTGAAGTATGAAAAGAAATACTAACAGGATCAGACTGTCATGAAAGTGCGAAACGAAGCGGTACAAATCGGACACCGTTGTAACATTTGCCGTCAAGTGTAATGCTGCGCGTGTGCAGACCTGCCAGACATCATTAAACGAGCGCCAGTCAGACATTACACGGGAGAAAATGACGTGAAATAGAAATGACGGTTATGTCTCATCCAGCTATTTTTATGCATATGAATGGAGACGATTCTAACGATCATGCATAATTGCAGTCAGTTCAAATAATCGCGATCAGGCGATTGTGTAATAATTGTGATAGGGCTACCAACATGGGTGTGTGAGGAGTTTGTGCATGCTTCCCACAATGTGGGAGCTTCCAGCTTCCTCTCACTCTCTGATTATATGTAGCTGGGTGACCTGGAGGCTCCCCATGCAATAGACCAGCATCCCATCTGCGGTGTGGCCCAGCCCTGCATTAAACACTGCGACAGTCTGCTGTGGTCCTGTGATCACGTACCAGATAAAGGTTAAAATTTGGATGGCTAAGAATGATAATTTCACAGTCAGGCCAATCTACTAGCATAACGCACAATGGATTTTTAATGTTCATTGTTTATAATGGGGTATTTATAGAAGGAGGCGTTTATCATGGTTTAGATTGCCGAGTTCTAAGTGTTCCGTGTTGTTTTCCATGGGGCAGCTGTCAGGGCCGGCCAATCATGACTCTTCATGAGAAAATCGATGCTGAATCCGGGTTCCCTTCTGAGACAATTTTTCTGCCCGACTTTGAGAGGTAAAAAAAAAAAAGAGAAATTACACAATGACAAATACTCCCACACCATATATTTCTGCCACATAGATGTCATGTCGCCTCCGCAGAGGAGATGTCGAGGGAAGCACCTCAGAGCATTCACCATCATGCTCTCCCTTGGGGGGACTGGTGTTTGTCTGTGGAAAGTATTAGGGCCATGAGAGAGGTGAAACCGGTGGTGTGGGTGTCAAACAGCCCAGCCACGGCGCTCCGTTTCATGCCGATCTGCGGTGTAAATGGTGATTAATCCGGCACTCAGTTGCTCGCCTCAAAAATTAATTTCCAGATGAAAGGCTCACCCACTCGCTCATCTCCAATCTAAGGTCCCGTGTATTTCTCAAAGCGCACAATCGCAGAGCGCTCGCTCATCTTTCTCGAGTTAAGATCGAAAACATTTCGATCTATTTAATCGTAACACAAAAGGCACATATGTGTGTGTGTGTTTTTTTTTTATTACGCAGCAAAGAAATGCACAAGGAATCGACCCCCTGGCGTCTTTCAAGGAACAAAGCAACACAGCAATCAAACCAGCTGCTTTTCAGCATTAGCATACAGCAGACAGAGGCTGCCACACTAACATAACGTTTTATTTCATTGAGCACCACTGCTTCTAACAATAAGAATAATGATATATGACATATTATAACTCTAAAAGGAACCTGCACTGTAAGAATGTGGAGATCTATGCATCCTGGGAGGAAAATCAGGTGTTGATTAGTTCTGCCTGTCTCCTGATCCCACAAGTGATGTAAATTGGTATTTTGTGTGTGTTTGGTTACCACTTCCCCTGGCTACAGTTACTTATTTCACTGTTTGGTCACCCGCTTGACTGTCTGAGTTTGCTTTTCCTTCTTGCCAAATGGCTTCTTTATCTCTGTGCACACTTTTATTTGCTCTTGAACCCCATCCCTGTCCCAATCTGCACCTTCTGCAAAGGACACCCCCCCATTCTCTAATAAACTGTCATTTCCTGTCCAACCCCTGTGTCAAGTGGCTCTTTTCACTCGAGGGTTTCTCTCAAACACACATCCGAAAAGTAAAGCGAGTCGAAATCCAGGGCAAACAAACAGGAAGCATTATGGCTATTTAAGGTTCATCACCTCCGGTTTTCCACCGCAATCAACTCCCCACCTTGTGTTTTCGTGCACATTGGCAACCATCATCCCATCCAAACGGAATCCAAGAAAAATGACTTTCTGAAACCGGAAGATAAAGTTTCAGATGCCAACCCTTAGATTCCTTTACTGAGCTGAAAAAGGTTATTTTTTGCTTCTCTGCCAGCTGTTCTGTTAAATTTCTTCCACCTTCCTTTTGGATGGGAAAACAATTAATATCACAGACTAGTTTGGTACAACTTCCTTTGTCACATGACTCTGTTTACTGGGAACGAAAGAGAAGCATTTCACAGCATGTTTGCTGGACAACAGGAAGCCTGTGTTCCCTCTCTGTAAATTATATAAACAGCAAACGGACTTTTGAAAAGCTATGGCTGTGGCACAGTGTGGGAGGGTCAGAGATGTGTGCCTTGGAGGGCAACAGCACAGTTTGATCCCCATCTATCTGAGTTTGGACCTCAAAGCATTTCCATCTGGACATTGGGTTCACCTTCCATCTGTTTTGGAAAAAGGATCCGAATGAGAAAGCCTGAGGCACTCATATTAAAGTATTTAATATGGGGAAGGGCTAAATATTCTGAGGAAGGTGCAGTGTTGCTTGTTGAACCCTGGGTGTGGGCAAGTCGCATTTTCAGTGGAAAGCAGGAGTGATTGTGCTGGAGTCTTTGTTTGTATGTCATTGAGGTCCTTGTGCTGGGGACAGGACAAATCTTAGTGGATATTAAGAGAATGACATTTGACAAGCACAAATTATCACCACAGAATTTTTTTTTACATTTCTTCAGATACCTGATGCATTTATCATAAGCAGCATACAGTTGAGGAAAGGGGTACAATTTATGTGCACACCCTGGGATTTGAACCAACAACCTATACATAAAGCTGGCTCTACTTGTCACTCTAGTTAGGTGGACCATGTAAATGGCATGCCAGTAGCCTTAACCTGCTATAACCTGTTTGGTTATAATGCCTGGTGGACCGGGGGGGGGTCTTTAGCCATGAACAGTGGTCAGGTGTCCCTGTCCATCATATATTGTCCGCCTCGCTCACTTCTACCACTTTCTTCAGGGTCATCCCTCTCCGCACTGCCACGGTGGCTTGTTGATGGTCCACGGCCTTGGGAGTCGCCTGTGGAGAAGGGAGCTCGAGTGTTGAAATATGACTTTTTTTTTATGAACCTTTTGCTGGCGCCACTGGATCCTCCCTTGTCAATATATCACAGAAGGCAATTCATTAGAGAGAGCAGCTCCTGTCTCATTGAATGGAAAGAGCATAATTACTGCTATACACAGTGGAGTGCCATTTCAACAACTCCCAGTATTGTGATAGATATAAATGAAGGAGTCAGGTCTGGTAATAATCTTGTCTTAATGCATGTCACATAACAAGAGAAGCGGGACACTTGGATTTCATCTTCCATCTTGCTCATATGTGATTTTAACTGGTATCCACTTCATTACTCAATCTTGCCTCTCATTGTGTCAGGGATTGAAACAATACTTATGGGGATTTTTCTGATGTATATCATTGAAGAAATTAACAGGATCCTCTGTACCAGTGTTTTCCAACCCCAGTCCTCAGTGGGTCTCAGACAGTCCACATTTTTGCTCCATCCCAGCTCCCAGCCAATCAAGGACAATGAATACCTGGTACAGGTGCGTTGGGAGCTTTGAGGGAGAGAAAATGTGGACAGTCTGAGACTCACTGAGGACTGGGTTAAGAAACATTACTCTGTACTGTGTCTGTACAGACAACTGAATTGCCAGATCATGTATGACTGTTAATATTTTAATTTGGTCCTCTCTCCCTCGCTCTCAAATTGAAACTGAAAATATCACAGAGATGTCTGTTTAGTTACCAGTAATGGGAAATGCAGATATTTCCCTTCTGTGAGATTTATTTCTTATATTTTCTCCATTTTATCGCAAGAATTAAGTATGGGAACATTATAAAAAAAGACATTCAGACATAACCCCCATAGAACAAAAACACAAACAATGAAATACGCACAAAAAAGACTTTCATACAAATTCACTACAATTATACATTAATTAATCGGGCAGAACATTATTTGTCTTACTGCAAAGAATAATGTGATAAAAAGTGCATAACAACCCACAGCAGCTGATTTTAAATGAAAGAGTTTGTGAGTGTTTTGGGAGAAGTTTACAGCCATTCTGGGGAACATGGAGAAGCAACTGAATGCTCTGGGCTAGATCCATGAGCCATGCGATTCAGCCCTGGAGCTGCGGCTAGCTTTTCCTCCACAGTCCCCCGTAGGCACTTAAACAGCCATTTCACTCTCTCCTTCCTCCCAAGGTGTTCATGTAGATCCGGCCTAGGATCACATACTGACAGGAAGTAGCCAGAGTCAGCCCAAAGAGGATTATTTACACATACACATACAAACAACCGACTAGATCATTATCAGTACGCTACACCGCCAACTCGGGTCTCTCGTCTGCCCATTATTGTAATTTTGATACCTAAATCCCCCCCAAAAAGTCCACACTCATTTTAATGCTCAATGTTACTGCAAATCAAGACACTCCAAATTAATTCTGTATTCCGTTCACATTCCAGAGTGTCTTGCGAAACAATAATGGACCTTTTTCAACTATGTGTTTTTTTGTATCACAGGGCACGCGATGTACACTCTGTTTCATTCTGGCTAAATTATATCATCGCATTACGGACAGTTATCACTATATTAGAGTCAGGTAATTAAGACAAATTCTCCAAACAGTAGAATGATTAAGTAAACTCTGAAAAGATGAAAGACATTTCTCCACACTGTTTACATATGTGTCCTTTTGAGTCATTTCATTGGTCAAGGAAAGAAATCGGGCTATGTGCTAGTGATATCAGGCTGCCTCACTAGGGAATATAAACGTACAGTAGAGCTCTCTGTCTTCTTTGAATAAACTCCTGTCACATGACATGATCCCCTGAGTCACTTGCTCTTCTTCCCTCCTGGGACTCCAGCCCTGTTGTGATGTCACCAAGGGTTTCCCACCTACTGCTAATAGGTGTAACTGTGCTTCACTGTAATCACAGAGCTGATATTTTAGTGATGGCAATCCTACGCAGCAGGGGGCCCCAAGATCCAGAGCCAATTTTTAATTCCAGTCCAGCCCTGGTCATACACATTGTTTATCAGGGACTGCCCCACACAAATCTCCACAATACACCTCCTTGTCCAGATACCTCACCCCCAATTTAAGGATGAACCTCCAAGGCTCAGAGGGGTTTTGCCGGACATGGTGTCCCGCTGACTTAATTTGCATATTAACACCGGCCTGAATGAATCCACACAGGAGACTGTTAGTCATACATGGGATGTCAGGGGTCTCACTCAGGACCAAAGGCCTGACGCTCATCATAAAGTATGAGGTGGGCTGTCCAGCGGCACTGACGTATGCCATCTTGGTGCATGGAGGAGGGTGTAAACAGGTGGGCGTGCACAGGTGCTTCCAAATGTCACCTTCGGGATGAACTATATCAGAGACTGCGAGCCAGACCTTCACATCAAACATCAGTGCCTGATTTCACAAATGCTCTTCTGGATGAATGGGCAAAAATTCCCACAGACATGAAATTATTCTTTTCAATATAATTTTTATGTATATTAGTATGGAAGGACATTTTATAGACGTGGTCTGATCCGAAATACCATTACAGCAGAACCTGGTACTTGAATTGGTGCTCGCAGCTATAGACTAACCTACCTCCAACAGAGCTCTTCTGTAACCTAATTAACAGCCTAAACAATCATTTCCCCCCATTTTCCTCAAGACAAACCTCACGTGCCCCTAGAGGTTGCCTTCCCAATCAGCATCTTTTCAGACTCCGGTCATTAATGGGATGATTATCCCTCAGCCGCTTGTACAGACAGGCTGCCACAGGGAGCACTGAGCAGAGCAGCTCCAGCAGGGGGCGCTGTGCCATCTTAATGCCACTACTCACATTGGCATGGGGCCACAACTGGCACTGGATCATGGTAAAGTCAGTCACAGCAGGTGTACGAAAAATACCAGGAAGGGGACCATATGTCCGATATTAATAACTCCGAGACTTACAATGGAACATATTTGAAATTGTTTAGTTTCAATGTATTGGAAAGCTGTTACAGACAAATTCTATGCTAAACTGGGCTGCCAAAAACAAATTTCAGGATAAAATGCTGGTCTCGGTCGTGTTTCATGGGTGACCGGCTGTGTTTCACTGTTTAAACAATCCCTCCGGCTATGTGCGGGGGTGTTGGCCAGCGGTCAGGAATGGAGCTGGTTTTGACTGTCAGGCTATCCGTGCCCAGACCGGTGGCCTGGATGGACGATCAGGTGGCCATGGCCCACATTTCATCACGTGTGCCGGGTTACCTGCCAAGACATGGCAAAGAAGGTAATAATGGTGGCTGTTGATAAACCGAGACGTGATTCTTCAGTATTACATTAATTAATTTATCCTGATGCATTTATCCAAAATGACTTGCAGCAGAGCAGTGTTTCTCAAAATGGGTCCTGGGGACCCCCAGACAGTCCATGTTTTTGCTCCCTCACAGCCAATCAAGAACAAGGAATACCTGATACAGGCGTATTGGGAACTTGGAGGGAACAAAACTGTAGACCTTCTGGGGGTCCCTGAGGACTGGGTTGAGAAACAGTGCAGTAGAGTGAAGGGTTACAATCTATGTGTGCTCCATAGGATTTGAACCCATGACCTTTGTGTTGTTAGTAAAATGCTCTACTCATTATTAACATTATTAACAATCTACTTGTTACTTACGTTTGCAGTGTTTTCATGATATTACTGTATGTAACAATGTAGCAGGTCCCACTGTAGATTTTTGTGGGTATTTGAGGGTCTGCTACTGTCATTCAGCAATTGGACCTTTTTTTGGGGGGGGGGGGGGGTGCATGCGCTTAAAAATCACCTTTTAAATCTTTTTTAAAACTCAAGGTAAATGTCCGCTTTATGTCACCTGACCCTGACCATACAATCTCTATCTTTAACCCTGAATATCGCTTCACAGCCCACTCTGATCTGTTTTTGTTTCAGTGACAGAAAAGAGGGCTAATTTGAGCTCTGATGATCTGTCAGTAGCCTGTCAGTTGTGATCCATGACCTTCTGAACCAATGACCACTGCTTTGCATGTGAATGGATCAGCAGGTTGTAGCCTACTAGTGGACTGCTAGTCCCTGAATACGATCCATGTGATGCAGAGAGCAGTCTGTCTGTGTCCCTTTTCATATTGCTGTAAAGTGCTTTTTGACATAAGTTTTTTTTCTTTCTTTTTTTTAATAGTTTTTCATTAAAAAGATTAATTAATCCACACAGACCATTGCACAAAAGAAAAATGAAATGTTACTCTTTAAAGGGCCTAAAATGACAACAGAAATCACCACGTTACTTAAAAAAAAAACACATGCAGAAATGATAAAAATAACTAAATGATTAACGGTGTTTGAGTTAATTTTTGGCATATTACCTTTTAGCACAATATACATAGCTAATGAAAACCCTCTAGAATTCAGAATAATAAAATTGCACAGAAATGGCTGTTTTTAGAAAGAGACTGGGCACATCAGCCCTGCTCGCTGTTGAAATGCATTCAGCTCCTGCCTGCCCGCGGTCTTATACACTTTCTGCAATCCTGCACTTATTAGTGCTTTATGAAGACTGACTTAGGAGTGTCCCAGTAACTGTATGTAAATAAGAGGCAGGAGGGGCCCGGAGGAGAGAGCTATTACACGGAGATTGCTCAAGGACATCCTAAACTCAATCATCACCTACCCCCAAGTATGCTGGCATCGCTCCCAAACAGGAATGAAGCCCCCTGACAAAAGCTCACCTTGGAGAATCAGTTGGGGTTTCCACCCAACTTACAGTGTATTTGCTCCAAAAAATATGCTTTTTACTTAGGCACAAAGGAGAGGGTTAGTGTGTGGCTCTTCGGGTTAGGTGAATCCCATGGTAGATCGTGCCTTTGGGATCCTAAGCAAGGCCCTTAACCTCATTTGCCTCTTGGACCTTGACTTCTCAATAGCACATTTATTTTGAAAAGCATCTGCTACATAAATCAATTTAAAATAACTTTGTTAACGGATGTGTAAATGTCATTTGCACATCCAAACCATTCTGACCACACCACTTGTAACCGACAATAGGAACAATATCCTTTGTAAGTATGACTTATAAGCAGTGACATAATCCATTTGAGTTAGGTTTTCTGATTGGCAGAGAGGTGGATGACAACTGCGCAAGGCCGCTCTAGAACATTCTGGAACCTTCCGTCCAGGGTTGCATTTAAGGCAATGTGAGCTCCTGTTATTGTTTTAACGCAGCGTGCCAAAACAACATCTGAAAGCCGATCAATCGCCAGAGGAATGGGATGAGCCCCTCCCTAGGTGAGTTTGGTCGAGGTGGAGCCTTTGGGGAATGTCTTTGTTTTGCTGCCAATCAAGTAAATAAATAGATTAAAATGAAAGCTACGGCCCATTATGGTGCTGCCAGAGTAAAAGGCAGAGCAGATTAAATTGGTGACACAGTCGTGTCCCTCCTGCCCGGCCCACAGAGGGCACCCTTCACATCTGTGGCGCAAACCTGCTGCCTCTTTGTATTCATAAATCCTTTCATCCGAACCCTGCAGACATCCAACAAAGAATCTGAATGGTTTAGCTACATTGAGGTCCTGTGCCCATTAGGCACCCAGGGGGTCATCAGCCCAGAACTTTGTATGCTGATGCCATGGCACTGCATAGACTGGAGCACTGCACAGGACTGACTATTTATCATGTATTTCTGGATATGTGGATGTAGCACTTATACCAGGGAGGCTGGGATATGATATGTAATCAATCAATATTTCTAAAGGCAAGGTCAATCAATCCAAGCAAGTATACAGGGGCGGGGTCACAGAGGCACTGACCCCAGCTGAAACCTGATTGGCCCACTCCTCTGTCACTTACCAATTTAGTCCATATCATTGGCTAATAATAAGGTTGGCCCTTCAGGACCAATTTTGACAAATCTTAGAATCAAATCAATCCAGTTTCTTTGACTTAGGATTGTAGTGACCCTGAAATCTACTTCAGGAAGCACAAGGCACCCAGGATGGGATGTCAGTCTATTGCAGAACAAATACATACGTAAACACACACACACACACACACACGCTGGCCAATAGAGATGCAAATTCAACAAACTGCACATCTTTGGACTGCGGCGGGAAACTGGAGTACCCAAAGGAAACCCACACAAATGCGGGGCAGCATGCAAATTCCACACACGCACAGCAACTGAGTGAGCCATCATAACTTCCAAAGATAAGGTCCGAGAGGAAAACCAGGAACATCCCATTCAAAACAAACCAGAGTAAGATGGACATTTCTTAAGCCAGCATGAAGATCACGGGCTCTATGTCTGGGGAGAGACATCCTGGTTTCCCTAAGATCTTTCCAAAGGCAGCAAGAAATGGACTCATCAACCTTGATCTGGTGGAGTCCCGTGACCCAACATGCTGGGAACATGTCCACCTGTCAGCCACTGCGGCACTGGCCCGCGGCAGCAGCGACCCGCCACCTGGCTATGCAGGAAGGGGCGGCCTGCCGGACGACCTGCGTCTTGGGAGAGGCAGACATATCCTTGGCCACTGCCAGAGGCACGGTGGCGGGAGGCTGCGCTGTACAAACCTCCGGAGTTTGGGATCAAAGAATAAATAAAGGGGCCTCCCACAACTGGGAACGACACCAGCCCGAGCAATGTCACTACATCTGTGCGTGTCGAGCAGCGCTGTTTACATGGAGATTGGCTGCGTGTAAAAAAAAAAATAATAATAAAATAAAACAAAATAAAAAAATCCCTCTTCAGTCTTGTGAAACACAGAGTTCTTCAAAGGGCAGCCTGCTAATTAGAGTCCTGTTATAAAAAGACATCTAAGGGATCCAAGACCTTTGGATTAAGCACTATGTACCCAGAATGCAATGGGCTCTTAAAAAATACATGAAGAGCACACAAAGCGGGGAACAACTGGATGCTAATTGATGACTATTGTGGCTGAAATGAGGATCTAAGGTACAAAGGCAGGCTGGTGCTGTGGTGGAAATAACAAGGAGAGCATGTCATACTGAAGGATTGGTAGTGGGGAGCGTGTGGGGTCTGCACAGGTTTGCCAATCGCTCTGTGCTGGCTAAGACTGGTGCACTGTTAATGTGGATCACGGGAACAAAGACAGGTTCATTAGCCCCCCCCCTGAAGGGAAGAAAGATGAGCGGGGTGGACAGCAGACGGTACATCAAGCGCAAGGTCAAGGCTTGTGGAGATTCGACACAGGGGCCGGTGGTTTCCACAGCTAATGCAATTCTAATGCAAATCTCTCTTGTCAGGCCAACGGGGTGGAGTGCAGTTATGGTGCAGGGCTGGATTTGGGTGATCTCTCATATTACCCTCATGATTGATCACCAGCCCAGAGCCTCAGTCAATAAGACACTGGGAAAGGAGACAGCAAGGTCTGCTGGCCAGGCACCAAAAATAAGCCTCATTCCAGAGAAGCAAGGGCGATCCTAGAGTTTAAGGCTGGGCTATCAAAGGGGCTATAATTTATATATGGTGCCCAACATTATCATTAGCCAATGATGTGCGTAGAATCGGTGAGTGACAGGGGAGGGGGTACTCTGGGGGCCAATCAGCTTTCAGTTGGGGCCAGTGCCCCTGTGGCCCCACCCCTGTATACACTCCTGCAGAGAAGAGTGTTAGTGTCTCCAGTGCACCTTTAAACTGTCTGTTTTTGGCACCTTTTTTGCACTGTTAGTGTAGATGTGTGATAATTTGAAGAGGCCGCCCTCATCCTGCTTTCTGTGCTGTATTACAAAAGTTGCCGTCGTCTGAACCTTACTGCCGCAGCCTTGATCGGCCCAATGTAGCACATCTCTGCCCTGCAGTCTGCCATGTTTTCAGATTTTAATGTGGTTTTATTGATTATGGTTGTGACATTAACCACTGTTTTATACTGTGCAGCATCCTAAACATCAAACATTAAAATTTATAAGAGAAAGCCCCTTTCAGTTCAATCAGACATTTAACACTGTCACCCTGTGTCGGTAGTATAAGTTTGTCTTACCAGATTTCTTACTTCCAAACCACAGTGAAGATCAATACTTCACCCGAGTCTTGAGTCGATATGAAACGATCCCATATTTTTCCATCTTTCAGCACCAGGTCGGGGCCGCACCATTTCTCATCTTCAAAGAGACAGGAGACACTTCAAGTTTTCCCTGCCCATGTCTCCGAAGCAGAGCTGGTGGGAAATCACTCCTGCGCAGACCGGCCTCTTGGACACGCATCGCCGCTGCTCCCCATCACCCTCGGACGCCACCTTGTCGGCCCTCGCCACCTCATTTCCTGGCTCGCTCCATCCTTCCAGGCGTCCTCCATTACATTCTAATTTCCTCTGGCTCCTCCGTGCTGCCGATGGCGGCTTATTGAATTTTAATAACCGTAATAGACTCTCCTCTTCTTTTGTGACATCTGTTCTCATAAGCTTGTTTCCAATGTGATCCAGACTCTCCATTTGCTGCCTGCTGTAACTGTTTACCATACTAGTACTAGCATACTATACCAGTGCATGAACATTAGACATATGCAATATAACATAAACCTGTGTTCTCTGAGTTCTTTTTGAGTTCAGCAGGGTTGTTTTAGTGGTAGGATTCTTTTCTACCATGTGGGAGGTGTGGGTTCAACTCCAGGCCACTCTAGCGAGCTTTTTGTTGTATGTGCATGATGACAACAAAGACAATATATTAAGAATAGATATTCCTGCAGGTCATAGCGAAACATCTAATCTCATAGTCATGCTAACAGGGACACCCTGGATGAAATTCTAGTCCACAGCGGGACACAGATCTTGACCGATGCAGGGTCTTCTGCCTTCAGTGTGAGAGATACAAGAGCTGGAGTCTAGCTATGGGCTGCTCAAATATATATTTTTCAGGCCTCAGTCCTGATAAAGTCATTTTAATTCTCAGGGTGTTGTGGCCGATATGAATTCTTGACTGGTGTGAGCTGGCTGGAATGCATGAACACCGGAGTAACAATGGTCCCCTAGAACAGAGCATGAGTAATTTAACAGACGTGGATTAGCGCGGCTTTACGGGGACTCTAGGGGCCAATAACAAGCTGCATATCAAACTCCCACTCTCATAACACAATCTACAGTGTTCTATCATTGGTCTGTGGGCGTAGCTATTCTGCTTCACGTTCCAGGGTTGCAGTGACATCAGCAGTTGTTAGCTTTGTTCCTCACCGGTGGCTGTCACATGTTTTAATGCTATATTTGTAGAAAGGAGGGGCTCAGCCCAGCTTATTTCTTGTGATCTAGTTACTCATCGGACACTGAAATGGCACTTGGCTGTCATTGTAACGTGGACTTACACCATTCTTTGGACTCTTTCTGATTGCTGTGCTTTGAAGGCGCCCCAATGTCCTGAGCTGAAAACCGCAGGCACAGTCAGATCCTGATTACCAAACGTCTTTGCACTTCCTGACATATTTGTCATGAGACAGCTGAATTCTACAAATATGTAAGTGCAAATTAACAGCTGGAGAAGACAGCAACATGGGTGTAACAGAGGGGACTGATCATGTAAACAAAGGGGTTATGAAGGCGGGGAAGTCTGGACCTTAACAGCTGTGAATAACTGTGGCTCCTTCACTGTAAGGAAATCAGGTGTGAATCCCCCAAGTTCAGATGTGAATCCCCAAGACCAGATGTGAATCCCCAAGACAAGATGCCAGGAACAGTGGAAACAGCGAAAGGGCTACTTATAGATTCACATGTGTCTAAAGACAGAAAATGTAATAAAATCAAAGAAACACAGACATGGAACTAATTAGACTAATAGTCAAATCCTCTGTTATATCCATAATTTGACAACCATGTAGTCTACTGATTTCATTTCAATTCATTTTATTATTGACCTTGGTTTTATACTGACCAGTTTGATAAGTGAGAGTACATATTGAAATATAATAAAATGTAAATAAGCAAAATGTTGCGATTCCGGGAGCGTGCAGGGCGGACAGAGAGAAGTCCAGACAGGAAGACGGGAATACGAGGTTTAATTGTACAAG
>JABFEA020000116.1:513841-525213 GCA_019775915.2 Cyphomyrus plagiostoma
TAGGTAATCACAAGAGGTAACGAGGAGGGCGTGGCACACGAGGGGCTGGAACGGGACGGACGGCGCTGATCGTAACACAAAACAGATTTTTCATAGATATGAATATTTCTTAGAAAATATCACAACATCATCTTGTGTTTTTGATCATTTTTAAATGATCTTCTTAGAACATCAGACTGTGTAATAGGCCAGCGTATGTCTTTTTGATATTTTGGTACAGAAAACAATAATTTTGAAGCCGTTTATGGTTACCAGGCAACCGCTCTTAAAACCACAATGCCACAATTCCACAATGCCCGTGGATGATGATTAGACGTGACTCCTGACACGCAGGGTTGTCGGAGAGCTGTTATTTGGGAAGACACCCACCCTGTCGCTGGTCTGCTTGGGTCTGTGTGACATAAATCATACTGACGGAAACAGGCCTTTCTGTCCACCTGCTAATTTGCCTAACATCAATACTACGTTTATTACGGTATCGGGTTTGGGGGGAATCCCAGTTACCTCATTTATATGCTTTTTCTACCATACTCTTCGGGAATGCTCTTCTCATATGATTTATCAAAATGCCACTGGTTCACTTTGTTTCAAATCTAATTCAAGTTTGCCTTAGTGCGTCATTGTCTTTCCTCCTTTTCTACATTAAAAATATACTCCCTCAAATTTGGTTTAATTTGAACAAAACAAGTGTCGTGGATTCATTGCCTTTAACCATAGTTACCTTTCCTGGGACTCTTTCCTGTTGCCTATCTGCTTCATTTACCTGTTCTAGAACCTCCACTAACCTTTTGGCATAATGGTGATCTGTGCAGCGCATGCTTAGATCTATGTCTCTATTTTTCACCCACCGCAGCTACGTGTTATTGGTGACAGAAGGCTGACAAGGCTGAGCTGCAGATCACCTGTGGGGAACCTGGGGGAAATGAACTGAGACTGGATCCGAGCGTAAAATTTTAATCTTCACTGAGGTGAAGGCACCAAGACTCGACCGAAAAGCAAGATTGAATAAACTATGGTTGGAGATCGACAGACGCTATCGCAACAAAAGGGCAAAATGCAGGTTCACCCAAAGCTGGAACCATGTGGGGTTAAGGCCCTTAGTCATGGGCAAAATCACTCTGCTGAGCTTTGAACCAGCGACCACCCGATAATGGGCACACAGCCATAATCTACAAAGGCACATACCACCATACTAGGGTAAGAAACCAGACAGTTAAACCAATGATTTGGCCTAAGCTAAAATATGTGGTTATAGACCAGCCTAAGAAAGGCTGCAGCTGCTGACCATGTGACCTTAATTTGTGATCACCAGAACATAGAAAAACAAAACAGTCTGACTGCAGTTTAACATCAGCATAACTAGTGCTCTGTTTAAACCTGCCCACCTTCCACTACTACGCCACCCACTGGCCTGATTAAGAAATGCCCAAAAAATAATTCACTTGAATGCTCTGTAACCTCAATATGGTTTGAGGATGTTGCACGGTCGACACATAATGTCATTGCACTGTAATTTGATTATTCGAACATGCAAATTTTCCACGTGTGCCTGTTTAATGCATCCATTTGGGCCTGATGCCCTAGACTTCCTCAGCTTCAGTCAGGGGACGGTACTCCATTTTATCAGCTGATTATAATTGTCACACTACACTTGAGGCATGAGGATGGTGTGGCTGTTGATATCAGTGGGTCTTATTTAGTAAGATATCTAAGCTCTGTGCACTTGCTGTCACCGGAAACTTACAGAACGGATGACCGACATTTCACCCTGGGTACCGTTCTCACTCCCCCTGACTTCCTCAAAAAAGACAAGTGGAAACAGAAGATGGTGACAGTCATGCTCACCTGAGGGTATGACAGCATCATTGTGTGACAACAGGAGACTCTGGAAACACCTCTTAATCACTGAAGATATCTCAGTGATGGTCCTACTGAAAAGAAAATCTCATAAGAAGATCTGAAAGGTCAGCGTTAAGGACCCTAAATGCCATCCTAGTATTTGGTCTGCTCATAAAATTTGAAATATATGCTAAAAAGATCTTGTAGGGGATTCCCTGGGGATCCCGATGTGGAATCATGTGACCTGGGGTTTAGAGAATGAAAAAACAATTTATCAGGCAGAGAATTTTCCTTCTGGGATTACCGAACAGGCTGTAATTTATTCCACACTACATACAAATTAAACACGAAAAATAAATAAGATGTTTTGGCAGACTGTGGAGGAAATGGGAATCGGAAAATCCCAAATAAACATGTGTACTGGCTGCAGGATCCATAGTCGAGGTTTTCGGGGGTGAAGCCAAACACAGCGTACTCATGTGCAACAAGGGATCAGTGTCAATAATCAAGACAAAAACACCCTGTTCACCTAATCCTGGTCTCTGTGCAGGAATGGCCACAACCCCCATAAATCTCAATCCGCAGCTTACAATAATGAGAGACAGGGGCTCTTCTAAGATTATTTTTTAGTATTTGGGGAGGGGGCCAGAAATAGGAACCACAATTCATTCAGAAGGGCCAATCTTATCATTAGCCAATGGTATTTTTTGAATCGGTGAGTGACATAGGATGGGCACTCCGTGTACCAAGTTTTTAGCTGGAGGGGGTGCCTCTGTGGCTCCACCCCTGTACAACATACCTGATGAAAAGTTTCAATGACAAGTTCAAAAACTGCATCAGCCTATATAGTGTAAAGTATACATCTGTTACATAACATCTGTTGTTAATGAAAAAGTGAAGCCCTCCAAAAAAACACTCTAACTCATTTTTCACTAGACAGTGTATCAACACCACCATTCTTGTTAAAGACAGCAGAAAAGACCGCCCTCCATCTTAAACCTATGTACCAAGAGAGGAGTTTAATAAAACACACACACACACACACACACACACACACACACACACACGCACTGACAGGATATTCCCCTATCCTAATTCAGCTTGTATTTGCTGGGGCAAAGGCACAGACCGCTCTGAGAAAAATTATCTGCTCCTGACATTATTAAATGCCCAGTCTGATTAAAGAGGGACTCAACTTCAAAAGAGAAGAGAGGGGGCAGAAACCCATCTCTAAGTAAGAGGTCACACTCAAAGCCCTTGAAAGAGAATAACAATTTCTCTCTCCTCCATGTCCTGCTCCATCTGACAGTCTAAAAAGGTTAACGGTGTGTCACCCACAGCCGACCATTGTTGTGAGGCTTTCATAATTGCTACTGCCACCCCCAACCCATGAACGTTCTTGCAGGATTTGTGCCCCTATCCGGAGGACTGAGCCGTCCCAGAACTCAACGAGTCAGGCAGCTTTTTCGAAATGCTGCTACCACAGTCAGCTGCCATGGACCTTGGGAGGTTGTGTCCAACTCTGAGGACAATATCAGCCAATAGCATCTCCTCGTTGGGTGTCCTTAGAACCCATGCTTTTATTTCCCAGGCTCTAAAGGACATTTTGAATGGCTCCAAAGATCCTCATGTCATTGAGTTGTAAATGTTTTCACTCCTACAAGGTTGCATCACGTAATGACATTTTTCCTGGAAGCGCATTGAAAATGACAAGCGCTGATCACAGCCTATTTAATATCATGAATTTCTATTAGATTTCGCTACGCACAATCGGCCAGATATAACGTTTAATCCTACTTCGGGGCAGTTCGGGATCAAAGAAACATCATTAATGTTTATTTCTATATCAGCAAAGAGATAGGTAACCTTGTGTTTTAGTGCAACAACTTATTTGTGCTTAACCACTATGTTCCTTTCATCTTATGACAACATTTTATGTCAGGCAGCTAGTGAACAGAATAATTAAACCCAAGCGAAGACACATTGATATATTGCTTTATTAAAGGACTTACGATGCCAGATCTAGGAATAGAAAAATCCATCTTACAAACCTACTTTACATATGCAACAGCACAAAGCTCTGAGGTCATGTGAAGAAGTGCTGAAATGTGGAAATGCTGACTCTCAGTTGGCATACAAATTCAGGGAATATTTTGAGTGAGATGCCTTGAGTGAGATGCCTTGGGCCGAGGGTGGAACGGTGGTTCGGTGAGCAGGTCCAGGGGGTTGTGGGTTTTATTCCTGACCCCAGCTCCATGTGTGGGGAATCTGCCTATTCTCCCTCTTTTTTGCCTATATTTCAGAACTCCAAACACTTAATTGCCAGTATGTACAAACATACTAGCACCGGTTTTGGTTAGCTGAAAAACATGAAATACAGCACAACAGTAAAAAAATAGAAAAAAAGACATGCAAAACTAAAGAATACAGTAGAAGTAACAGATTTATAGAAAACATAGTACAAGATGTCTTAAGAAAATAAATTAGCAGTTTCATATGCAAAACTGACTGCAAAGTTTAAGGGAACAAAATGCTGAGAATTTCCTACAGCCACTACAGTTCTTCTAAATAGATTTAGTATCCAATAATGCATGAGTGTGCCCTGCGATGAACTGGCATCCTATCAGGGGTAACCCCCGCTCTGGCTTTCCTGGGATAAGCTCCGCGCACTCCATGACTGGATTAGTGGTTATGGATGAGTTATGGTTGGACCTCGCCCTATTGTTTCGACTGGGTGAGCAAGACAACAGAATTACATCCAATCGTAAAGCATAAACAGGCGTGCGAGGTGTGGCAGAGGATTTACTGCGTGAACCGACGTGCGTATCCCAGTGAGAAGTGAGTAATCGCTCTACAGGGCCAAATTTAGAGGTGGGGGTGGGCCTGAGAATGGGGAGTTGGGGGCTGGGATGAGCCAGGCAGGGTCAGCTGCAGGACCCGTGGCTGGTTCCCACCTCCTCTCTTCTGGCAACACGGGGCCCAATTTCACCTATGCTGCCATATGGTGGCGTCGGACGCTGTCCAAATCAAACCCTGCCCACTCTCATCAGGCTGCAGGTAGCCAGTCCAGTACAGAAAGCCTGAACTCTTGTTCAGTCGTGTTGGTTACTTGGGTTTTAGATATTATCGCTCATTTTTCATTGTTTATTTCTTCCTTCTGACAGCTGGTCGAGGTGAGGTCCGATCAATGATGTGACCTCAGGTCAGAACTTTTCAAGGGCCTGGACTCACCACTCACTCCTGAGTTTTTATTGTAATAAACGTGCTAACAGTCAAGGCCAGTTGAGGTTTCATTTTTTTATTGGTTTGAATAAAATACCTTTGCTCCAATCAGGGTTGATGTTTTTCTGCTATAGAGAATAATATTTTTTGGATAGATGGGAACCTTGATGTAGCAATTCCTCAGAAAGTCTCACATTTAGCTAATAACCTGCAAGTTAATCTTACAAGCTGCCCAATTAAAAGTAGCCAGATAAATAGATCAGGATAATAAACTACCTGGTAGGAACATTTCTGTGGTTCACATACACTATATGGACAAAAGTATTGGGACCCCTGGCCATTACAACTACAGGAACTTTAATGACATGCCATGCTAAATCCATAGGCATCGATATGGGGCTGGTCCGTCCTTTGCAGCTATAACAGCTGCCTCTCTTCTGCAAAGGATTTCTGCAAGATTTTGGAGTGAGTCTGTGGGACTTTTTGCCCATTCATCCAGAAGAGAATTTCAGGCACGGTTGTTGGATGTGAAGGTCTGGCTTGTTATCTCTGTTCTACTACCACAAAGTTAGATGCATAGAAATGTCCAAAATGTCTTGGTATGCTGAAGCAATAAGAGTTCCCTTCATTGGAACTATGGGGCCAAGCCCAACCCCCTGAATAACACCCCCGTACCATTATCTCTCCTCTTCCAAACTTTACAGTTGACACAATACACTCAGGCAGGTACCGTTCTCCTGGCATCTTCCAAACCCAGACTCTTCTATCAGACTGCCAGACAAATAAGTGTGATTCATCACTCCACAGAACACGTTTCCATGGCAGAGTGCAATGGCAGTGTGCTTTATTCCACTCCATCCAACGCTAGGCATTGGGCTTGGTGATGTGAGGCTTGCATGCAGCTGCTCCATTCCATTCCATGAAGTCCATTCCATGAAGCTCCCAGCACACAGGTTTTATGCTGGGGTCAATGGCAGAGGAAGTTTGGAAATCTGCAGTTAGTGAGTTAACATAGTGTTGGCGACTTTTACACACTATGCGCCTCAGCACTCGGAGCCCTGCTCTTTTACTTTACATGGTCTGTCACTACATGGCTGAGTGTCTGTTGTACCTAAACGCTTCTATTTTGCAATAATGTGACTTACAGTTCATTGTAGTACATCTAAAATGGAAAATATTTCACTAACTGACTTATTGAAAAGGTAGCATTCTATGACAGTATCCCACCTGAATTCGCTGAGCTCTATAGAACTACCCATTATTTCACAAATGTTTGTAAACCTGACTGCATGGCTAGGTGCTTAATTTCATACATCTGTGGCAATTGGTCTGAATGAAACACCTTAATTCAATGATTAAGAGGTGTGTCACAATACTTTTATTCACATATTATATCTAGCAAACCATGCTAATACAAATTACACCATTATGGTATTTTTGGGCAGATTGGTCAACCCAAATTTATGACACCATGGATACTCCTATCTTAAAACATATAAAAAAAGAAGGAAATGTTAGGTTTGATGAGCACTCTGGATGAGCAAAAGATGCGAATAAGTGTTTAGCATGTGGCTAACCAGTGAGCCTTCGTCGGGAGCTGAACACTGCACATTGTGACATAAACGAGAAGGTTAGTCTGAGAGAAGCATGCGGCCGCCTGCTGATATGCGCTTTGATGAATATCTTCCTGCCCTTGCTGCAGCCCTGTGGGACAGTATAATTACAACTTTCCATTTTTCCACAGCGGAGTTACTGCTGTTGTGTGGCGGGAAGTGATTACATAAAAAAAAAACTCTCATCATCATCTTATTTAGCAAAATGTCCCATCGTCGCTGCCGCCCTTTAAGCCACATGTTTAAACGACAACATTTAAACTGTAAAGGAAAGGACCTGAAACAAGAAATCGACAGAAAGGCTTTTCGTGGCAGAAGAGGCTGTGTGTTACACGGATACATCAAAGGTTTCTGAATGGTAACAAAAAAAAGACGATTTGGGGGAGAAGCCCTTTTATTTGTGTGCACGAGTGCATGCCTACATATCAGCCCGTCTGGAAAAACAAACTGCAGTGGCACAAAGGTACTCTCTACAGTTTAATTCAAATCCTCATCACAAAGATGGGCGCTCAGGTATAGTTTCCATAATTATCGTCAGAGGCAATTACGCAGTTATCTCCGACCGCAGTTATAGTAGGGAACATAAACAAAAACTGAATTAATAGCTTCTTAGAAAAATCACACTCAAGTGAGGCAGCAAGGACGCTTAGCATGCAGACATAATTACATCAGCATGGCACCACGACTGATGAATACAAACCATGCAAACCAAAACTAGGAAAATACGCTCAATTGACGAAAATAGCTTGATGTCATCTTTGAATAGGGTAAAAAAGTACGATTGCTTCCGTCAGCTGTTACGTGATTTCCCTCAAACGTAAAATACACTCATCGTCATGTAAAGGCAATGTGAAAGACTGAAAAAAATGTCAAGGCGAAATTGCAAATTGGACTCGGAAGTACAAGGGCAGCGGGCAGGCATACGTTAAGAGTTCTGACAATCCAGCTCAAGAGACTTTAATATCTAAAAAGGTTGTTCCTGCGTGCGTATGGTTTGAGTGTTTGCAGGCTTGACACATCCCCTGGGGTGAGAGTGTTTCAGCAGAGTGTACGGAAAGGGCACTTTTTATCCACCTCAAGATGACAGTTCACCTAAACACGTTCCTCCCAGTCTCAGACCATGTGCCTCATAATTGCGCATATGTTTAGTAGCAGTTAAAATCTAATTAAATTCTCAGAATCAATGACATCACGTGGGAATTTACCCTAGTTCCCGATGCCATCTGCTTCGTTTTCTTGTGGAACAGGTGATTCCGGTAGCTAAACACTTGCCTTGGGAATCTATTTCAACAGAGCTATATAACATCCCTTCAAAAACATGAGCAATTCTTCCCTGTGAGTCAGTTAACACCTTTATTCACTGGAGAAGTCTTGGATCTTATTTGATAGGGATCACAGATGTGCAGTGCAGAAAAATAATTAACTATTAAATTCTTGAACAGGCACAAGGTTATCGGAAGAGTCGGGTGCGCTTACATTTACATGTACTTTAGTGAATGCTTTTACCTAGTGCAATACATAACAAACAAGGTTATCAACAAACAGAGGAATCCGGAACTCCAAAAACCTTTAGATCAGAATTACTTGCATCTCTTGGTAACACACTGAGGACTTATCCGAAGATACTGAAATCATGATCCTTATTAGCATGCAAATTACTTTATTAAAAATGAGTCAAATCTTGCCTCTGACACTGTGTGGGTCGACCGCTCAGAGCTGTGCCGAGTGTCATCAATCCAATCAAATCGAGGAGCTTCTGAGAGTGATACCTGAGTACGGGGCCATCTGTTGCCGTAATGGTGGCGGAGCAGCTGCAGATGTGAGAACCTCGTTGAACTCATCGTTTTCCCACAATCATGTTTCATCTGCAAGGGCAGGTCAAGGTCTGCCTTTGTCCGGCAGGACACCGCGCTCCCGGGCCCACGTTAAGTCCTTTTAGCATGGCCGGATAGAGATTTCTGGCCTGAGCGAATAAACATATTCAGGATTTGCTAGGGGAGAGATAGAAAGGCAACACCAGAAATGAATCAAAAAGAGGAATGGTGCACAAAAAGAGACTGAAAATTCTCCCTGGGGTATGTGGCGGCAGTGTTAAGCAAGGACTAAAATGTATTGCTTGCCTTAGAGGAAAACAAGTCTAATTACCAGAATAGAATCACTGTTGATGGCAAATCCAGGCAGCGTAATGTGCGAGTCAAGCAAGGAACTCTGTCTATAAAATAAAGGAATATCTCAAATCCAAATGTATCAAATAGGAGGGTGTGAGGATAAACTCACTGGCAGATTTTCAGAATTGTGGATTCAATGGCGAAGGCAGTGAATTTGCAAGTATTACAGTTGGTGTCAATAGATGGGACTGATCATGTGATTGTGTGCGTGTCCTGCGATGGGCCTGCCCCCATTCAGGGTTACTCTACCATGGACCACTTTCAGGTTCACCTGCATGGGTAACACTTGTTTTACTTTTATATTGTACAAAGCAACGTACAGGTGAGGTGCATAGCACATTAAAAACATGTGCTGTCAAGGAGTCAACTAGGCATGAGCGCAGTTAGGCCGAGCTTCCAGTGGATGCCCAGGTACGAGTGTCAGCAGTATTAGAGCAGGAACTGCACATCTCCCAAAACAAAGAAAGAACCAAATAAGAACTATTCAAATAAGAACTATTCAAATAATAACTATTCAAATAACCTGAAATGGCAACATTAAAAGCATTCAGGGATCATAGAAGGGTATCAGGATTAGTAAGAGGTTATGGAAAAGAAATACAGATTCCAGGACTGATTAAAATAATTATTCCCAGACTAATTCATCTCAAACCTGAATGAGTATTTAATGGCAAACAGATTATGCACACAAAATATTTTAATATTGTTTTTCAGCCAACAAAAAAGCAATAACTGATTATTTTTTCATCAATTCTCCATCCTTCTGTGCCAGATACTTGAAAATAATTTCCCTTAAGATTATGTGCTTGTAGCACGTTTTTCTGAATGCATCTTAAGGTGATGCGTCCTACTGCGGAGGACACGGCCACTGATTAGGGTTAAGGTGAGATGTGTATTTTCCTGATGTCTATCCAATCTGTGTGTCCAAAGCTTGCTGCTGCTACAAAAAGAAGCTTCCATTGTAGCAAGCATGAGATGGCCAACATCTGCTAGCTCTCCTCTCCTTGTCCCATGGAACAAAGGTACCCCGCCACACACACAGACAAACAGCTGCATACACTAAGATGAATTTTGGTAATAGATATAGAGATCTCCTCTCAAGCAGCCTCTCCATAGGGATCCATTGTTTGATTCACCTTCAGCCCTTTCCTGAAATGCCAGAGGTAATTATCATAGGATGCAAGGCCTTCATATATGTTATTTATAAACCTTGCTGCTCTTCTACATGTTGTTCTCTTATGCATGCTTATTATGTACAGTGTCTCTTTTTCTAAATGTGTGAAACCAAGGGCCTTGAATTTCTACGCGGCACACTGTTCCGCAGACAGTAACTAGAGAAGATTTTCACTGAGCATATTCCTGTAGAAGTTTGGCAGGGTTCTGCAGATGTGTTTGGTCCATTTCTCTGCCTCAGCGAACGAATATAATAGACAAATGGGTCTTGAAATCGTATGATCGTGTGGACTCCAAGCTGTCACAACTGGGACTGGATCCAACTTTGATAGATGCAATGGTTTTGGTGCAACTGAGTCCAGTTTTGACAGAAAAAAATTCTTACTCTCACAGAAGCTTTAATTTGACATCTGCAGGTGAAGGGATTGGAGGTATTCTTTAATCCCCCTTCCTGCTGCAAGATCTTTGAGTGTCATGAATAATTGCAGGAAAAAAATGTATTGTGGAGAGACAAGATGCAAGATTAAATTCCTGGATTTGATGTGGATTTGCAGTAAGTGTTTTTGAGACTATAGACTAGAACAGGTAACTTAATACATAAAAAGAATGTTGTTCTATCTAATGGGGTATCATGGACATCATGTGAATCTTGGTACACACAGAAGTCTTATGTGTAAAAGATCTCGAAACAGCCTATGGCAAACTCAAAATCTCAAAAGAGAGATCAGTAGGGAATTAATCAAACTTTTAGATTATATAAAATCATATAATATGAATTTCGCCCTTCAGACACGCAGTTTTACCTGATCATTGTGGACAATATTGCAAAACGCTCAGTTATGTCAGATTGACCGTATATGTAAGAGCCTGTGACAGACAGAATCTTGTCACATTAACTTAGCACCTTCCATAAAAGGTTAATCTGTTTAAGCAATTACCACCGGATAACCACCTGACAAGTGCCGCCCACTTACGGTGAATTGTAAGTGCGCAGAGTTCATTAATGTTTTTAAAAAGGTTACGGCAAGTTAAAAGTGCAGGCCTGACATTCGGCATTTTCTGAGATGGCATTGCCTCGGGTTAAGAAAGGACAAGGAAAATGTGTAAAAGCACCAGATTTTAAAAGTACTTAAAGTGTGGTAAATGTCACAGAAAAGAGACTTCAGCTATCCATCCATCCATCCATCCATCCATCCATTGTTTATCCAGGACGGGGTCACAGGGGCTTATTACTGGACGGACTCAATATTCTAGATCTTTATGGCCTTTATGATCTTTATGTGTGTGACAGTTGCATTGTAATGCTTACTTGTTTAGCCACACTTGATTACAAAGAGACTACAGACAAGTGCAAAAC
>JABFEA020000116.1:530589-553840 GCA_019775915.2 Cyphomyrus plagiostoma
CCCCCCCCCCCCCCCCCCCCCCCCCCCCCCCCCCCCCCCCCCCGAAAAAAAAAAAATATTTATATGAAAATCTCCCAGTAAATATGTGTGGTGGCGTGCCACAGTGGTGCATTAAAGTGATTAACTCTCAACTGGAATGTAGATCAAGGCCTCGGGCCTCGCGCCGGGCGTCGGACGCTAAACGCTGACGTCGAAGCCAAAGAGGGCTGCTGCAGGCTTAGTTTGGGGCAAACAGGCAGCCCTTCAGGCATGCAGAAGACGGCACGCCAAAGTGACAGCCCTGCCTGAAGAGCGAGACACCCGGTCGGGGGATTCGCCTGCTGGGCATCAAACTGCCAAGCGAGCATGAGGGGGATTTGATGCCTCAATTGCGAGCGTGTCAGTGATTCGCCAGCGGGGTCAAGCAAAAGAGTGTGTGTGTGGGAAGCCGCTGATCTGTGGCTGTCTGGCCTGATCAATAGCCTGCAGAAAGGGATCCCAGGGAGACCCTCCTGTCCAAAGATGCAAAATCATTGAGCAGAACCATTTCCTCTCCGCGGCACTAATAGCTACACCACCCCAACACAGCCTTCAGCCTTCAGCGGGCCGATGGCCAACAGCCTTCAGAAAGTTCCTTTGCTTTAGTTAAAACTCCGCCAAATGGGCAGAGCTGTGAGATAATCTTGGTGTTATATTTACAAATGTAAATATAACAGATTTTACACAATTGGGTCATTCATGGCCTATAATTTGACCAATTGCAAAGCTTCAATCAACAGCCTTTGCTTTACTTATAAGCCTTTTTACATCCATCGTCAATGTTTTATGCGTTATCTGCAAGCTAAGTAATTGAAGTTACCGGGCAGGCTTCTGTCTGAGTAACGCGGAGGAAAGCAGTTTTCTTTCGTACAGACTGACATTTATAACTAAAGGAAGTCAGTTTTTAAAAAATGCATGGACTTGAAAAAGTGCGGCTTGTGGATTCGAAGCACTGCTCAGGGTTGGCTGGCCAGGGTTGCCGCTTTTCCACTACCCCTTTACGGAGATGATGAATGAGGGCTGTCTGGCCCCTCAGTAGCGATAGCATGTGCGCCGTCTTTAAGAACATGGAGCTTTCGGCCACCTTACTTCGTTCCGGAATTGCTTACATCCCATAATCTCATGAGAGGCCACTCAGCACCCGTGACTCTCCAGTTTCCTGCCTGACTCGCACCTGCATCTCCAGATGGCCACTGGCCTCACTCTTGATTTCCCCATCAGATAAGGGTTCGAGGTCCGCGTTTGCCGAGGCGAGAGATAGTCAGGGATTCGCTTTCAAATAAATCCTGAATAAACCCATTTTGTCAATTGATAAGCGTGGGGGCTTTCAGCGAGGGGGAGCATTACTGAAGCCCTAAAAATCGCTTCTTTCCTCACTTGGAGAATCAATCTTATTTGTCTGCATTTGTTCAGAAATCTCCACAAAAAAGAATTTGTTCATTCAGCTATCGCCATTAATGAATTGCATTAGTGATATGAATCTATATGAAACTCTGCTGGATATCAAACAATAATAAAAAAGAGTCAGTGCAGTAAAAAGTGAGTTTAATTTTAACACGGTTTTAAAATAATTTCCTTATTTCCTTTACTCAGTCTCTAGTTGAATGGATAGGAATTGTGTTTAAGTGTCGTGTCTTTCATTGCAGATGAATCCTTCTGCGTTTTGGCTCAGAGCACGCATAGCCATGCATAGCCACTTCGCCAGTCATTGTCTGGATGTCCTTTATGCCTTTCGTAAGGCGTAAAAATACTGGACAAGAGGCGACGGCAGGAGAAAATGGGTTACTGCCTGCAGGTATCACGCTATTTGAAGTTTAAATCTTTTGATACAATGTAACGCCCTAAATGAGATGCCTGAGTGTCACTGCGCACACAAGCAGACACTGCTGCATTCTGGGAAATGTACAGATACCTCTGGACTGTAAGGGGAAACTGTAGCACCTGGAGGAAATGAGGAGAACATGCAAAAGTTGGTCTCCACAACATCAAAATAATAGGTTTTTACCACATTGTGAGGACATTTGGTTCATGAATCCCCCTTCCCCAACACACACACACACACACACACACACAGCGTGGTGACAGTGCTTTCCACTGGGCTGCCCGGCTGCCCACTATATAACCAATAAGAAATATCATTTTAATACTCTTAGTCAGATCGGCCAAATGAAGCAATATAATCTTCTGCTCCCATTTGTTGAAAGAGAGGGACTGCGGTGTGGTGGGGAGCCTCCAGCTGTCCTGTGAACTCCGTTTGCCCGCCACTGTGGAGCTTTCTAGGGTGCAAAGTGGGGAGAGCGGCACTGGCTGCGGATCAGCCCGACTCAATCAATACACAGCTGACAGGTCCGGGTGACACGCCACGCTCTGCGGGACTCTGGATGAACTCCCAGTGCCCCTGCCTTCCTCTCCTCCCCTTCTTTCTCGATCGGGAAGAAAGTTAATACTCCCTCGCGGGACAGTTATTCTTCATCTCCAGCCGCCTTACAGCATCACGCTCCATACGCGTCAGCCAGCTTCGTCTAATTTTTACGACCAGGAGACTCTCTCAAGGCAAGGATGGGGCTGTGCGCGGGGCGTCATTATTTCCTGTCACATGACCATTTCCACTATCACACTGCTCAGATCTTGCAGTCAGGCAATTACCACAGTGGCCTGATGGATGTTTGGGAAGCATTTGGCGTGGCGAGAGAAGCAGTGAGGTGCGATGAGAAGCAAAGAAGCCATGAGCCACCATGCTCTGTGCATTTGATTCTGTTTCACATTTATGGGCAAGCTTAGGCGTATGTTTCATTGTTGGAAATAATGCATAGCCCATACTGTGTCAAACCAGCACATATTAAGCCCTTAAAATTTCCAGACGTCTGACTCAAAGTGTTATTTTTGAGATTTATAAGGCACATGTAGCAGTCTAAGTGTACCTCTGTTCCTGTCTCCAATGTTCTGACTTTTCCCTTTTTTTACAGAACCTCTGTGTATACAGGCCTATTTGTAGAAACGTTCTATTATCTCTAAAACTCAGAAATGTGTGAACACTTTTTTTGCATGAAAAATCCATATATGCAGCTTAGCTTCTTAAAGATATTTTTCTGCAGAAGTTTATTTGGTAGTGATCAAAGAAAAATGCTACAATCTTAAAATCCAAAAGACTGAAATCCATTTCTTTACACCAGAACTATGCAGAGTCACACCTTATTGCCAGAAGACTCACATCCCTGTAAATTCCAGGATCTTCTGAGGTTGAGCAGCAGGCCTGATGTGGATTTGCCAGAATTAACTACTATTCTATACTCCCCTCTTCTTTACTATGTAAGACATGCAATGAACAGAAAAAAAAACACTTTGCCTGTTACCAAAATCATTCAAGTGTCTCCCTAAATGAAAGTAGCTATAAAAACTTAAATACTTCTTTAGCATTCTAGTCCTACCCAAAAGCACCTTAAACACTTTAACCACAGCCTTTTACTCCCCTCCCCACCAGCTGCTATCCCTCACTTCACTAATTGGCTGACTAATCATCCAATCACAGCTGGGATCCTCTTACTGTACCTGCATCAAGCAGTAAACAATTTTCCCCATGCTTGATGCCGCCTGCTATTGATTCCTTCTTAAAAACTAACACTTAGAAACTTGTGCTTGTATAGAGACAAAAGCACAGCATTACTTTGATGGACACAGGACCTTATCCACTGCCCCCGTGAACCTATTGTTCAACATCGGAACCTCCCTTAGCTTTACTGTATTGCTTCTGTTGTAAGAACATGTAACAGAAGAAACACATCAAGCTTTCTCCATAGGAAAAGAAAAACGAGGAACAGATGATTTTTCTTCTCAACCAAGTGCACAGAAAAGCAAGCTGCTCATTTTAGAGGGTATTTTTTGCAAACTTATTTAGATAAAAAAATATCTATCAGTTATGTCTCATTCCTTTAGCAGATACTTGTATTCCAAGCAACATGCAATTGAGAAGATGGGTCAGTCAATCCCTGGAATAACCGGGGGGGTTGAGAGTCTTGCTCAAGAGCTGAATGGTGACATCACTCAGCTGACTCTGGGATCTGAGCCAGTGACACGGTTGATCACAGCTCCAGCACCCTAACCTAGTCACGCGCCTTTCAGAATAAATGTATGTAATCTATGATAGAACTTCTTGATTGATGAGGAACAAAATGCAACATATTGCAGCTTGTGGTTTTCTGAAATTCCAAATTTCACTGGCTGATACTCTCAGCAAATCCCATTGTCCTTCTCCATAGTCACCAAGGAGATCTGCCTCACGTTGCCCCACAAGATACACAGACCCCCCCCCCGACACAAACCCTGACGCCGGGAGCTTTATTCGGTGCAGGCATTCCAATAAAGTTTTTGATTTGAAATATTTGCAGCAGGAGGGGGGTTCTTTCATCTACTTGTCTGTGCCTCAGGAGATGTGAATGGAGAACACATAAAACAATAAACAGAAATAATAAGTGGATTAACACTGGCCTCAGAGGCTTCTACCCGGTGCTGTTTATGATTTGGCGGTGTGGCTTTCAGTGCTGTGGCCAGAGATAAAATTGCATGGCAGGTAGGGACCGTGGGCCCAGGTGTGGCCTATCATGGCAGCTGAGTCCCTGAATGAGGAGACCCGGGTAAACAAGAGGCTAACCGGAAAGACGGGGCTGCTTCAGCCAGACTGCGTGCCAGGATTCGTCTAAGTGTATGAAAGATGTATGAAAACTAGCCTGCTGGCAAGGCTGGATTTTCTAATGGGCTATAGGCCGGGGGCCTCAAATTGTAGGGGCCCCAGCATTTTTTGCTTGTTGCTACAGTAGCATTTTATCTGATAGGGAGGGCCCCAACAATGACTTTCGCCTAGGGGCCAGGGGTCTGAAGAGTTGCTACAGAGATACGAATTTTCCCCCATGAATAAAACTTCTTTTCCATGAAACATCACTTGATTCATGGCTGACTTTGCACATGCGGCCAGTTGACTATAACAACTCTATTTACAGACTGAGCATTCGACTCAGAAATAGTGCAATAGCTCATAGTGCTGAAGGAAGTGTGGCTGACAGGGGTCTTGACTTATGATCCGAAGGTTGCAGGTTAATATCCTGGGAGCGGAAATGTTGTTGTGTACGATGCTTCCCCAGAGATTTAAGCTGCTCAATACAAGTGTAAAATAGTGAGCAACAGGGTGTGAGCGTGCTTCGGATGAAGCACGGGGAAATAAATAACATGATTTATGGCTAAATGAGCTATAAATTACCCTTACTCAGCAACGCGGATCTTCCAAACAAAACTTAGTAAAAAGATTGGGCGATATAGGTAAGTACATGCTTATGCTTACATTGCAGGCAACTATCTGGCTGTTTTCCAAACACAGGGTTATCTAGAGTCCGGAGTCTATTCCAGGAAGCACAGGCCACAAGGACACCGTGCCAGTCTGTGGCCGGGCACAAACAATGCTTAGAAACACCTGTCACCAACCCCGCATGCATTTTTTGGACTGTAGGTGGAAAACAGACTGGCTGGAAGAGACCCACAAGACCTGGGGAGAAAATGCGAATTTCACACACAGAGCGGAGGCGGGATACAGGCTGTGTAAGGTGTAAGGTGACAGTGCTACCCACTAAGGCATGGGATTGGACCATTTTGCCATCAATCACCTGGGGGGAAGTAAGAAAGAACATCTTCTCGCTAATATTTTTGGATCTGGCGCAATATAAGTATGCTCAGTGCTAGACTGCTATCGCACCCAAGGGTTACTCCAGGCTTGTGTTGAATTTTAGTGTTGAGATCCCACCCTCCAAGTGAGTAGATTTTTTGGAGATTCCTGACCTTGGCTTCGAGTGGTTAATGGAATTTGGCACTTCGGGAAAAATTGTTGGGGGTCTGTCAGTTACTAGCTACATGAATGGATAAAAACATGGCTATAATTCTGCTGTGAGAAAAATTTGGTAATTTTGAGATGAATATGCACATTGAAAGCAGAAAACTGCTGACAAGAAAATGCAAAGCAGTAACGTTTGCTTTGCTCCTGTGACTGCTGAGGTTTTAGCAGAGCCTGTTACTTAATACATGTTCCTGTGCTTGTTTTGATCACTCAAGATGGGGATTTCGAAACCAGACTGGGCTGCAGCTGCAGCCCTGTAATGCCCTCGCCCGGCGCTCAGTATTGGCTTCTGTCAGTCTCTGCAAAGGAAATCAACCCTAAGCAATTCCGCTGCACAATTCTAACACCAGCCTCATCACTTTCAATACTAAAATAATAGCACACAGGAGACAGCCACTGCAAAGCAATTAACTCAGTGTTTTGAACAAATAATCACCTTTGTGCAATTATTGCCATGGGAAAACTGCTTCAGCTCTCAAGACCCGTTTACCTAAATCCACCGGAATGCCGTTTGCCTTTGTTATGCTGTTATTTCCCCGTCACATAATCATTGCATAGCCTCTTAATTTCATGCTGTCAAAGTTTCTGTTCTGAATCAATAAGTTTAATTGCATTTGACACAACAGTTAGAGGAAAGCCATTGTCTTGTGTCGGTTGTCAAAAAACAAGAAATTTGCAGAAAAATTCCAGCAAGAATCAACATAAAAATAGTTATTTATGGACAAGATGTCAGCTTATCCTCTGAAACTGTAAATCAAATGGCCAATCAAAGGACAAATGCAATATAATTTCAGTGAAGGTCCTTACAAACGATTTAAACAAGCAACCCTTTTATGACAGATGTCAAATATCATTTAAGGTTGTCTAATTCGGACTCACACTTCCAAGACTGTGAACACGTCCTTCCTGTGTTAGCGTGAGTTTACTCCTAACGTTCTGGTTTCTTCCCATGGTCCAAAAATATGCACAGCCTGACTGCACCCTGTACATCCTAGGATTGGCTACAACTCTGTGACCCAGCACTGGATAAAGAAGCATTGAAAATGGGTGTATGGATTGCACTTCAATAGCAAAATAACACCGGATAAACCCTTGATAAATGGAAAGTGGAATAAATATACTGAATCCATCCAAAACTTTTGTAAAACTTTTAAGAACAATTTAGAATAAATCGGGCTAAATTTTTACCCCACCACAGCATAGCTAAAAGTTTAACTTACCTACTTTCCCATACGTGTCGTGCTTGGTTTCACATTAAGCATTTAAGCTGATTACACAGAATACCTTGTACATATAGTCTATACACCAGTGAATTAATTACAGAGAAGGCTGCAGTACAAATAAATACAGAGTGTTTATGCATTAATGAATGTTACAAAAGTTCCGACCTTTGGAAAATATTCAAGTTCAGACGTCGAGCTTTATGTCTTAAATATTTTTTCCGAAGTGCACCAGTTTCATTTAGTCAGCATTAAGACAACAGAACAGACTTAGGGAAGTGGACGAGATCTTGGAAAGCAAAACAAAATAAAAAGACATTCGAAGGTTAATTACATAATTTTAATGTTGTATAATTGCATTTCCATTCCAACGATCAATTTGAGGGCAACCATAAACACTGCACAATATTCAGTAGCCTTTGCTTGCTGGATTTTTTCTTTAAATGTGTTGATTTGCTTTTAAATATTTTACATAAATCATGCTGTGTGCTTTCTGCTCTCTCAGGGGGAAGCGCTCTCTCATCTCTCCTCCATGTCTGTATGATATTCTCAGATCTACTTTCTCTTACATTTCCTGAGTGAATCGTGCTGTACTTCTCACTCCAGAAAAGTGTACGTGTGGTCCACATACATTTGTAAGCGCACGACACTGATCTAGCTACCCCCTCACAAATAGTTATTTTGCTTGAAATCTATTACACTTCATAGGTCTTTGTTTCCAAACACCCCCTTTCAGTAATCTTGTTACCCACAATTCCTCTACAGCACAAACCGGTTGCATAATCTCTGCAATACACACAGGAATTTATATTTTTAGTAGGTTTCTTTTCATCCTAATTATCCAAAAGACAAATAAAAAGTTTAATTCCTTAAACTGTCCGTCTTGTATCCATGTGGGCTTGTAATTAGCTGGGTAATTAGTTCTAGTTTCTCCTCTTTAGTGTATCTTTCAGCTACTTTGCGCTTGGGAGTACTGTATACAAGTATGCCATCCATCTTCCAACCTCAGCAAGATTGCACGGGGGGGAGGGGGGGGGGACTCACAAGGCTGGGGGTACACCCTGGATGCCAGTCCATTGCAGGCACTCACACAATCAAACTCTATGGGCAATTTAGAGATGTTGGTTAACCTAATTGCACATTCTTGGACCATAACAGGAAACTAGAGAACAATCTACACAAAGACACACAGCAGAGGTAAGATCCAAAGCCCCAACTCTTGATGTTCTACCTACTGAACCATCATGCCACACAAACAAATTCCCATCATATGTAATGGCAACAGACCATTTGGGTCCTATGTTTCCTATCCTTCATAAATGTCTTGTAGAGAGCATGACTCAGCGGGGAAAAGATGAGACAGTTCCCAGAAGATCTAGACTCCACTTGAAGCCACGGTGCCGCAGTGTCGCATCTGTTAAAATGGTCAGTCTGAGGCATCTTTTCAAACCTAAATAACTTCATATGTGAAATCACAAAAAGACCTCACAAGGGAACATTATAGGTAGCTGATCGCTTAACTAGGATAGATGTTTGGTTCTATCAGTGTTTACCTAATGAAACAACATTCACAAAATGTATAATTATATGCATTTAAATCAAACCTTAAACAGTGTATTTAATATGCTATTAGATAATTAAACAAAACATCTAGAGCCTTGATATTTATCACAATTAATAGCTACCAGTACCCAGCCTGTTAACATAAAGCATAATACTATTATACAATTCAGGATAGGCTTCATTTTCCCATGATCTAACTTTTAGTTTCCTGTAAATAATTTGAACTATAGAAAACCGGGGCTATTTTGATTAATGAAATTCTCACTGTTGTCTCAATATAACATTCCCTTGCTCCAAGGCTGACACATGAACAAATTACTTGGATGTTTTATAAAAACAAACCTTAACCATCTGTGTATTTAATATGCGCTTAGATAATCAAACAAAACAGAGACTAAATACACTTGAAAATAGGGCTTAAAACTCCATCTTATATCTGTCAGTTTTTTTTGACAATTAGAGCCTAGATATTTATCATAAATAATAGCTATCAGCAGCAGGTCCATGATAGGTATGTTGGAGAATTTTCATCTAAGTGGCCCTAGAAATGGAACTCAATTTAAATAGAGCATTTTTACAATATTACATTGGCTCTAAGCCCTGCTCAATGCTTCCCAGAATGGAGTCAGATGTAACAGTGGCAAAGAAAAACTCCCTAGTAGGAAGAAACCTTGGGAGGAACGAGACTAAAAACAGGAGCCCATCCTCTGGGGGCCGGCAGAGGAAAAAGATTTCGGCATGGCCAGGATATGAGCAACTTTTCCCAGCACATATGAAACACACATGAACTTGAGGGCCGACTTGCCAGGGGTACCTTCCTGCTACTCTGTGCTTTGAAGCCTTTGAGCCGCGAGGCTCAGTTCCCATTTAGGCAAAGCGCTGCTGTCGTTAGTCACCATTCATTCCCCTTTCATCGAAATCTCAATCCTTTTTTTTTCCTCATGCTTCCGGTGCGTGCTCATGCATGGCAGTCTGGGTCTGTGAAAGTGAGAGATGTTTAAATCACCCATCATTCCCTGCTGCTGTTGGCTGCCAGTGCATGCTGGGAGACGGTGTGCGCTGTCTGTTTGAGCTACACAAAAACCTATTCTTGCTGTTCCTCTCAGCACTCATCATTACCACCCCAATGATCCAATCCCCAGGTCCACCAGTCAAGATTCTATTTTTGATACTATTTTTGCGGTCTTATTTAGTATAGTACATGTCATACACATATCTGTAAATATTACATACCTCTGTAAGTAGACTAAAACAATTAATTGTGTGACCCCCTGAGATCCAACCCATTCATTTATGTCCATCGTAGTGAACATTTTATTTTTGCATCTATCTCTTCACTGCTGTAAGGAAACATTTATTCCTGTTGTACACTAAAGAGGACATGCCGTGAAATTAAAAACAAATATAAATTTGAAAAAAACTAAATTGTAAGATGTCTTATTTCCTCCAAAGACAAATAAAAGGGCACTTTTTTCCTTGGGTCTCAGGAGGATATTGATTAATTCACTGCCATACAGTATATGCTAGTACTAAAACTTATTATACTGTACATTGACAGACTGATATGTTCCTGCTGGTACACGCCACTTCATTTGCTGGTGTATAATTTAAAATTTTAGCTGTTTCTGTTTATCTATTGATTATCCTTCCCAACTTCTGAATAAAGAAATGATCCCAATAGGGATTAATGTAGTTCTCTGTAAATCTTCACCATCTCCTTTGGATCTAAGGGATCAAAGTGTCCCCCTCTCCATGTGTAGGTTGGTGCCGCTGTTCTGGAGATCCGATTCAACCACACAGAAATTTCTGAATTAGATCACACTGTGAATTAATGAATCCTACAGCATCTAGATCTTGCGGTGGGGCACTGGAGAATTAATCATTAATCATTCACTGAGCATAGTTGTTGTCCGGATACTGCACAGAGGTCTGTTAAACCCAAAATGAGATTACATTTTTTTCTTTTTTACTTAGTCCATACTAATAATTTTCCAGTATCTAATAGAAATCAATGCTTTCTGCTTGTAACTAACTCTATAAATGCTGGAATGAGAGTGACCTCCAGCAACACCCCCGTATTGTTCCTCTTTAAATTCTATTTAAATATACCGAGTGGCAGTCAGATTAGTCTGATATTTCCATAAACGCCAAATCCAATTAGTACAGTTTATCTCGGCTCAATGCATATCTATGGGATTACATTTTCTGTCACTCAAAAAAACCAAAGAAAAAAAAACTATTTACATGTATTTAATTTTTGGCTGCATTCGAACGAGTTTTGTCACACTGTATATTTATTGTGTAACTATGTAAGTCGTAACTATTTGAATTTGTTACTTGCAAACAAGGTTTCAGCTGTAAATATCCACTTAGCCTTAATCCTTCTGTGTGTATCCGCAGAGAAACTTTTCGTACGGCTTCCACTATGCAGACAGAAGAAGAGGATTAAGCCTCACCGAGTAGCTAACTCTGCTACACTCCCACAAATCAGTTATTTGGCGTGACAAATTGCTGTGTTTCTTCTCTCGTCCTCCCTTAAACAGTAAATTCCCTGTGTACGCTTGTCGTTATAATTGCCACGTGCGCCTGATTGCACGCGTTACGCATAGTTTGTCCCACATATGCTTCCGACCTCAGTGTCTGGCCAAAGACATGTCCCCTTATGTTAGCCGCATTCGGCTAGGCTTACAAGGACAGCGCTCTGACATCTGCGTACACCATTTGCATTTATTTTATTCTTTTTATTTCCGACGAGAGGCTTTGAACCTGAAAACCCTTTCTTTTCGTGTCACCCGTGTTTTGCTAACACGCTTGGTTAAATACGATTAAAACAGCGGCTGAAGGGAGGACTGTCACGGAAAAGGACAATAGTTTTGCTTCAGTACATTAACAGCTGTTGTCAAGAGCGTGATTTTGATTTAAGGTTCTGAAGTGGGTCTAAAAAAAGAAATGGGAGAACAAACATCTGTGTACAAGCACCCATTATTTAAAATTACTGCATTTTTACTTACATAAATGGCATGTTGCACTCCCTTCAAAAGAAAAACATTGATAAAATATAGATAATACTTAAAGTTAATGTACTTTAAGTAACCTATCAAGGCTTCTTAACTGCTGAGTGGACAGGGAAGGTCAATTTCCACTTTGCAAGCATAATAATAAATGTGAGGTGTGTGTGTATGTGTGCGTGTGTGTATATATATAAATTGTAGGCCCTACTATAAATCAGAGGGGGGAGTTACCCATCCATTCCAGTTTCCACCCCCCCCCAATCTGGAATGGAAGTGGCCAAAAACGGAACAAGAGTATAAGATGTAAGGCAGAGCCGGGGAAGATGTGGCAGTTGGAGAGACCTTATTGATTGACGGTACACGTGAGCGCTAGGTTGTTACCCACAAAGATAGATGCAATGAGGCAAGACAAATGAAAAGGCCGTTCCTGTGTGCTCTTTAATTGCCCAATAATGGATGGCTGGTTCATTCACTTAGCGAAGTAAAGGCCTTCTTCTGCCAAATGCCCTCATTCGGGGGCATTTATTAGGCTACTAACTGAGTCTCAGATCCGGACTGAAAGGCAAACTGCTTCCATCAGGGAGACTTCGTGTCCCATCACAGTTCTGCTTAACGCTTCTAAACACTGGCACCTACTTCGCTGGTTTGGTTTAAATGCTGCCTCCTGTTTCGGCTGGTTGCTTGATCGATATTCCAGAAGCTGCTCCACCTCTTGGGAGCCACGAGCCTTTGCTTTCACCGTAAGAAGGATCTGTCGATGTGGGCTGTCCCTCTGGAGAGAGGAGATCGCCAATATCCATGTTGTACTCAATGCTGTCGGGCTCTAGGACCTCTCTTGAGGTTCTACAAATAGTTCTCCAGATGGTTCTTCCATCTGGCGTTGGTCCCAGGATACTTCCCCCAATTTCTTATCCACCTTGAGATGACTCTCCAGTTTCTCCTGTAGTACAGTCTTCTTTTGCCACCTACCTAGTCTTAGACATCAGTGCACTTAGGCTTTTTCAGCTGTTACCTGATTGGGCTCTCCCCGATCATTTTGTCACCGAATGATGGTGCTGTGGTGGGTTATGCTCTGCTGCTGTCTGATGCCCTGTCAGATCGTTGAGTATGAGAAGTTATTTCAGCAGTATTGTAACACGTCACCGTTTTAGTGTCTGTACCTACTGCAGCACTGCAGTGTGCATCTTTTCCAAGGGAAAAAAATGTGCCCATGTGGAGAACAACAGAATGAGGACTGAAAGTGGAAAAAGGAGGGGGTAAATTCAAAACCCTTTAAGAAAAACACGTTTCTCTAATAAACAAAAAATGTGCTACATGTTACCTGATCATTTTGAATCTGTATTTATTGACTGTGTTCTAGTCAATCTCAAGGGTTTCTCTGGAAAGTGGGCCTTTCTAACAGGCTCTGTATTCTGTAAATACCTATAATATTCATTATTGGTATTAACAGGTAAGGAAGGCAATGATGGCTTTTTTGGTTTTGAAATAAATCAACAGGTAAGACAAAATGAATAAGTTCTAAAGTGTACATTGCTGTCTTTCTGAGCACCAACGCCATTTTTTTCAAAATAGCTTTCTGGGTGACTACATTCAGATGCTGACTCTCGAACACGGCGGCTGTATCTCATGTGATCCGGTTCAGCCCATGACCAGGTCAGACAGGCATGTATTCAGCACTGAACTCAGGGGAACCAGCTTCTGGGTAGACAGCTGTCAGCTCCTCGTCTTGCGCCGCCGTCCCTCTACGGCACAGCTGAAGGTGCTCGCCAGGGCATCAAGAGCGGAGAATCTCATGAATCATTGTCAGTGGGTTCGGCGTAAGTGCCAGTCAGCAGTCAGTGTTAGGAAAAGCAGCGAGCCTCAGGGAGTTCTTTAATCCATACACGAGATTACAGCCTTCTCAAGGACTAACATCGGAAGTAAATCGACGCTAGCACGTCTCGACTATTTCCTTTGATTTTTATAAATACTATCATTGCTTAATTTATTTTAAAAAATGTATTCATTTTTATTCGTTGATTGAATTTTTAAGTTGAATACGTCTTTTGCTCTGTGCTGCTTTTCCCCTGGTAGTTTCATCTGTAGCCACTCAAGTTTCTTGGCCTGTTTATTGACTTCATGTGTCGCACCTGTAAATAATAGATAGCTCAGGCACCCAACTTCACTGCCCCTCCTTCTCCCCCCCATAGCATGTCTGCCTCTCAGTCGCACACCTCCTATCATGATGTTTAGGAGACTTCCTGTATTCACTGATGCTGTCGTCTTGGTTTTCGTGAATCGTGACTTGGTGAGAGCCACCTAGCATTGCTATGGTACAAAACAAAGCATCTCACCCGCAACTTTAACATGTTGTCTATGCTGCTTGAGGCTCAGTTATTTCCGCAAATAGATCACTGATCACCATGACAACCAAGTAATTGTGACTTTTATAAACAAAGGTTTTTATTCGGCCAGCTATATTACACCTTTGGTTAAGCATATGGCTCGATTATCCATTATACATGTAGTAGACAAAGCACTATAGATTTTTTTTCTGCAATTAAACTGCTGTTCATCACAGTTCAGTGTCAGTAATTAGGCTGACTGTAGCCCTCTGGAAATGTCCTTCACCTTAGGATCTGAAGCAATTATTATTTTCGGTTCCTTTGTTCCTCTTAAGGTCTGCGCCTTCGCCCAGGCTTAATCGCCACTGTATCTGCATTCATTCACTACTGTTCTGACAAAAAGCTGTCTGCAGATCCCTTCCATTCACGCCAATGTAACCAGCATTCAATTTCATGCTTGCTGCTCAGGTACAAATTTCCACAGTTTTTTCTGAAACCTCTCAACCAAGCGGCTCCTCAGAGGGATAAAAAGCAGGCTTTTTTTGCGTTCTGATAACCCTTTCTCACGATTACTATTGACATTTCTCACTCTCGCTCCTCTAGGTTAAGACAGGGCTGTTTTTCACTGCATGTAGACCTTGATTATCCATCCTCACTGTCCTAGGCTCTCTGTCTGTCAAATATCACATTCAAAGTATCTTCATTTCATGTTTGAACCAAAACACCAGGCACCTCTATCACAGTATTTTGGATCTCGTTGGCTTTTATATTTATTCAACAGAAGCTGGTCAGCCAGTCCCTGAGGCACTTGGTGGTTAAGGCCCTTGCTCAGTGTCCCAATGGTGACATCACTCTGCTGACCCAGGGATTTGAACCACTGTGGCACAACACATTATAGCCATGTTTATTATGCATTATGAATGCTGTATGAAGTGCTCATCTGCAATGCACTATAAATGCCTTCAAAATGCACAATATGTGTTAATAATAATGTGTTTATAATACAGTGGTACCTCAGTTCTCAAACTCATTAGAACTCAAATGTTTTAAAAGTTTAACAAAACAGTTCAATTTTTTATTTTTTTTTAACCTATAACTCGATCTGAATCTCAGAAGTCAAACCGTGAACTGCGACCTTAGAACTTGTACGTGTGGGGAAATGAGTCACGCAGCACGTCTCTCAGAGGAAACAAGGGGTAACACTTCAGTCTCAGCCTGACACAACACATGCTGAAAATTCGGTAACATTTTACTTGAGGGGGCACAAATACTTAGTATTAATTCAGTTACTACTGAAGAACAAATCATGAACAATTCATGAACAAATATAGTTGCTACTTAAGATGAAAGATGCATCGTGATTCATTAATGGTGAACAAACACAAGATCAGTATTTCACTTGTGCTATTTATCACTTGTTCCTTAAATAGTTCCTTAGTAATTCCTTCAGTAATTCAGAACTACCTTTAGTAGTTCACAAGGTTTGACAGAATTAATAGATATAGTAACAAATATAGAACCTTAGAATAAAAGAAACATCGTGATTTATGAATGATGAACAAACATGACATCAATTTGTAACTAATACTTAGTTTGCGGTTAATTAATGCATTAATGCAATTAATTATAATAAGGTAATAGTATATTACTACATTACTGTACCTTCAGTTCTAATTAATTTCAGTCTGCATCACTGGCAGTGGTTGTATTTTTTCACATACCCAAACCGAAATACAGTGTACCTCAGTTCGCGAACTCATTAGAAATTCAATTTCTTAAAAGTCGAACCAACCAATTCAACAAAAAAATACCTAAAATTTGATCTGAATCTCAGAAGTCAAACCATGAACGCAGACCACTTGTACGCGTGGGGAAATGAGTCACGTGGCACGTCTCTCAGCGGAAACAAAACGGTAAAGCTTTAGCCTCGCATTCGCTGTGATAGCACTGTGCATGTTTACACTAGCTGAATACATATATTTAGTCAGTAAAAATACATTTAGACAATGATATACAGTAACAATAATTATTATTATATAATAAAATACATTAAAAATAGATTTCTTGTTTTAATATTAGTAATAAACCATCAATACATCTAATTAGCACATTGTCGTGCCAAGCAGGGATGGAATGGAGACAAAGGCACAGACGTCAGGGTATCGGGGAATACGGGGTTTAATTATAAGTAGGGCAGGCAAAACACAGACGAACAATGCAATGACTGGACTGGCAAAACAAACTGAAACACGGACTAAACGCAAAGGACTAATGACAACAACCAGAAACTGCTGATCACACGGGGATTCCACATGGGGTTCACGAGGGAGCATGGCACTCGGAAGGAGCGGACGATCAGAGCAGGACACATTATTTTTTGTAACTTTACACATTGCTTGGATACATTTATTTTCTTGCTTTAAAAATTACTGTTTTGATAGATGTGCTTAAATGTATTTAGTACAGTATATGCTGTTCTTGTTTTATCCAGTTCATTTTGTGTTTTAAATGCTAACAAAAAAACATATTTAGGTGTAATTTTTCCAATACAGTCGTTTTCCATTATTTCTTATGGGGAAAATTCGATCACAACTCGAACTTTTTAGGATTCGATTCGAGTTCTGAACTGATTAAACTTGAATTCTCAGGTACCACTGTACTTCCTGAATGTATCAACATGCATTATGAGGGTATGTATAATGCATTTACACTGCCCAGCCAAAAAAGCCACCGTTTGAATTTATGTCAGCAAATACTTAAGAGCCAATGACTGGATCATTATTACAGCTCAGCAACGTTATGCAGCAATAAAGTAAAGTCAGCTGAGCACCTGAATCTACTGAATGTCCAGGTTACACCGCCATCCAATATCAACAGATTTTTCTCTTCCCTGTTGGCATGGGCATATTCCAGGACAAGAATGCAAAGATTAATTGGGTTCAAATTGTCAAAGAGTGGTTCAGGGAGCATGAGGAAATTATTTTCACATATGACTTGGTCACCACAAAGTTGTGACCTTAACCTCATTGAAGGTCTCTGGGATGTGCTGAAGGAGGCTTTATGGAGGTTCAACTCACTTGTCAATACAGGATCTCGGTGAGAAACTAATGCAAATATGGATTAAAATAAAGGGTGAGATGTTGCATAAGCCTGTGGAAACAAAGCCATAACAAATGTGTGGCATAATCAAAGCTAAAGGCGGCCCAACAAAAAATTCAAATGGCGACTTTCTTTATGGCCAGGCAGTGTATATGACCCCTTAAAGTAAAGTGTTAGGAATATTCTCATTTACCTCTTGAGAGGAGGTTTACAGAAGTGCCACAGATACATAATGAGCGCATTTAAAGCAAATGATCATCTTGCAAGATGTTGCTAATCGCCTCTTCGCTGTTTCAGTTTTATTGAAGGTTCATCATTTCATTTCAGGTTTCAGCTTTAATTGTCTCTTTGCTGTTTCAGTTTTATTGAAGGTTCATCATTTCAGCTCATGTTTCAGTTTTTCTTTAGTCGTCTCTTCGCTGTTTCAGTTTTATTGAAGGTACATCATTTCAGCTCATGTTTCAGTATTTCTTTAGTCGTCTCTTCGCTGTTTCAGTTTAATTGAAGGTTCATCAATTCATTTCAGGTTTCAGCTTTAATCGTCTCTTCGCTGTTTCAGTTTTATTGAAGGTTCATCATTTCAGCTCATGTTTCAGTTTTTCTATAATTGTCTCTTTGCTGCTTACATCCACATATTTTGTCAAGATCCAGGACATTGTCTCTCCATAACCTCAACACCTGAACTCCCTTAATATGGGTTAAAAGGCAAATTATTCATAGGAACATAAGTCTGGCAGGTTGAGGGGGTGCAAGTCAATGGGGTATATTTATATCATCCAGCCTCATTTCCCCCTCCAAGATGTTTATATTGGTGCTGGTCGTAGTTTCTGTTGCGTATCGCGGGTGAGTGCAGGGAGAAGGAAGGGAGTTCCAGCCAGGCGAACGTGGAAACGTGGGTTTTAATCGCACAAACACGAAATACATAGACAACGTCAATGCCGCGTCTGCCGGAAAGATGCAGACGCAGACCTAAATGCACAAGACAAGGCACAGGACTGGCGTGCGGCAGCGCCACACAGGTGGAAACAATGGGTCACCACGGGAGGTAATGAGGTGGGCGTGGCACACTGGAGGAGCGGACGACGCTGGACGTAACAGTTTCCCCCCAGTAACCTGGAATGTAAGAACCCTATTCCTTCTGTCTCCATTTTTTCAGGCCCTCGTACATGACCTATAAGCCTGTTAGACCCCATGGAGGGGCGACGGACAAGACGACACCGGACCTGGAAGACAAAAGCTAAAAGGCATCAACCACGAGGAGGGAACGGGACCGAAACACAAAACAACCCCAAGGACAGGAACCAGGACAAAAGCCGACACAGAACGGGGAACGCCGACAGACAGACAAAGAAGGGGGAGGCCGAGGGAACAGAAGGGTCCAGACCAAAAGGAGAAACAAAAGGGCCAGGAGAGAATGAGGGAACAAAAGGAGGCGGGACAAACGGAGGAGGGGCGAACAGACCCCAGGGCGCCCGAAGGCCCCCAGGCAGAGGACGGGCAGCAACCGGAGGGGCCGCAGGCCAGGGGGAGCCAGGAGTTGGAGGGGCCCCCACAGGGGCCATGGGGATGGGTCGAGGGACCCCAGGAGGAACCCAGGAGGGAGCCGGAGGGAACACCGGACCCTCCTACGGTGCCCCCTACCCTTCCGGGACACCGAGAGGCGGGGACCCCGTTGGGCTCCACCCCTCTGGGGCACTGGCGGTTGCTCCGGGTGTCCTCCCGGATCCGGCGAATGCAGCAACCGGTTCCCCGAGGGGTCCTCCTCTTCTGCCACGAGGGGCGGAGCGAGGGTGTTGTCCGGGGCCTCCTCGGGGACACAGTGTCCCGGGCTGGACAAATCCTGGGCTGCTGTGGCACAGGCAGGGCCGCTGGACGAGCAGGGACTGGGAGGGCCGCGGGCAGGGTCGTGGGACGAGCAAGGACTGGGAGGGCCGCGGGACGGTCTTGTTCCGCAGGGGCCACAACCCCCCCCAAAGGTGCGCACTCTGGGCGCGCCCCCAGAGGGGCGTGGCGTAGCAGCCGCGGGAGCTGTGGCGGCAGCGGCAGCTGCGGGAGCGGGTGCAGGCGTGGCGGCCTCTGGAGCTGCAGGCACGGCTGCGGGCTGGGCAGCCTCTGGAGCTGCAGGCACGGCTGCGGGCTGGGCAGCGGGCTTGGCTGCGGGCTGGGTAGCGGGCTTAGCCTGCGGGCTGGGCAACGGGCTTGGCTGCGGGCTGGGCAGCGGGCTTGGCTGCGGGCTGGGCAGCTTCGTTGCCTGCTTCAGGCAGGGCAAGCGGCGGCAGATCCGGTACCGGCCGCTCTGGTCTTGCCCCTTTAAAAGCCCTCGAGGTCCGGGGAATAGCGTCCCTTACCGGGCTAACCCACCTCCCGGCAAGGCGCTTTGGCCGGAAATGGTATGCCTCCAACGGTGGTTTCTGTTCACCGTGGAGGCAGTCCCAAATGGCGGTGGCCTCAGCCCATGTGAATGGGGCGCTCCCTTGCTCTTCGTCATTCTCCCTGGCCGGGATGAGCGAACAGGCGCCCAGAGCGAGCGTGGGAGCTGCCAACAACCGCTCGCCGGCTTTCCCCCGCTTTCCGCCTCTCTGGCCGCCAGCGGAAAGCGAAGCCGACTCCCTCAGCCACTAGTGCATACGCCGGAGGTATCGGCGTACCCGCTGTAGGGGGTATTGTTGTCCAGGAGGGCGTTCCTCCTCAAGGAGCTCCTGGCCCTGGGTGGCAAGCTCCAGGGCCAGTGGATCCCCCTGAACCTCTGGCTGAGTCAGCCAGAACACGCAGGCGTGCAGCAGGTCGAGCCGATGTTGCTCTTCCTGCCGCTGCGTGTTTTCCGAGAGACGCGGCATTCTGTTACGTATCGCGGGTGAGTGCAGGGCGAAGGAAGGGAGTTGCAGCCAGGCGAACGGGGAAACGTGGGTTTTAATCGCACAAACACGAAATACATAGACAACTTCAATGCCGCGTCTGCCGGAAAGACGCAGACGCAGACCTAAATGCACAAGACAAGGCACAGGACTGGCGTGCGGCAGCGGCACACAGGTGGAAACAATGGGTGTGGCACACGGGAGGAGCGGACGACGCTGGACATAACAGTTTCCCCCCAGTAACCTGGAATGTAAGAACCCTGTTCCTTCTGTCTCCATTTTTTCAGGCCCGCGTACATGACCTATAAGCCTGTTAGACCCCATATGTTAATTTATGTTCTTAGTCTATTTTCTGTAGTGAAAGGAAGATGTGCAAAGTCAGAATTTCATTGTACAGTAAAATGCTTGTTTTCTGCGCATATGACAATAAAACTCTCTGTAAAACTATATGAAGGTGCTGGAAAACAAAAGAAAAATCCCACCAACATGTTTTATTTTCGTAATGACAATTCCGATTAGTTTCAGGATGACATGACAGTGTACCTGCATTAATCAGATTCCATTAAGGTAATCGCTAGTGGTGACGTGTGTGTTCCTTTATGCATCACACTTCCTATTGCCTTGCAGAGATTTCAATCTGCTGCTACTTACAGAGACATTATCATTATTATGCAGGTTTTGTTAATGGCAAGCAGCTGGTGATCCTATTCTGCTGGTAGCAGAATAAAAAATAACTTAATTCACGCCTCCCTGTACTTTTTTCCTAGTCTTAGGATTGATCTTCAAACTTGAAACATGAAAAAAACTATATTGCCAGTTCCGCACAGGAGCAAGTGGGTAAGGTTTTTTTTTTCTTTTTTTTTTCCCTTGAAGTGGGCTCTGTGTTGATTATTAATGTTCATGTTCGTAAGAATTCTCACATCCCCTTTTCACCGGAACAGACCAGGAAATGCGAGGAGGAACTGGAATTTTTAACTTTAGGAAAGGCTGACAGAGATGGAGTCGGGTACCTCATGCTGTTAAAGGACATTCCAGTCGGAGAAGAGGATTCTACTATAATAGGGAAGGAGGCTGATGTTTAAAGGCATGGTATGGATTTTGGTAACTAGCACCTTCATAATGCATTCACAGAACATTCATAGGCAGCATGTAAGAATACCTTAACATTGTAATATGCCTTATCAGTTTTAATATCCTTTAATGAGCATTATATGATTATACAATTGTCTTTTTTATTATAGCACAATGTTTGTAATTAGTGTACATTAAAGGTGTGAAGGTATGTTAAGGATCAATACATTATGAAGATGTACTGAATGTTCTATGAATGCATTATAAAAGCATTATGAAGGTGCACTGTCAATGCTAAGCATTACCCAGATTTCTATGGCTGAAAGGGAAGAGGATAATTGTGGGTGAAATAGGATGAAGGGCCGTGTTAGGAAGGCATGACAGTATACATGTGTAAATCAGATTACATTAAGAAAAATCACAAGTGGTGACACGTGGGCTCTGGTGTGTATCATAAAAATCACTACATGTTATAAATCATTGCAACTGTTTTATATTCCTTCTAGATGTAGTTTATGAAAGGGAGCAGACTGACATTTTTAATATTAGTACATGGGCTTCCAGACTCTTCAATTAATGGGCTGGCAGATTCTACATTAAAGTCAAACCAGAATGAAAATAACATTTTCTCTGCTGAAAAATTAGAATTATTCTGAAATGTGATTTTTATGCTGGAATTACGAATCATGTTCATTATATATGCATGGGCAACTACAGTCATGCACAAGTACTATTCATGTGTTAAAGCAAAGAAATATCTTGGGGTTTAAAGACTGGTTTGTAAGAACTGGTTTGCAAGGTTAGTTATCGTCACTTGACAACTCCAAAAATCCATTATTTCAGAAGAATAAAAAACACATTCTCTCAGAAACTGCTTTACAAAATACATTTAAAACAATGTCATGAGACACCCTCTGCACCACGAATGGAAATCAGTCTTTACACAGCTGTCATTGAACGGTTTAATGTTTTAAATGGACACGTAGACTGTTGTCAGAGAAGCAAATATGTCTGTCAACAATATACAAACTAATCTTGCTTTATATTTGCAGTCAACGATGATGCTCATTAACTATATAGCTATTAAAGGTAAGTTATTTAAATTAGAGATATAAAGTGGTCAATACAAATGACCATGAATACAAATCCTATCAAGTACAAATATAAAAACTAATAAATAGATGACTTCATGAAACATGTTTTTATTGGTCAAACACAGACAGAAGAGAATGGGTATATACCATCTATAGTAAAATGTCACCTAAAAAAATCATTAAAGAGTGGATGCATGCCATTTTAATCAGATAGCGATCAGGAAAAGTTTCTTTCACAAAACCATCAACATTCTGAACTCTCAAACATCACCACTCAATAACTGACCTTTCTAAATATCAAACACTTCTGGCTGCACTTTATGTATATTTCACTTGCTTACATATATCTATCCTGTGTGTAAAATATTTCATACATGTATTCATATATCATGTTTGTCATATATCTATACAAATTGATCACTACTCATATCAGTATACTCTCCCTTGCATATATTACTCCTGTGAATACCTGTAAATTCAAATTTCATATATTTATATTCTAATTTGTATGCTGCTTTATTGCACCTTAACATACTATTTGCACCCACTGTTTACTGCACCTTACTTTACTATCTGCACTTTCTGGTTAGATGCTAAGCTGCATGTTGTACGTGTACAATGACAATAAAGTCGAATCTAATCTAATCTAAGACACAGTATATCTGGATCATGACTAGATTACATACAGTGAAATTATCAGGGCCCCATATATATACAGTGGTACCTCAGAACTCATCCACCCATCCATCCATTCTCTCCCGCTTATCCAAAGTCGGGTCGCGAGGGCAGCAGTCTCAGCAGGGAAACCTAGACTTCCCTTTCCCCGGCCACTTCCTCCAGCTCCTCTGGGGGAATCCCGAGGCGTTCCCAGGCCAGCCAAGAGACATAGTCCATCCAGTGTCTTCCCCAGGGCCTCCTCCCAGTGGGACATGCCTGGAACACCTCCCCATGGAGGCGTCCAGGAGGCATTCTAATCAGATGCCCGAGCCACCTCATCTGGCTCCTCTCGATGCGGAGAAGCAGCGGCTCTACTCTGAGTCCCTCCCGAATGACCAAGCTCCTCACCCTATCTCTAAGGGAGAGCCCAGCCACCCTGCGGAGGAAACTCATTTCGGCCG
>JABFEA020000116.1:569142-583322 GCA_019775915.2 Cyphomyrus plagiostoma
GTGATTGGTTGATTAGATAATTGTATTAATGAGAAATTGAACAGGTGTTCCTAATAATCCTTTAGGTGAGTGTATACTCCCACCTTGTATATACGTATGCACAGAAACACTCAAAGTACTGTCATGATTTTACTTTGTGTGTGCAGCTTGATTTGCACAACTATGTTAGTGTTATGTTGAATCTTTCAGGGGACAAACCTAACTTTGTTGTATATTCCTGCGATGATATTAAAAGGCATTCTATAGATCGACAGATGGATGTACGGATGGATTTTTGTTAATAATTTTTAGTTAAAACAGGATATAATTGTACCATGTCTTTTCATGACCAAAGCATATTAAATAATCAGTGTAATAAGTGTAATAGGTGTAATAGAGTGTAGAACATGACAACATTTAGTACCCTGACCAATGGATCATTAGAGCTGGATATTCTATTTCTAATTATCTCTGTGTGCTCATATAATCCGCAAGATTACTTTCATAATTATTTTAAGCAAAATGTTTAATTACATCCAACAGCATATTAATATGAAATATTTTGGATATCCTCTAATTGTGGATTTTTTGTTATCAATTTTTTACGTCTGGCCGTTTGGGGATGATACCTGGAAACTAGACTAATGTTTAGTCCCAGATGGGCAGAGAATCGTTTCCGCACTTAAGGTGTGAATAATGGTCCTTGGTCTGAGAGCGACTCTGGTATCCCCAAAAGCTGAAGACCTGGCTAAACGCACTTTCAGCTAATCCCTTCACTTCAGGCAGACCTGGAAGACATATCGTCAATGAAAATGCAGAAGATCAATCTACAGCAGCTAAGACAATGGGAGATGCAAGTGTCTCAGTGGACTCTGTGCCTATTATTGCAATAGTGCAGGTTGAAGATCCAGCCTTGGCAGAACAGTAACATGTCCGCGGGCCCTTGAGCGAGGTCCTGAACCCTCAGCTTGAGGAACACTGCATGTTGGCTGACTTGGTGCTGTGACTCCCAAGCTATGGAGAGCAAGATGGGATCGGCAAAGAGAAGAACTCCAGAGTACTCAAACTAGGGCAAACAAAGGATTCACCATTTTTTATGGTAATACATTTCAGAAAAGGGGAGATTTCTCAGAAAGTCCATCACCATTGAGAACATGGCCTTTTGGGAATGGATAGGAGCTTGAGAAAGCCTGTATGTAGTGAATGTGAAGTCTACATCATCAGTAAGAGACAGCCGCCACAACTTAGTTAATAGCTCAATGATATGCATTATTGCAGAGTGCCCCATGCATAGGGACCCATTGAAGGAGATGGGACTGAGTACTGGCTGCTTTGTTTAGCCAGAGATTCTGTAGGACAGAGATTCTGGGTGATGGGCTCCTTCAAGGGCATCTAATGGAATTGTGTGTCTTGTTTTTCTTAACAATATATAATTGTGTAATTGAACTAAACAGGAAAGCATATTGGGCCTGCAGTGGGTTAAAGTTTTTTGCATGCCAAATATATTCCAGCTTCTGGTGGTCTGTAATAACAATGTGCCCTTTCCTACCAATGTCTCTACTCTTGGAATGCCAACTTGACAGCCTGCAGTTTCCTACATCATAATTTCTTTCTGGAGAGGAAAGGCTATATGAAATTAAGTCACAGGGGAAGAGCTTAGAAAGTGCACCATGGTATTGAGGGAGAATCACCTCTACACCCATCTCTATGGTGAATGAACATTTCAGGTCTGGGTGTTTGAGCCCAGGTGTGGAGATGAAGATATTCTTTAGGGTCTGGTGGGGGTTACATTGGGGAAATATATAAAACAGGCCATTGATATACACAATTAGAAATGTATTTTCCATATCTTGAAAGATCTCATTCATGAGGGACTGAAAAATGGAGGGGGCATTTGTGAGTCCATATGGCATAACCAAATATTTGTAGTGCCCTCTACAGTGATAAATTCTGTTATCCATTCATCCATCTCTGAAAATCACGTGACGTTGTAATGAACTAAGATTTAACTTGGCAAAGATAGAATCTAAACTCAGGGACAAAATCACAAAGTCAAATACCAGCAACATAGAAAAAAATAATCAAATAACAAATCAAATAACAAGAAATCCAGAAGAAAAAACAGAAATCATTCATGGAAAAAGGACGGTGACAAATACTGAGTATTATGAAACACGCAATATTCCACATAGATGTAACTGAACACAAGGTGCTTTTACAATCTGCTACTTACAGTATATTGAGCTGATGAGCAAGAAGTGCCATTCGCAGTGAGGGGAGTCGGAATAAGAACCATGTGTGGACATAGCTGGATGGACACTTTTGGTGTGACAAGGGCATGATGAAGCTAATGCATCACAAGTCCTATCACACTGTCTTGTGCCCTGAAGTTAATTTATGGAAATTCTGAAATATATTCCACACACAAGACTTACGAACTATAAAGTTTATTGTGAGCCTCACTGCTGTTTATGTAAACACTGATGCATCTTCAGTTGTCTACATATTACCTACTTGTGTGACATTTAGCTGAAGCCAATATTATATTTTAGCAATTAAGCCAGAGAGGAACTACTTTTAAAGAAGCGTGGAGTTGGAAAAGGATAAGAGGGAGGACTGGGTGCAGGGGGAGAAGTTCTCATTAGTGATTGTGCTTCATGCATGTCAGAAAGGCTTTGGATATGAAACACTTCAGATGATTTCTGTCTGCTGTTCTGGTGGCCGCCCTGCACGACGGCTGGGGGTGGGGGGAGTTGTAAAAAAATTACAGAGCAACTCGAGTGGATTTAATAAAGCCCACTGGTGATGCTTTGATCTTTCCCCTACTGCTGTTACCATGCAACGCACATCCCACTTCCCCCAAAACTCCCTACCAGTCCAACTTTGCCCCCCCCCCAAACCCCAACTCTAAAGAATGTGGCCGCAGGACATATTGTGCTGAACGAAGCTGGGGACTTCCCCCCCGAAAGAGCATGTATGCTGGCGCGAGGGCGAGGCCTGCAGTTGAAAGCACAGAGTGAGTGTCACACCTCCGGATGAACATTTAGTGACACGGTACAGTGTTTCATTCACATTTCACAAAACGAAAAAAAATCACATAGGCATATCGTCATTTCTAATTAAGACATAAACACAAGATTTAATGAACAGGCAACAAAGATTATTAAAGCACTGCAATTACTTGAAAAATTTAAAATACAGTGGTACCTCAGTTCTCAAACTTAATCCATTCCGGACTCCAGATCGTATGCTAAAAAGTTCGAGTTCTGATCGATTTTTCCCCATAAGAAATAATGGAAAACCAATTAATTGGTTCCCAGCTGTCATGCCTCGATCATTCACTCCTCCCGTGTGCCACGCCCCCTTGTTAACCCAGTGTGGATTCCTCATGTTTACCAGCTGTCCTTGATTGTTGTCATAAGTTCATTGTATTTAGTCCGTGTTTCCGTTTGTTTCCCCAGTCCGGTCATTAATGTTACGCGTATTGTCAGTGCGTTTTGCCTGCCTTCACCCTGGAATTAAACTCTGTGTTCCCCGATTCCTGACTCCTTGTGTATTTGTTGGCGCTCCGGGCGCTTGCCCATATAACACACGGCCCCCCAAAATTACATCTAAATATATTTTTTTTTAGCATTTAAACCCACAATAAATAAATAAACCCACAATAAATAAATAAAATAAAACGAGAAAGGTATTTTTTCTTAATGGCTTCCAAAACAATAAAGATCTTATCCCAACATTACCCCTGTCCTGCCCCAATCATCCGCTCCTTCCGTGTGACACGCCCCCTCGTTAACCTCGTGTGGGATCCCAATGTGATCAGCTGTTTCTGGTTGTTGTCATTAGTCCTCTGTATTAAGTCCGCCCGCGTTTCAGTTTGTTTCCCCAGTCCAGTCACTGGGTGCGATTGACTTGGCTTAAAGCAACACATTCTGATCCTGACGCAATGCATTGCAATTAGATGCATTGTGACCTCTCACCTGGCTGCACAAACTGGAACCGCCTCCGCGACGACACACCTTACTGGCTGAAGAGTTTAGTTCCACGCATGACATTTGTATCCTAGGCAGTTCTGATACGTAATCTGCTATTTCTCCTTAATATCATATAAAGCAGTGACAACTGGTTTTCAGTTAATTTACCTGGCAAAATAAAATTTTAATAAATGACATAAATGCTCTAATAGTACATGTAAGTTAGTGGTTTATTTATTGTTAGTTAAAGCAATATTACAGTATTTGGTTAATCGTGCAGTCTGTGAAGAAGGAATTCAAGTAAGAATTGCATTGTAGTATGACTCATTTCCTGGAGCGTACAATTTATATTAGGTGAGCATTCACGGTTCGAATTCTGATATTCAGATTGAGTTCTAGGTCAAACTGGTTTGTTCGACTTTCAAGAAATTTGAGTTCTAGTGAGTTTGAGAACCGAGGCACCACTGTATTTTTAAAATGCAATTTATGTGAATAGTAATGTGTCTATTTGTTATGTGTCTTCACCTACTATTGCATCTAAAATGGTCCATTATCCATTCATTCTTCATTTATTCATAAGTATCCTGTTCTTTCTTGCACAGCACAGCCTTTGACCGGAAACCTTTAACCTGGAGTGATTTTTGAACAGACTCGTTTCAGTGCACAGCTAAAGTCAAGAAACTCCCTGCGTGTCTGGCCTCCTTTATAATTTCATGATGATTAGATGTCTGACAAACAGGGGCCCTCAAAGTGCCTGATTAACACCATTTATAAGTAAATCATAGCTGGATGCTCATAGCTCCTTAGGTAACTGATGATTAGCCTGCAATGTTGCGAAAGCCAAGTTGTTTTGCACAATGTGCAAGAGACATCAGCGGGTAAGGAGCCACGGCAGGGTTACCGCCCAGCTAGCCAAGGGCATCTCGCTCTACACAGGTGAACATTCTCTTGCCTTTCAAAAACAAAGAAGCAACAAAACGAATCGACGTTGGTCTGCTTAAATGGATGTGACGCTTTTTCATATTTGGTCCCAATAAATTGAGCAGGTACTGTGTACGGAAACTTGACAGAGATGTGTACTCCGCAATGCAAATGCAGGAGAAGGAATTTTCAGTGAAATTTTATCTATTTTTCCTGATGCAATTATTTTTACTACATGCATAAACACACTTAATATATTATTCATATTGAGTAATTATGAAATTGCTACTATCTGCAACTAAAAATATCATTGGGGATTCCCCGATCAACCGGGGATTCTCCGATCAGCGATCAGTGTCCCACCTGCATGCTCCATAGTTATTAGGTATTTATAAAATCATGCGTTTGAGGTGGGGGTGCTCAGCTCTGGTCTTTTTTCATCTGGTGCTCCTTGGTTTAAGAAAGACCAAGAAACCCTGCCCCTATATTACTATGTACAATAATATGGAGAGAGAAAAATACCAGTATTTAATGTTAATGCAACTTGTCCTGCCTCAGTGGACCAAAGCAAAAAGGATAATACATGTGATTATAGAAGACAAACTAAAAATATTTCTTCCCTTTGGATCACCAGATGAATTATTTGGTTAATTGCTGGTATAAAAATCAGAATTTGATATTGTAAATAATTTTAGGTGTGTCACTTAAACACCGGCAGACTTGGTGATCTCACTGCCTTGTCAGTGACATCAACATGGGCTGATATGCATTTCATTACATGAAATAAAATGCATTGTTATTGTTTCATTATGGCTTATGGCTTTGAGTCAAGAAAAACTGATATTTAGATAGGAAAAAAAAAACAACTTTTTAATTCTCGTCCCATACTGTTAGAAGAAAAAATTAATCATGAGCCATCATAGAAAGAGCAGGGAGGTAATAATAGTGAGCAAATACCTGACAAAGAAGTATGGACTCTGCTTGCAGAGGCCCCTTTATCTTTGTTATTAGTGTCTGTACCGGAATTGGCTCTCTCTTATTTTTTCCATTAATGTTTTTGCCATTTATGTTCTGTCTGAAGATGGCAGTGCCTATTTAGGGAAACACAACAGAGCTGTTACATGCTAGTTTTTCTGTTTTAAAAGGATGAAAGAACTTTTATTTCACATCTTCAGAAAACATCCAGAATTCCTTCCTGGGATCCAGAATTTTCCCCTGGAATCAGTAAAGCGCATCTTAATCTTCAACTTTATTCTGCATGCTTTCATCTGAAATCCTTGGTTTTAGGAGTAATATGTAAATACATGTTTTTGTGTCTTTATATCTCGCCCCAAGATGTAAATGATGCGCAGTGACTATTTACATACCAAACAATATTCCATAATGGGGTTTTAAACATTAATAGCAAAAAACAAAGATGACTGGTGAAGAGTTTCCATTGATGAAGAAAATGCAAATGCTCTGCAGCTTGCTCCTCTGTGATTCTAGGAGGATCGATTTCATTTAGATGGCATCTGATCCAGGAGAGGAACACTGCTCAGATCTGAAAGGCAAAATAATGCTGCGCTTACTGCTTACCATACCTAATTCGAGGAGCTGGGGACTCTAAGGGCAGGCCAAAGTGATGTGCATTCAGGTCTGGTATGTTTTCTCTGTCTATTCCATCCTACATATATGTATTTTTTGGAAACCAGACCACTGGGGAGCTAATTTAGTGGGGGTAGTGTCAGGTTGGAAAGCGGACAGAGGGGAACACTAATGAAAGCGTGGGCCGGCGGAAGCATCTGGAGGAGCGCTAGAGACCGGCCTCAGTCAGATCTGCTATGGATGCTTCTGATGTCAGATTCCATTGGTCCAGCTCCACACTAGATGCAGGGATGTATTCAGAACCAAATGCTACTTGGTTTCCAGCAGGTGAACATATGCATTGAAAGTAAACTCATCACAAGGCAACCCATTGGATTATTTTCATTCACTTTTATATAAATGTCTTTGAGACAGGTTTTCTTTTTGTAATTTCCTGTTTCAAATTTCCTCAAGTTCAAATTTTCCACACTTCCACAATTCCCAAGCTTAAATCATCTGGTTATCCATTACAGAAGTGTTTCTCAACCCAGTCCCCCATGGCCTCTGGACAGTCCATATTTTTGTTTCCTCCTATCCCCTAGCCTACCTGTGCCAGGTATTTGGTGTTGTTGATTGGCTGGGAGATGGGAGAGAGCAAAAACGTGGACTGTCTGGGGGTCCCGGAGGACTGGGCTGAGAACACTGCCTTACAGGATTGTGGATTCTGCCAAAATGTATTACATTTTATAAACATCAGCACTGCATAATTTGTACAAGATGATGTGTACGATTTTTTATCCTGATTTTTTTGTGATATTTAGTCCTTAGTCCTTATTTAATTGTATCTGTGCATAACAGTGCTGAGACACAACTGAGACAAACAGCTCTGAAGCTGAAAGACTTATTGAAGAAAAGAAAACCAAAAAGCTGTTTCCTAGCTTCATCAGATGGCTGAAATTTATTTTCAACCACTTACCACATTCATTGGCCATTTCAGAAGCGCTGAACCTTAAGTAAATCATCCAGGATGTGACAGTAATGACTCCAGAGTGGAATTCAGTCTGCACACAGTTACACAAACAGTCATTCTCTGCTGCTCCAAGGAGTGTGATTAAAACTCACTCGCCGATATAGTAAATTTGTTTAACACCCTTTGCAATAGCGAATTAAAATTATTTTAATTTAGAAGGCTTGGTTCTGCTGAGGGGGGAGCACTGACAAACATCTTTAAGATCAAAAAGGCTCTTCAGATCCAGCAGCAATTTTGGATGCTTTCCCATAATTCCTCGGCTAGTCCCTAAATAGTACTTCAGCTGGATGAGCCACAATTAGTCCATCTTCTGTGATAACGCAAGGCGACAGTCGTGGAACAAGGAAGCGGAGCACATCAATATGGCTCTCCTTATGAAGCCCGGCATGAAATTAAGGTGGAAAAGGCCAGGTACTGCTGAGCCTCTTGGTGTCCCTGAAATAATTAGCATAGCCACTTTGGCTAGCACAGATCCACTGAAGTAAAACAATTCCTGTGATTTAGCCCCAAGAGCCCACAGAGAACCACCATTTTTTTCTTCCACAGATTATGAAGATGTCCCCTTTTTCATACCCATAGCTGTCATCCCACCTAAAGCATGGGAAATAATAACACTGGGCAGACTGGGACTCGCCTCTGCTGGCAGTTGCTGCTTGAGTGCAGCGTATGGTCAGATGGTGACTAACACATTCTCCAGTTGGAAGCTGTAGGTAAGCATCCCGATGAAATATGCACCTTCGACCATCTTAGGGGCAGACAATGGATAGAGAAGGAGCAGAATTTAACATTACATATTTTTAAGGATACCCTTCTAATTAGCCTTATGTATTAGAGGATGTGTTGGATTCCACACGACACTGGTCTCAGTGGGGTTACTTCAGTGTTCATTTATGGTCATCATGGCTGATGGTTACCTGCAACTCAGGAGATCACTCTCTCGACGTCACTCACTTTGTGAGATTTTACATTCATCATGTATGATGGTTATCTGCAACTTGAGAGATCATTCTTTCAATATCAGTCACTTTGTGAGATCTTACAGTCATCATGTCCATCAGTCATCTGAGATTACTCTCTGTATCAGATTATATATTGTGAGATTTTATAGTCATCATGCTCAGTAATTCTCTGTAACTCAAGAGATCACTCTCCCAATATCAGTCACATTATAAGATCTTATAGTCATTGTGCCAGATTGTTATCTGAGATCTGACATGAGTTTCTCTGTTCCTAGCACGCATTAACAGAAGGTGTAAGTTATCATGATCAGTGAAACCTTTACTAAATTGAATAATTTTCTTCTCATTTACGACTTTAATGACAACTGACTTGGTTCTTTTATCACATAACAGGCCAAAGTAATGAATTGTTAAATTAGTTCTGCTTGAAAAATTCACTTGACCTTTACCTGCATGTGTAACACTTCCTAATGTTGGCAACCTTAAGATTATTGCAAAATAAAACTATTAAATTGTACGAGAAGGAAATCGCACATTGTAGAGTGGCCCTGGGTCTGGAGTTATCGGTATTAGGATAGATAGTATAGATTGATGACTTGGTGCTTCATGGGACTTGGACTTCAGGGAACTTCTGCAGCATGAAAAGCTTGTGGGAAATGATTGTCCTGGTTGGAGTTGAAATACTTGTCTTGTGATGTGCTCAGATGCTAAGTGTTAAGAAGAACACTGGCCATCTTCAGTATTTTAGAACTGAAATAGCATATGAAATGCCAGGCAGGAAGTTAAAAATACCCAATAAGAGTGCCATCATTCACAAGAGAGGGGCTTCAATGATTCATTTACTGCCATGTCTCCATCACCTGTATTCGCAGAGATAAGGGTCTTTTTTTTTCCGCCGTCTGCTGAGGATATTCATGGCAGCTTGGGCTGGGTAAAAAAAGGGGGTTCTTTGCTTTCCCGTGACTTCAGCAGTAATTAGGCAATGCATTCATGCGGGCGTTCTCGATGAAAAACCGTACGCGGCCCGCATTCGGTCAACGTTCCCGTTTAATTCAGATGATAGCATGCATGCTAACGCAAGCGTTGCCTCATTCGTCTTTTGTCATCTTTTTGCTGAGCACATTGAATACATGGTTTAGGGCTTAGGATCCATGTGACAGCTTTCTTTATTTCTCCCTCTGCCTCAGTATGTGTAATATCTTTGGCAATATGAATTACCTCACTGCTGTGCCACTCTGACGCTCTCCAGACTTAAAGATGGAACAGCAAGCCTGTTGGTAATGAGAGAGAGCACATTTTTGTAATAGATGCAGTGTGTTATTAGCCACTGTCAAGACACTGAGGGTAGTAACCCCCCTCCCACCTCACTCAACAGCACCATGTCTTTTAACTTTGTTAGCTAATTAATGCTATTTACTTCAATTGCGTACTCTGGCCGCTAAATGCAGTTTGTGCTGTAAGCAACTGGCTAGCTAATTTGTTTACAGTCATTTGTTTTGTTCAGGAGGTTATTCCAATTACATGGAAGGAACAGCCCTGCAGTGACCATTAGTGTGGTGTGAATAGCACAAATTCCGGCTCTCCCAAGAGGATTGTGTGGAAAAATAACATGACAATGTGTAAGAAATTCATGGAATTCATTGCCCCAACCTCTTCTTACACAATTCTAATTGAAATCCAAGTAAATGGACAAATAAACCGGTAAATATTTAAACGCAAATAAAATATCCTGTTTAAATATCTTATGACCTGTACCGATAACAAATAAGTGAAAAAACAGCAAAAAATAATCCTTTCTTGTTTTTCCTAGAACTAAAATATCCATTAAAAATACGAAATGTTTGTGTCAATATAATTGTATGCAGTGTTTGACTTTCTGTTGTATCCCAAATACATGCACAAACACTGTTACAAATAATTGTTTTTTATTTGACATACATAGATTTTTTTCATTGTTTGCTTTGTACTTTTCACAATCTAAATGAGGTTTAACAACAAAATGAGAAACTACCACAACAAATTCCAAATTTCTAACTGGGCAGGGGAGAAAAAGATGGAAATCTCATCGTAGTGAGATGGAGACACGGAACGGCAACTGGTCACCAAGAAAGTCCCTCAGGAGGGCGAGGCAAAGAGGACAAGGACATGGTGAGCAGAACAGGAGGACAGACCGTGATTAACGAGGCTGCCCATAACAAGGAGGCGAAACGGCAAAGAAATGAAACGCACACACATTGTCCCCGAATAGAGTTTAAATAATTGGCAATTTGTAACTCTTGAAATCAGAGACACACGCATCATAAAACATTGGCTGTGTTTTATGAGAATAAACAAATTATTTTTATATATAACTTTTGTTTCATACTAATGATCATTTGTGGGGCTTCAGAGCAGTTTTTCCATATTATTTCAGAACATATCTCAGTGTGAGCTGGTCACTGGTATCATAAAGTCCCACTTAAATGATTTCAGATTATCCATTTAGTATTGGTGAATTGACAAAGCCTGATGGTAATGCATTAATGAAAGGGGCTAAACTCAATTAGGTTGAGTATTGCTAAAAATGATGCAGGAGTGTCCTGTACATACATATACCTAACGTAGCATTAAGTATATATATGTAGTATTGTTAGTATGTTAAAATGTTCTATATTGTTGCTACTTTGCAGTGAATAAGCATGATGCAAGCCTTAACAAATAAGAGTAATTTGTTAAATACAAATTCGTACTGTACACACTTCAGTAACGTCTTTGTAATCCCCTCCTGTTGTTTTCATGTAGACGGTAAAAATTGTGAAAAGCTGATCAAGGACACCAACGAATGGCCTTTTGTTTGAGGTCCATTAATACTGACTGGCGGGGTGACCGCCGACTCTGTACGGGTATCGCAAGCGATCTACATGCGGTATCTGTGATGCCTGTCGCAGCTCTGCCTTCCGCCAGAGGCCCTAGCTGCAGTCTTTCCTGGGGTCGGCTCAGGAGAGCCACCACTATTTTCCAGAGGTTCCTGTTCCCCAGCGCTGCCACCACAATCCAAAAGCGACATTAAATCATCTTCATGTTAAACCGACGGGGTCCTGCTTGCTCTGCTCCTTCCGCTCCAGACCCATTTGCCCGTGGGACGTACTCTATATCAATGTTGTTTTTATGCTTTCCCTTCCCACGGCTCCAAACAAACAGGAGCAGGAAACAGAAGAGGACCACGCCCAGGAATGTGAAGCAACCCATGGCTGTTGATACCAAAATGGTCTTTAGGTCCAGACCGAAAGTCATATTGTACAAGTTAGTCCCGTTGGCTGTAGTGTTGCTGGGGTCAGTGTAGTACTGAGAGGTCCTGTTGGCATAAAGCGACCTATCACTGGTACCACGACTTTTCACGGCTAAAGAAGCTGAGAGGGAATCGTTCCCCGCAGCGTTGATGGCCATGCAAACGTACACTCCGGTGTCATGCGCTTCAGTGGCCCTGATCTCCAGAGTGCCATTAGTGTGGACGGTAACCCTGCCGTTGTTCCTACTGGTGACCTGGCGTCGGCGTGGCGTGAACCAGGACACCACAGGTCTCGGGGTTCCGTCGGCACTGCAGTGGAGCCTCACGGGCTGGCCCTCGTCCACGATGAGTGTCTGCGTCTTGTTCTCCCGGATCTTCGGCTTGGAGCACGTCACATAGTAGGACAGTAGAGGCTCCTTGACATCCTGAAGGGGCCTTCCCCGGATCCCCTCCGGTGTGCTGCACTCAGGCTGTGTGTCGCCGAAGTGCATCGAGTGCCTCTTCTGCAAGATCCACATCAGGCGGCAGTCACACACCAGCGGGTTACTGTCGATCAGGAGGACCTCCAGATTCTCCGGGGCCTGGAACACACCCCGTTCCAAGGTGTCCAGCCGGTTGCGGGAAACGTTGAGCACCTTGAGCCACCGCATGCCCTGGAAGGCGTGCAACTCGATGGTGACCAGCTGGGCCCCTGCCAAGTGGAACTCGCGGAGGCGCACCAGGTCACGTAACATGCCCCCCTCGATGTTACTGATGCGGTTGAAGGAGAAATTTAGTACCGTGAGATGAGACAGGTGCCTAAGGGCCTGGTAAGGGAAGGCAGACAGGTTGGTGTTGGTTACGAAGAGTGTGGTGAGGTTAAGACCGTGCAGTGTATTGGCAGGGAACACATCCAGGGAGGGCCAGTTATCGATCTCTAAATGCCTCAGACGTAAAAGCTTCTTGAAGGAGTAAGGATGAAGGGTACTGATGCTAAGGTAACGCAAGTGGAGGCTGAAGAGATTGTGAAGGTGGGACAGGGCCTCCGTGGGCACCATTGTCAGGTTACACCTCTCCAAGGTCAATGTCTCCAGGCTGAGTAGACCACTGAAGGCCCTGTGTGAAATGTATACTAGGTCATTATCACCTACTTCCAAGGTTTTGAGGTTGTGCAAGTCCTGGAACACATAGTCCAGCAGGATGACAATTTTGTTGTCGCTGATGTCCAGCAGCGTCAGGTTGGAGAGGCCAGTGAAAACACCAAGTGTGATGAGCTTAATGCGATTGCCCTTTAGGCTGAGAGAATGCATGCTTAACAATGGGCTGAAGGCGCCGGGTTCAACATTGCTAATGATGTTACCACTGAGATCAAGTTCCTCCAGGTGGGTGTAGGATGAGAAATCATCAGGGTTGACTGCTTGCAGCTTGTTCTTGCTGAGATCCAGGACCCTGGTCTCCATGGGGATACCATCTGGAATGCTTTGCAGGCGCTTTCGGTGGCAGATGACAGACTTGCTCTGGGCGGAGCATTCACAGCGGGTGGGGCAGCTGAAGGCGGAGCTGATGAAGATGGCCACGAGGGCGAGCCCCAGGAATGGTTGCCAACATGACACGGCCGTGTGCAGCATGACTTTGTTGATGCAGTCTACCATTTTGTCATGACTCTGCAAGAGAGAAACAAAAACAAAGAGGCGTTAGTATAAACACATCCTACACTCTTGAAAATGGGGTAGAAAATACTAATACATTCCACTTACAATAAATTCCACTCTCAAGAGTCACGGACAAAATTTACATTGAGTTTATGCTCTGAAAGAATGTTGACATGTCCCAGTGGCATAGACATACACCCGTCACGAAAATGTATACATTTTTGTATGTGGAATTCAGAAATATGTACGTTTAAGACCTGTGTTCCCCATTATCATTAAATACTGAGCCGTTAAAACGCATCCTGTGCTCATGATTAGGATTCTCCCTACTTATTTATACATCGTGCAACAGCTAGTAAAGGTTCATTGTTCCCATGTACTGTAAGGAAATACAAATGACACAGCGAGGAGACCATCAGTATGTATTTTCAATTTCATCATTCTGAAGTGACGTTTTCAGCAATTAAGAATAAAATCACTGTAATCACAATGAATTAGCTGAAATGTCTACGGTTAAGCATAATCATTTAAAATATATAGTTTATTGCTAAAAACCTGTTTTTAGAAAGCAGTTTTTGCACACATCTATGCTTTCAGTGACATTGCCAATCTAATGCAGGATGGATTTTGTGTGTGGTCAGCCATATTTAGTGTTAGGATCACTTAACATCCATCAGCTTATGAACAGGTCACTTAACTGATATCTTAACACTAGCTCGGATTTGATGAGCAGCTTCCATTCATGTGCATTGTCATCCACACTCACCTAAAGGACTATTAGGAACAGCATACTAATACGGTGTTTGACCCCCTTTCGCCTTCAGAACTGCCTTAATTCTACGTGGCATTGAT
>JABFEA020000116.1:606560-620768 GCA_019775915.2 Cyphomyrus plagiostoma
GATAGACAGCTTTGGTCACCTCACCCTAGTCTCTAGTTTGCATGCCCCGGACACCAATCTCTAAGGAAACAATGGAAGATTTGTGGTCTAATCCACAGGCAACAAGCTCAAAATAATAAATATCCGTGTTAATTGGTTTAATTGAATCAGTGGTGGATCCTGGCAAGGGCAAGGCGGGCAATTGCCCAGGGCAGCATCTTTTCTGAGAGGTGCCAACTTAGGAAATTGTCGGTGGCCTAGAGGCCTAACAGAATCCAGATTCATCATGAATAAACACCTTTCCCACACTAGTCTGGATATCATACTGGGTGTCACCCCCTGCCCCCCACCCACACTCAAATAAGAATGATGCCTTTCTGCTTCCTGTCACTGCATGCTCACTAATAAGTCCCACGCGGTGCACTCTGGCATGGTCACTTTAGTTATGAGTGACAGGTCACCCTGTGCCCGCTATTTAACAAATGGTAAAAGTAAGAACTGTTCACTAGGTGGCGCTGTCACCGCACACCTCTGTGGTTGTAGGTTCAAATTAAGCCTCAGTCGAACACATACATCCTCCAGTTATTTTGTGTGGAAATTTGTGTATATTGAAGCAGCAGATGCTTGGGGTTGTGATAGACTTTGGGGGGGGTGGCTTATGATCCTTGGGGATTTGCTCCAGATGATGGGAACTTAATTAAGTGCAGTTATTAGAAACAGACAGCAGGGGATGCCATGCCACGTACAGAGCATCCTGGGGTCCGGTTAATGGGGCGCCCTCTGAATTAGCAGGCTGATCTGCTAACCCTTCCACCTGTCGTCTTCCTGCCAAGCAATGAGACAGAATCGCTGAATCGCTAACGACCACATCGCTTGGTGCTAATGCGTCCTATCGGTTTTGGGATATAACCACACGCCATGTCTGGGAGGGGGGCCATGGGGGCAGGGATTAGTGGCTGCTCATGGTGAAATAGCTGGGTATTCGCAGATAAGATATCTCTGCAATCATGCTAATTGGGGGTGAAACAGATAGCATGTTCCTCCCAAATGCTCTTCCATTTTACCCTAGCGCCAGATTTGCTGATGAAGAACAGCAACACATGGCAGTGTCTTTCGAGGCACTTATACAAATTAGCTGCACTTACAACCAGCAAGGTACCACCCCCAAGCACTGCTCCCTGGGTGCTGAATTAGCTGACTGCTGCTGTGTCACATATGGGTTAAAGGCGGAGGACACATCTTGTTGTGGTGTGTCAACAACGACAATTATTCACTTTCACTTCCACTCACAGGCAATACCACCGTCGGTAGGACAGGGCCCTCACTGTGACACCTCTGACCTCACAACTCCTCTGTCCTTGCAGCCTGACCCCTATTTGCAGAGGCTGCTGATAAAACAAGCTGTCACCGCACTGGGCTAATGTTTCCTGTACAGAGTGGAAAAGGCTGGATCCGTTTCTATTATTGATGACAAACACAGAGGTGCCATCCTTAAAAAAGAGCCCTTCTAGTGTAATGCAGATCTAATTTCATTCTGAGCCGAGTCATCACCTTAGAGGAGCTTAATGCCTCTATAGAAGTGTCACATTGCAGCCAGCTGTTTCATTGCACAATACACCCCAAATCCTCTTAACCCCAAATAATTCATTAATGTGGTGGTTCTCAACCTTTTTTTGCGCCACGACCCAATTTTTTCCATGCCAGCTTAGTGGTGACCATATATCAAGCATAAATTGAAATTAAGGCTATGATCAAGCATGCAACAAACTCTGTAATGTACGCCACTCAATGCCCATCGCACAAATCTGATTGGATGTGCCGGTAAATTTTAAACTAATTGGATTGGTTGAGTGTTCACTAGTTTTGCACTAAGCATTTTCAGACCCAAGACCAACTTATATAGGTTAAATCGAGGAATGAGGCTGGAAAATCTGATTGTGGATCAACAAAGGGGCTTGCTGGTTTTAAAATGTTTACATTTCCGATTCTGCACATGGAACTTGCCGTGACCCGAATTTGAGTTGTGATGGCGACCTGTTGATTCATACGACAGCCTTAGCTTTAAACCCCCTTTCGACTGTTTGGGACTGGGAAAGGTAGTCTTGGGTTACAGCTACATTTATGAAGAGTCAGGAAAGTTTCTGGGAGAAAGAAAAAAAGGTGACAATATATTAGGTGTATTAATGTCTCATGTTTGCCTTCCAGAGCAGCATTAACCATAATTACACCTCTGTCTCCAGGCCAGACCTTTTCCTCTGGTTTCAGCCTGACCCTGGACTCTCCCTCAACTGCAGGTGTTTCTCTGCTTAGGGACCCAGCTGGTGTGCGGTTTTAAACAGGACAAAATATGACCACAGGAAAATAAAGTACCATCCAGTTATAGTATCTTCTGGACTCTGCCCATAATTCCTTGTGGATGCAGCAGAGCTGTTTACAGCACAAGTTTCTGCTAGCATGTATATTGCACTCAGGATGGAAACGGTTAAGGATCTATGTAAAGGGAGGCAATGTGTGTGGGGTGGGGGGAGTGAAGAACCCCCAGCATATGACATAATGAAAGCAAACAGCAGCCAGGCTTAAATCACAAACTGCCTGGCCATCTTCTTGGGATAATAGTGGTTCCTGTGCCGGGTCTCCTGAATTCCATTACCCTGTGCCTACCCCCTCTCCAGCAGACACCCTGTGGGATAGAGGGGGAGCCAATCCGCTTTTTAATGACACTCACGGAGGATTTTACACAGATGGAAGAGGCTCCCGCACCTCCGAGGGGGAGCCTCACTCATGGGACGTGTTTTAGCCCCTGTTACTGCGCCTCCCTTGTTCCCATCATGCACAAGGGCTCTGAGGGCGATCCCTGACTACAGGCGGCCAATAACAAGCAACCAGCACCAAGAACAGAACCAGACAAACAGGAGGAATGCTCAAACCCCCGAAGAAAGACACCGGCGCAAGCCCGCAGGCCTCAGTAAACAGAGCCTGGACCAATGCCGCAGGGATGGCTCCGCCCCTTTCACAGTCAGCCAATAGCGCATCACCTGAACCCAACATCTTTAAAAAGGTTGTTTAGCAGGACCCCGATCTTCATCCTTCAACGAGGAAGATCTCTTCTATAGAAGAACAATGGTTCACTGGAGTAAAGTACTATAGTACAATATAACACTTCATGAACTGTATCACACAATCATACAATTAGAATGTATAATGAAATATATATAAAAAAATACACAGAGTACAAATGGTTTCCTGTCTGTTTCCAGCTCCTTTATTGATTGCTCTTGCTCATCGCCGCCGTTAATTAACGTTTGCTAAAACCCACTCATCATGGTTTAATTGTTGCCTCGTTCGCGCTTTCAGGCTTGGCTCCAACGACCTGCTGTTTACCCCCCTCACCCGTGTTCTTCATTCTGGCACGCTGCCATCTTTGCCCCTTTTTCTGTGTAGGTTTCATTTCCTCTTAAACTGCGCCACTTGACGTAACAGCTTCCATATCTGCGCCCCCCCCCCCCCAATCCGGCACTCCACCCCACGCAACATTAGTCCTGTGGTTTTGTTGGAACACCCTGTCCCCCCCCAGCCCACTCCTCACAGTCCAGGCTGATTAAATACTGACGGGCAGCTGTGCCAGCCCCCCTCCCTGGCCTGGATTTTGAGCAGGTCCATCCAGCACAGGAGCGTGGGGATGCCCTCGGATGCTGAACCACAGCAAAATTTTAAATAAAAACATGCAAATGATGTTTTTAGTTGCCAATGGAGGCGGGACGGGGGGGAAGCCAGCGCTTTGCGGACACGTGGCACGCCTCCATCTCCCCCTTCTCTAGGGCACCTCCAACTTGTCACTACACCGGACCAAACTGGGGTCTCCATCTCTGAGATCTCTGAGCTTTCATATGCTGAGGATCAGCATTATGGGGCTGTACCGCACAGATCAGCAGATAGGGGGCAGCGTGGCAGCTTATTGGCAGCACTAGAGCTTCACACCAAATCCCACCCCTGGCTCTGCGTGAGTCTGTATGCATTCCCTCCGAAACACTCTGGATTCCTACTACAATGCAAACATGCATTTGAGAAACTTGGTATCCATAAATTAACCATAGTGTATAAGTGTGTTGTGTGAGTCCTCGCATAAGATGTCCTCCTGTCTCATACTCTACACTGCCTCTGATAGACTGCAGCTCTCCACAACCCCGAACCGAACGTGAAGTTACAGATGAATGGAGAATCACATACCGAGCTGAAAACCGTAGAGCGAGGGCCCTCTGACTGACAGAGATGGCTGTAATGTAAGAGGAATTACACCCTGTACTCTTGGCTCATACAGGTTCCGGCTCCTTCCGCCAGTCGGTGGGAAGGGGAGCCTGAATCATACACGGAGGGGGACTCCCCTCGTAGCCGAATGTGGAGCTGAGGTAAGGAGAGCGACGAGAGCGTTAATAAATAAAAAGCCAGGGGCAGCTGGATTGTCAGCAGGCAGAGAGCGACACCGGTATGTGGAGCGTTTCATAAAGTCAGCATGATGTTTAAAGGAGCCGTGCCCGGCTGCCCGCCTTTGACTGGCTCGGTGGCCCCGTCTCCTCGCCTCCTCCGCATGGGAGGAGAACCGCCAGCCCCACCATCTGCCTGGGAGTCGTAAGCGTCGACGAGGCCTACTGGGTCCCTGCCTGGTCCTGATCCTGCATCTCCTCTTCCTCCTCTTCCTCCCACTGGCCCGGGAACAGAGCAGGAGCAGCTTGTTCGACTAATAAGCCTGCCTGGGGAGCTCGCACAGCCAAAGCAGACCAGAGGGGCTAAATGAACCACTACTCCCTTCGACTCCACTCCACAACCTCCCCACACACATGCTGCGATCTGAAGGTGACAGTGAAGTAAGCACTAGGTATCTCTGAGGTTCAAACTTGTGTGTGTACCACTGCATGACCATGAACATCACCGTGGGCATGACCTTAGGCTTGTCATCTGCACTTGCTGCTGCATTGTTTTCTTATTCTCTTCCATGAGCACGATATATGTGCCCAGCAAGAATTGTGTCGCAGGTCATCGGCGCAGTGCAGGGCTGCTGGCCAACATGGGCACAGCCATATACCCTTGTGTCTGTTCTTGGAGCTACAGCTCGACTTTCACTGCGGAATTGCCTTCTCACGCCGTGCGGGCGCTCATGTCGACTGGAAGGGCTTCTGAAATCTTACTCTGGCACTTTTTTATCGGCTGTAACACCAAAACAACATCCACCCGAATGGCAAAGCCCGCCTGTCATGCGATGATGAGCTTCAGGATGCTCCAGGAAGAGATGTTCCCAGCATAAAATAAAAGGTCACATGTCCGAGAACGCCACTGACATGGGGGGGATGACATCCAAAGGTCACGCACCCCCCCTCCAGTGGCTGAACCTAAAAGGTCACCAACTGGTGGCGTTGGTTAACACAGATGGGGACACTTGTGTATGTCGATCATGCCTGAATCATGCAAAAAAACACGGAAGAGAACCTTACAAAGGATGCGTGCCAGTCCAGCAGATAAGAATCAGCTTCTCCTGCTCATCCAGGTCCATGATCTCATCCCTACCCTCATCCTGATTGGCCCCCAGAGTGCCTGCTCCTCTGTCACTCACTGATTCAAAGCATATCATTGGCTAATGGTATAATATTAATTATGGGCCCTCTTATGCCCTCCACCTTAAAAAATCCTCGATTCTCCCCCTCCTGCTCCCGACAATCACCAAAGGTCCCAAATTCACCCCATTTATTTATTTACGCAGGTAACGGGGAGATGTACTCCGAAACTCCGCAGTCAGGAGACGGGCCAGTTACCGTGGCAACAGTGAGCTCAGGCCCGCCCCGTTTAGCCGGGCCTGCCAATCAGACCAAAAATAAAACCAACGGAGGAAAAAAAAAAGTTTTAAAGACATGTCTCGCTGTTTTCTCTCTCCCCAAGGCTTACAGTGTTTGGTTCAGAGGGAGTGTGTGTATAATTCAAACATAAATTATAAATCACCCCGGCACAATGATTTGTGACGCTGTTTCTATCCTACCCTCCATGCCTGGGTGCTCTCTTTGCGCTGGAGGCCAATAGCAACTGAGCATACATAGCCAGACCCCCCTCACCAAAAAAAAAAAATACCAGCGGAATTCTTGTTCCCTTTTCTCCATCAGGGGGTGCTGTCCTGCTCCTTGCTCTCATTTTCACTCCTGTAAACCTGCCACTTTTCCCAACTTTGACCTTTGAAGCTCTCGTTCCTTAAATCCCGTTAAGGGCTCTGAGCCGACTCTGTAACGAAGGTCAATTGAAAAAGCAATGTTACGCACAGTGAACCATTCTTAAGGAAATGTACTGCAACGGTGACTTAGACTGTGGGTAAATTAAGGAGGGATCTTGGGGAAAAAAAGCGTATTATTTATGTATTGCAAGGTAGCCCAAAGGGAATGTGCAAAAGTATTGAGGGACTCCATAAATTCAAGCCACTTAAGCCGGAGTGTGGCTACGAGGCAGACAGTAGGGCTCATTTTGTGACTATAAAAAACAGTCTCATGAATGAAATATTTAAGGAAGATGCGGATTTATCTATCAGTACAGCAATGTTTCACTCGTCAACCTGGCCCACTTTTTTGCTCCCTCCCCAAGGATCAATTTGAGAAACACTGCAGTAGAGGATATAGGTGGTGTGCTATAAACATTAAACCAACATTAGCAGACAACAAACCTGTCCAAAAATAAGGTTGACTGAAGGCAATTACAGTCAACAAAAACAAGGATAAGGCTTGTTTGATAATATGCATCATCTTCATATTTTTAGGAATGTTCGTCAAAGGTAATTAAGGTGGTATTACATATTAAACACATGTATGCCACTAGGTCAGTAAACCATATCACAGGACCACTGACCCTAAGTGCCTGCCTGATGCATCTCGCTGGTCTAATACTGAGTAAACATAAACAGTAAGGCATTGTTCACTTATGCTTTCACGGCCATGTCGAGCAGTGGAATTGAAACGGGATTGATCATGGAGCATCAGTGTTGGAGTGACCAGCTTTGGGTTTGCAAGGCTGGGGGCGTGGCTTCATATATAGGGGCGGGGCTTTACACTGGAGGCGGGCTTCAAATGCCCCAAGAAACATGTCACTGCTGAATGTCCTAGTTGGAGGTGGCTTACACTTTGAACTTGATTAATTAATTGACACTCGTGTTCTGAACGTACAAAATGCAGTGCTCATGTCCTGCCTACTCCTCGTCAAGAGGATGTGGAAAACATAACAAAGAAATTATTAAAGGGATTATTATTACTATTATTGTCAATGGCCTGTGTTCTGAATGGGAGACTGCTATCAAGGGATCTTCCATAATTTTGAGGACCTGGCAGTAGTTTGGTGTACCACCACTCAAACTATGCATTTACGTGGGACCCCTGAGATTTTGGGGGGAAGGTGCAAAAACAACAAACCTTCCTTAATGCCTTAATGCATCTGTATAATGCCCCCCTTTTGCACAGCTTGTCCAATACCCAACTGCCATGTAATTTTCTAATGTGATTCCTCTGAGCTAAGGGTGAAATTACTGTCCCTTCATTACCTTCCCACTCAGCTCCGCTAAAGCACATCCCCTTCCACATCCCTGTGTCACGTGGGAAATGTGTAATTCCAATTTCAAACTTTCGTCAATATGCACAAGCCGTGACATGAGCCGCATTAAGGTGAAACTCCCCCAATAATTTCCCGCAAATAACCAGTGCCCAGCCGTTCTCAAAAAACAGCGCCACCGGATGCCTGTCCAGGAAGCGAGCTTCTGTCTCTCTGCACGTTCCCAGTATCTTAATCCAGCTCAGAAACCCACCAGTGTACGAGTCACCCTCACAACATGCCCCCCTATGCTGCTGCCCTGTCACTTTCCCTGACCTACCCCCTGCTCACAGTGTATTTACTTCCCCTCTGCTGAAATGAACACCTTCTTCTGTCTGGGGGCTCCTTCATACAGGTCACTGGGCCACAAGCTGCCAGCCTGTGACAAAAATAGAGGACGGGGAATAGCTTTAATCACCAGGACCCTTTAAGGTCTCGAGCCCCTCTGACAAATTATGAAAAAAAAATACTCTCATGAATGCATGTTAATCCTGTGCAAAAAAGCCTTTTCTCATATTTCTCATTATTTTGCTGGCGTGGGTGTGTGCCAGCAGTAAGCTAAGCACGTGTGTGCCAGCATACTGTTCTTACAGGGGTCACAGGCCCCGGAAAAGCAGCACGCTCCCTGCCGACATCTCCTTTGCGTCAGCTTGATCAAGTAGGTAAGCGGTCAGCTCCAAGCTCCTAGCCTCGCCTGACACCACCGCTGACCGTGTTCGCTGACGTAGTTGAGGCGGAGCTTGCCAGCTAAGGGCTTTACTATTTTTTTCCCAAGCCAGCTGGCGCTAGGGGCAACAGCAGGAACGCCGGAGAGACAGGCCGGAGAGAGCAGCGCATCCATCCCATAAATCACCGAGACGGCCCATCAACGGAGGAAATGCGAGGCGGCAGCGGATTGGTGGGTTGTGTCATGCCGGTACGGGAACTACACGTTTGTGTATTTATTATCGTTCAGTTCTCAGACATCACTGAATGCCACAATGCAAAATTACCTATTTTCCACCACCAGCATGTACAGTCTCATTAATGGTAACCTTGACCATAAACAGACACCATATCTTGCAAGGATGTAGCATATTCAGTATTACAATGCCTTTAACACTTAATGACTTATCTGGGTGCAAATGGTGCCCCATTCTGGGTGAACGGTTCTGTCTCCCAGATCGCGTTGTTTCATTTACCCTTGTCCCAGTCAAACGCATTTTTGTAAACTATATACTTTATAAATGTAAACGCCTGAGATGAGACAAAATGTTGATATTCTTTTTCCTTCCCCTGGCGTGCTAATGCGAAAACGATGCTAATTTTATATGAATATTGAAAACAAACAAATAAAAGAGATATAATGATTTTCCTGAGGGAAAGTGCCATGCCATAAGCATTTTTCTTTCGCCTGTAATATTTGTATACTTTAATAAAAGGCAGACTCTTCCCATCTTGCTGTTGCCTGTTTGGGCTTTGCAAGTGTTTGAGATTATTTACAAAAATCAGGGAAGGAACTTGCAGGCTTGTTTGATCGCCACACACACACACACTCACACACACACACACACACACACACACACACACAGTTGGTGTACCAATCTAAATGGGGACTGTCCATTCATTGCTATAGGGAAAACCCTATAATCCCAATCACGACACCCTTATACCTCTACCCATCCCTAAACTTACCCATAAGTAACCAACCCAAATACAAGACTTTTGGCATTTTTGCTTTTTTGATTGCAGTCACAGACATGTATAAATCTGAAGTTATCCAAATGGGGACTTAAAAAGATGTCCCCAAAAGTGGGGAAATTTCAGGTTTTACTACACTTTGGGGACAATTTGGTCCTCAAATGTGATCGATGCAAACCCACACACACACGCACACACACACACACACACACACACACACACACACACACACACACACAGACAAACATGTTTGTATTCATCTTTGTAGGGACTCTCCATTCACTTCTATGGGATAAACCCTAATCCCAATATGACACCCATAACTTAGCCCTAACCTTAACCATTTTTGTTTTTTTGATTGCAGTCATACACGGGGGGCGTCGGGTGGGTGCCATTGAGGGGACCAAATGTAATATATACATGACCCCCCACCCCCCCACTCACACAAAACGGACAGACAGGGCAGCTTCACTGGCCACACAAAGCCATACTCACTCTAGAAGATTCCACATGTGTTCTAATTACAAGACTGGACAAGGACGACCTTCATGTTCAGGACTAGATAAAAGTTTGGATGCGCCAGGCCGCCTATGCAGGAGAGTGACAGTGTCGCTTCACAGTACCTACCCACCATACCTACACACAATAGTGTAGGGGGAGTTTGACCAGAGAGTGAAGGAAAAGCGGCCAATTAGTGCTCAGCGTATATGTGGGACCTCCTTCGGGACAGCTGGAAAAGCATCCAGGAGGCCACCTCATGGAATTGGTGTGTAGAAGACAGTACGGTCAGCCGGGACCAGGAGCAACTGGAGTTAAGGGCCTTGGTCAGGGGTCCAATGGTGGGATCTGCTGACCGAGGGATTTGAGCCGGCACCGTTCTGAGTCCCAACCTACAGAGCTGCCCCCCCCTTCTTTGTTTTTTTTTGGTCAGTGCATAATTCATATATATTATTTTATAGTTTTATGTCTTAGTAATTATTCTACTATATATAGTACAAATAAACCTTTGTAAGAGTGGGTGTGTCCAAACTTTTGTATTCGTTTGTGTAGGACAATCTGTCTGGTACCCAACACAGGATTGCCTGTTTATGGTGATCTGTATTGGACACTGCTGTTCATATTCCATTTCTGCACTTTATCTGTACTTCACTACTTTCTGCGGTAATTTTCTCAAAAGATTTGAGGAAATTTTGCTCAAAAAAAACTCAAAGATATGTTGTATAACATCTCGCCACTGGGGGAACAAAATTGCCACCGTATTAGAGAAGCTGTAATAGAGCAATACGGGCTCTGGGGTTCATCTTTGATATTGGTTTTGTTTTGATCTGCCGCTGAAATCGCACCGGCCAGGCGTGACTCTTCTGTGTTCCCATCACTCAGATGGGCCCAGACGACGGGGAGATCGAACGGAGCCGCAGAGAGTGTGGAAACATCGCGGCGCTGGCAGTGTGCCGGCTCAGGAGGCAGTTCAGAACATCTCGCCATGGACGGAGAACAGAGTGCCGGTTCTCAATGAACCGGGCCATTTTATTACGTACACCTGCTTGTAAATACGAACAACCTGCACCTCTGAACAGCAATTCATACGGCTGCAGCTGATTATATAACATGCATAGGCATGGCTGCGAGGTTCACTCAGTGTTTCTACGGCCCGGATGCACAACCTAAGTGATTTTAAACACGTTGAGATTGTGGACAGCGGACATGGTGATTCAAGGCACCTCAGAAACAGTCGCCCTTCGATTTCCACAAAAGATTGCGTCGAGAGTTTACAGAGAATGATGCGATGAATGAAAAACAGGTAGTCGTGGGTATTTCTGTGGCTGCAAACACTTTGCTTAATGAGGGAGGTCAGAGGAGAACGGCCAGCCTCATTAAAGCTAACAGGAAGGCCACAAGCGCAAAAGTACCAGCTTAGAACAACAGTGGTGTGTGGAACAGCCGCTCTGAACAAACAACTCAACACTTATAAGGGGGTCCTACTTTGTGATACGTAGGCTACCTAATAAAGTGGCCACTGAGTGTGAGTTCATTTAATGGTGAAGCCAATTAGCAGTTATTATTTTTGGTTTGACTGATTTACACTGTTAAACATCACAAGTGTAAGGGAATTACTGTTAGTCTTAATGGTATTTTCAGAGCAGCGATTTCAGAGCTCAAGTGAAGCACAGGTCATACAGGAAGCAGCAGAGCTTTGTCTGATTTCCCCAAGGAAGGCAAGAGATCTTCGGACAGCGTGTTGCGACTTGTGCTCTAATATGGGGGATTTGTGGCCTTTTCTCACTTATATTCACTCCAGTTCATCTTTACTGCTGCTACTGAGGGTTGGATGATGCAGAATCCAATCCGCATGAACGAAAAAGAAAACAAAAGAAAAAGTACAGAAACAAGAGGCACTCCATTGGCTGTTAAAATAGTGTCCACAGATCATAACGTTTGGGATTAGATTAGGGAGGGTAGTCAAGTACATTATTTCCCCAGAGGCAGGTAAGCTACTTGGTCTATAGGGATGTAAACACAAACCAAGACTAGGAGGAGGAATTAATTAAACCAGAGCAGCAAGGATACAAACTGGGATCGCATTACTGCAGTACATGGCTACACTGCAATTGCTGCAATCACACGTCTTTTATTATTATTATTATTACTATTATTCATTTATCTGAAAGACTAGAAGGCTGCTGTTTAAAATGTCAGGCCACAAAGTGGCTCATTCCTGGAATTAAACAGCTCCATCCCACCAATATCCCTCCTTCTTTCAGGAGCTAAGGGGTGTCTCTGGGATAATTTATGGTGGTGGCGGTGGGGGGGGCTATAAGTCAGAGCAGAGGTCCCCAACCACTGGGCCGCGACCGGTACCGGTCCGCGGATCATTTGGTACCGGGCCGCATAGAAAAAAATATTTAATTTCGTTGTATTTGCCCCCCACACTTTAAAGGCCGGTCCATGAAAATATTGTCTGACATGTAATTGGTCCGCGGCGCAAAAAAGTTTGGGGACCGCTGATATAGAGGGCCAAAACTCATCATTTGCCAATGATATGCTTTGAATCGTTGAGTGATGGGCATGGGGACCAATCAGCTTTCATCTGGGGTCAGTGTCCCTGTAGCCCCGCCCCTCTATATATGCCTGCAGGAGCTGAGTTTTAGCATGAAGTGTAGTGGCAGTTGATGGCACGGGTAATGGACAGAGTTAGCCGCCCCTCCTATGTGTTTTTGTGCAGGCGGAATGGGATGGGACCGCAGTGCGGCCACTCGCCGCGTTTATCTGTTAGGCACGCTGTGTTATCGACTGCACGGAAGGCTGAAGCACACGGACTAATCATTTCATCACCCGGGAACTTCAGTGCGTGTGAGCTCTTCCACCAGCACTCCATTACCGATGACGGTGGGGGGGGGGGTCGGTGGGGGAAAGGCACAGCCAATGGTGTAGCAGGCTCGCCCCACCCCCACACCAGTTTGCCACAGAGAGGTCTCGCCGCGCAGGACGGATGGCCACGGCGAGCGTTTTCTCACGTCCCTCTCCCAGATCCACAGCCTCACAGATTCCGTGCTGACTGTCGGCAGCGACCCTGCACTCTCTCCTTCGCCTCCTCTCTCCAATGTTTTGACGTCTTGTGATGGGGTTTTTCTGTTGCTCGCTGGAGGCTGGAATGATCTCCCCCGAGATTTACCCCGAGACACACATTTAACAAGCACAAGCATCCATCTGCAAGGAAACTCTTAAATCCTCCTACTCTGTACTGAAGGGTATAAGAAAAATACCTATAAAAATACTGCGGCTTTGGTCATGACAGGTCACTAATGGGGAGTTTCTTGTCAGTTGTTACCATATTAGAACTTTGCTTCTTAACACAGGATCTCTTTTCCTCCTGGGAATTACAGTTCCTTCGATTATTTTAATAAGGATGGAAAACACAAATCCTTATCTTGCTATAAAACACACTCAAATTAAAGAGACCTGTTTTTCTTTGCCTTCAAACCTTCAGGTCATCAGTTCTTCTTCTTCCGTTTCACAGGTTTCCTCAGACACACCTGTACCAAAGTACAGGCCCCTTTCATTTCTGGTTAAAAAACATCTTGAAGGGATGAATGACACCATGACACCCCTGACTAGATTCTTTCAGACAGGTGAGCTTTGCATATCTTTTTATTATTTATTGCTTTAAACAATAGAAAAGTGACAAGTTTCACTCAATTTCCCCCACAAAAAAAGGCAACTCATGGTTCTGGGAAGACAGGAAGAGAGCATACATTCAGCAGTCCAATTAAAACCCCGTTTCTGATTCAAGGAGATGGATGCTGGTAGACTAATGTGTCCTTAAACCCCCAGAGAAGATAACTGGGACCAATCAGCACTGTTCATCCCCGGCTTTTAATGGTTCACATAAATCAAGCCTGCATGCTGATATTGACAGAGGGACACAGGTATCTGAAAGCAGGATTAACGCAAACCCTAACCTTGTTTCGTCTTTCATGGGCACCATGCACAAATGCAGCTGGGCGAAAAAGGTATGAACAGGTCACAGCTGAGTATTGCAACGATGCATTTATGCATGGTCTCAAGCTAGAGCGCAGATGCTTCGTGGGACTGGTGCATCACGCCTTCAGCCATATCAGGGGGGGGGGGGGCAATCATATCGGCAAATGGCTAGTGTGTGTGCAGGTGTTTGGGGTAACCTTTAGGTCAGCTGTTGAAACCCAGGTGTGAGGACTCTTCAGCCAATCAGGCCTCTAATTAGTAATCTAATTAGTGAGTTGCAGAAAAAACCTGCACACCCAATGCCTCTTTCTAGATAAGATTGCCCACCTCTGTGAAGCTGCTGGACTCTGAAGCAGTGCGCCCTAGAGGTACTCGTGTGTGTGTGTGTGTGTGTGTGTGTGTGTGTGTGTGTGTGTGTGGGGTGGGGGGGGGTAGCTACAGAAAAATATAATTAGAGAA
>JABFEA020000116.1:646912-657562 GCA_019775915.2 Cyphomyrus plagiostoma
CGTGCCCGTTGCTTCCGGGATAGGCTCCGGACCCCCCGCGACCCAGTAGGATAAGCGGTTTGGACAATGGATGGATGATACAGTGCTAAGTCATGCACTGCTCGTACTGCACTGCCCATGCACTGCTCGCTGCTCGTACTGCACTGCTCATGCACTGCTCGTACTGCTCGCTGCTCGTACTGCACTGCTCATGCACTGCTCGTACTGCTCGCTGCTCGTACTGCTCGCTGCTCGTACTGCACTGCTCATGCACTGCTCGTACTGCTCGCTGCTCATGCACTGCTCGTACTGCTCGCTGCTCGTACAGCTCGTACTGCTCGCTGCTCGTACTGCACTGCTCGTACTGCTCGCTGCTCGTACTGCTCGCTGCTCGTACTGCTCGCTGCTCGTACTGCTCGTACTGCTCGCTGCTCGTACTGCTCGCTGCTCGTACTGCTCGTACTGCTCGCTGCTCGTACTGCTTGTACTGCTCGCTGCTTGTACTGCTCGTAAATTGAACACTTCTGTATCGGCATCATGGCAGGGGGATTCATGGCCCCCCTCCAATGTGCACCCACCCCCCCCTCGAAAATGCAACCCGCCACAGTCCAACTTTTATTTCATTTTAATTTTATCTTTTAATAAAGGCATTCATCCTAAATAAACTAACAAAAAAAAAGAAAACATCTTGAATATTTAACGCTGTACCTTCCAGCTTCATTTAGTGTCTGGTTTATCAGTGCAGATTTAATTTTCAATAGCAAAGAGCTGCCATCCATCCCATAATATCTTGCACAATCAATGCTCCCCCTCACCCCGCTCGACCATGCCCAGTAACACCAATGCTGTATGCTGTGCTTTGCATTGTAACTCTAATTATAACAATAATATATACATATACAGCCTTCAGACTGCAGGAATCATCTGATCCCGATTAGTAAGTGTGACAGCCGCACGTGATTGTTCCTGCCCCACCTGTCTTGGACTCTCTCACACCTCATGCTGCTTGACATTGAATATTCTCCAGTTAGCAACAGAAAAAAATGTGTTTTTTGGCACTGTGAAAATTTGCTCTGAAAATGTCACCCATACTAATGAGCCACATCTCTTTCTTTCTTTCTTTCCAACCTCTGCAAATTTCCTCAGCTCCATAACCCTGTTACCTTCAGCCCACAGTTTGTGGCCTCCAGATATTTCACACTCAGTAATCAAACTGCTACCTATACTCCGTTCTTGGGGTGTCGCATGTTAGAGGTCTGTGCTTCTGATCACAAGGTTGTCCCAGCATTCACAAACTGATGTCACCACTGGGTCTCTGGCCAAAGCTTTTGACCCGCACCCTCTCCTGGGCTTGGCTGACCCAGTCTTCCCCATTGTATGTCGCTTTGGATAAACCTATCTGCTGAAAAAGAACCACACATCTTGTCTCTTTGTTAGGACCGAATGACGAGAGAGAGGATACCCATGAAAAAATGTGTGATCACACAGATGTGTCATTCGCCATCCTAGAGCCAGCGTCTGTCACACGCATTTTACAAAGTTTCCCTGAAAAGCACAAAGGACGTGGGCTGCCCTGTGTGTGATGTGGAGCTCACCCTCCTTCCATGCCTGTCCTCAACATGTTTATTCTAGAATCATTCGTCTAAGGGCTCAAGAGCTAAGCACCATCTCTACATACTTACAAGTGTCTAATTATACAGTATCAAAAGCTGCAGCTGGCTACTCTATACACAATTTTTTTTTCCATTCTTATATTAAACTACCTTAGGTGACGTTTCTTCACAGCTGAGTGACACTAAAACACCATAATAAAGGCTTTTACATCTGAAGGTCACCCACAATAAAGGGCCCCGCATCGCAAACTCAGCATAATGGGAAGCGTCACTCTTGAATGCTAATTCTTTTGGAACTTTGCGCCAAACTTGGAGAGGTCGGCACAGGACCGTAGCCGCGACCCATGAAATTCGCCATTAACGACAAAGTGCAGTGCTACGGACCGGCTAAATACGCCGATTTCGCTGGACATTATGCCATTTCCCTCCCCAGTCTAAATTAGTCCGCATTCCTCCATCTTGGCATGTCTTCTGCCTCCTCAAGGAACAGAGATATTTGGCAAACGGAGCCGCCGCCAGACTACTACACTCACTCTCTCTGATCCTTAAAAAACTCTTGGCATGCAAATAAAGCGTCCATGCATGCAAAATAACACCAAGCATGAAGATACTATTAAGTACAACAAAAACAAGAGCAGCAGCGATGGTACCGGCTTCCGTTTCAAGTCTGCCAAGCAATTGTAATCTCTTTATAGAGCCAAGTTGGACCTGTAGCTTATATAAAGCATAGATTTCACTGAATGTCGCTAAGCATCACTCAAATTTGGGTCAGTAGGCAGCAAACATCATGATGCTACCTTGGCCCGAAGAGAGAGAAATTGCCTCATTTAGGGGTAAAAAAAAATGCCAAGGACTTGAAATAAATCTCATATCCAACTCAGTGTGAATAAAACTGATTAGATTTTTAATGCCATTGCTCATCTGCGTTTATCTGATTTTGTTTATCAGTCTACAGTATGGAAACCTTTATTTTCCTACCGTTTCATGTTGGATGGAGTGTGAATTAAGTGTTTCCATTTGCTTTATTAGCTCTACGTGTATTCCATATGAAATGCAGTCGTTTTTTTTTTGTGTTTTTTTTACCATACCAACATGGTCACGGAACATATTTTATACTGAGGGGTAGGCTTGGACAGTATTAAGGTAATGCCATGATATTTTGAAATCTTGGTGAGAAAATTCAAATTTTATCGGCAAGATTTCAAGTTTCCGCGATAGCGCATGTTTTGGAAAATGCCATCAAAATATCATACACTGTGCTATAATGTGTAGCAGGTATGCCACCATGAAAAATTAGGTGCCGTTTGTCAAGAGAGACCTCGGGGACAGGGAACCCAAATGCAAAGCGAAGAGAAAGCCGAAATACAGGGGACAGGAGTCGGAGTCAGGGGGCCAAAAGGCAAGGCAGGCACAGACGCGGAGGAAAGGACAGCTACAGTATAGTCTAATAGCCGGAGCAATTAGGGAAAGACATAAGCAGGTCAGCCGTTAAAATTTGGGTAAATTAATGATAGCGGAAAACAAGACGGCGGTTAAAATTCGGTTAAATAAGAGATAACGGAAAACAGTCAGATGTAAGAATTCGGGCGAGAGACCGGGTGAGATGGTGTGGCTGTGGAGAGCGGTCGAGACCCATCCTCACACCGCCCAAGAACACTGAGGTACCTGACAACAACATGTGCGCCACAGATTGACACGGCAGCCATCTGCACACCGAACTTGTGACCTTATTACGTTTGTTTCCATGAAGATGGAAAATGAGAAAATGACAGCCTGCCTTTCTATAATCTTTGTCCTATTAAGGAATGATTATGTGTAGAGAGCATTGATAACAGCATCAATCACGTTCACACAATAACGCCGACAGTGCTGCCGTGCCTGCATATGGTAAATGATATTACATCCATTTGCACTTTTAATTCTTATTCAAGTTAACAGCATCTTGCCATTTACTTAACAATTATCTGATCGGTGTTTGTTTATGTTAATACTTTATAATGTAATGAAATTCCCATCTGAGACAAGACCAATAACACGTCATGCATGCAGTGTGTCACATGCTGATGTCACATATTTTGGGTGGGTTACCCAATTTTTTGTCTCCTTCCTTAGAAAAATATTTTTCTAAACCCATTTAGTGATTTGCCAAGTGCTTTTGTACATATTAGATAAAAATTTTATTGAGGGACCCCCCCCGGCAAATGTAACCGTTGGGGACCTTGAACCAGCAACCTTCTGGGTCCCAACTGAGGCTAAGGGTCAAATCCCCTCCTACGTCACAGCATCCGCTCATTGAAAGATGGGGTACTCAAAGCAGCTGCTGGTGCTGCATTTAACTGAAGGATTTAGCAAAGGAGTTTGGTGACGGACATTGCTGTTGACTATGACGCTCTGACCCCTGTCTGGACCGCAAACAATGGGGGCTGCATCGATCCCGGGGGGGGGGAAATTCGGTCCAGTCCCTCCCACCTCAGAGACCCTCACTGTCACTTTTGGTACCGCTCTTCTGATGGTGACGGACAGCGGGGGGGCGGGTCCAGCTACGTGTGATTCCTCCTGTTGTTTGTTGCCATCTCTCTGTGTCTCTAATGAAGAGGCAGCGAGAGTGGTGTGGAGGGGGGGCAGTGGTGGTGTTGCTGGAATTCCAAACACCCAGAGACGTGACTCCCTTCAAGCAAGGATACTCACTGAATTCTGGTATACTGGTACTGGCAGTTAACTGAACAGCAGAGGAGTGTGAGACAGGGAGGGCTTATTCCAGCCACCCGGCACTCTGTGGTATCTCGGCCCCCGGTAATCCTGGGTACACCCAGATGTGTGTGTCTGCTTGTTTGTTTTCTTCTGCCCTGCTGTTCAGACCACATCACCGTTGGGAAGCTCCAAAACAGTGCCGGGGGAATTAACACAGTGCCCCTGAGGGGTTGGGAATTAAAGTTTCTGATTTTCCAGGTATAATGAGAATGAGAAATATGACAACAGCAATTCCGTCGCAATTAGTCACTTCCTCTGGAACCGTTTTTTATCTCGATAATAAAAATCAGTCAATGTACTCGATAAAAGATAGCTGCCTTTGTAATTACCAATGTGGTGATTAATCGGTACAGATCGATCTGGGGGCACATGTGGTGCTGACCGTTCTCTTATACCCACCTGTGCAACAGGCCAAACTTTACGTGTCTCACTATATCAGAATAAAACAATCATCTCCCTTCTGTGGTGTGACAGAGAAATAGTCTGGGTTCATTTTTCCAAAGACATGGCTGTACATCGGATCTCGGGGGAACACTAGTGTGGCCGTGAAGAGGCTCATCCATCAGGGGGGGGGGGGGGGGCAGCACGATTAAACACTGCTCAGGAAAACACTGTCTGTTTAAAAGATCTCAGAGTTTAAAGAACTCTGCTCCGTCTGACAATAACCAATAATCACCGGGAAAGTGATGCACTATTATCTGACACAACCGTACTTCGAAGTGAGATGGGGGTTTTTCCCAGTTTTCAACACAAATTCTGCCACACCCGAGGTCCATTGATTCATTAATTCATTCATTACCATTAATCTTTATTTTACCAAGCAAAGAACAATTTCTTATTTACACTGATAGCCTGGCATCGTAAGCTGTTTTTTTTTTTACTGCACCCTATTTAGTTATTTATGATTACCGTTTCATGGTTGTTCTCTTTCTACTTAAACCAGTGGCCAAAATTACGCAAACATTTCCCGTTTTTAGAGTTCGCAGAACTTTACTCCGGTTACTCCAGTTACTTATTTAATCACCCACAGTATAATATATGTTTATAAACATTACTGTCAGTATTCCTTTAGTAATTGTAATATAGTAAGTGTGATGCCAAAACTGCTAGGTGTTCCCACAATTTTGGCCAGCGAGTGTCTGTCTCCTGTCACCACAGTCTTGGAGGTATTTCTGATTTGATTTGATAGACTGAGAGCATAGCCAGTCCATTTACGGTTGTCTCGCTGGTACTGCTGCGGATTTCACTATGCTCATCCAATCCTGCATCCCAGCTTTCAGTTTCCATTTGCTGGACATTACAATTTATTGGACAGCATTTTCAGTACACAAATATACCCCATTGCAATTTACTGGACACTGTTTACAGTACACAAATATATTGCACGATTATGATTAAACCTCCAGCGATGCAAACATTAGGCTGAAGATATTCTCAGCTCTTTATAGCCCTAACCAGTGCAGCAAAAAAGCAATTATATTAAGATACTTTACGGTACAATATGAATTTGAGAATTATGTGAGGAACATCTTTCAGACTATAAAATATCACATACACACACAAGAAACCCAATTATTGCTGTGTGACTACAGATAATTGCATAGATTCATTGTAGGATGAAGAGTCATATATTACAGCATCAAAAATTAAATAAATTTTATCTTACCTGTGGGAAACATTTCATTTTCAGGATACACTAATACTCTCACTAAAATACTGTAACAGATTTATGGCTTTGGCTGTCCTATGAATCTATGTTTGAATAGTTTCTAAAGGGGTGTCAGTAAAATATTCATATTTAAAACATGTACTTTTGGTCATGGATGTGAGAAGGAAGAGGAGTTAAGGCCAGTGCACTACTTACAGTGAATAAAGGTCACACACTTCAATATAATCAAGGTGTGACAGACATTACCCATCCATATATCTTGGAAGGGTACATCAGATCACATTAAGGGTGTTTTTTATTGTAGCACCAATCAAAAGTTTGATTACACTTTCTGGAAGCTGGGATTCTTCATATTCATATTGTAAACTGTACTGTATTACACCTACAGTCTATAAGTGGTATACTGTATGCATTCTGTCTGTATGCTGTATTGTGTCTTACACTGTTACATTCGTGCATATGTAGAGCTGCATATTGTTGTACAGCTGAATTATGTACAGTTTACATACAGTTCACTGTTGTACAGATGTTTTTTTTTCATACAGTTTGCATTTATTTAATGTACTGTACTGCGAATAGGAACTTCTGACCCAAGACTTTCACTCATCCGTTCTAATAATGCAACTATAAAAGTGATTGGATTTGATTTGTATAATGTTTGGGGGAAAAAATTACGATGTGTAAAATTAAATACGAGTACCAGAGTGTAAAATTAAATACGAGTACCAGAGTACTCAAGGAACCTGAAAATCGTCACTGCATACTGGTAACAGCCTTGATAACAGCTCCACAAACTCCAGGAAGTCGGTTGAACAGTCAGCAGGAAATCACCCAACATGGCTTTTCTGGGCTCATTAACCTATACGATTCATATTAAAGGGCTTGTATCTGCCCTGCCACTAGAGGTCCCAAGAGCTTGTTGCCCTGCCCCACCCCGGTCATATCCCTGCTCCCTGCAGTCTTAGAATATTTTTCTCTTCCCTTATTTGTTCTTTTTCCATTCCTCCATTATTAGGCCTAGAGGCACAAGAGAGATTTTTGAAGGGGCGGGGGGGTGGACCACACAGTGAGCAAAAGGTCTCAAGTCTTAAGCTTATCCAGCCATGCTTAATGAGGCACAGTGTTACAGTGTTGCCTGCTATAGAATTACCACTCACCCAGAAATGGCCTATTATACAGCTGCATAAAATACAGATCTCTCTGTATGTTTAAAAATTCACTGAGACCCAGTAAACTATAATGTTACATATTATGTGAGGACACATTCATAGATTTACAGCTTTATTCTAACAGACATAATTTAACTTGAGGTCAGAGTTGGATGAAGTCTTTCTTTGTTGTAGTAACAAATATTAGCCTATCACAGATATGGGAAAATATGCTGACAGCTGTATCCAGCAAAGGCTTGGTATTGATTAAGCCTTATAGAAATTACATGTATTTAAATTGCTTCCTGTTTGAAAGAAGATTGTGACAGATTTTTGTTTTTTTTCCCCCTGTATTTTTTAGTTTTTTTTTCCCCTGTATTGCAATACCACTTTGCAAAACTACATCCGGCACAATTTAAGGCAGCTCAGTTCCGAACTTGTTCAAGACCCAAAACCCGCAATGGTACAGACACAGTCCGCAGAGTCACGAATACGGCAAGCAGAGATGGTTTTTGAATAAAACGTTTTAGAGATTGATATTGGCTTTTGAGTTACTTACCCTTTGCTAAATCAGTAGGTCATCGTGGAAGTGAAAAAACTGAAAGTGACCTACAGGCTAATAGGAATGCGTATACTTTCCTCTGTCTACCTAGAGATGGAGACAGTAGGAGACAGTGGGAGACAGTGGGAGTGTGTGTGAGCAGACGTCTGCCAGCAGCAAATAAACGCTGTGGCCAGTTTGTCATGGTCGACACAGTTTGATGAGGTCAGACACCACAATATTTAACCCTGTTTAGGGATGCTGCATATCAAAGTTTCATTATTATTTTTTTTATAACGACATGTCCCCCTGCCCCCCCCCGTCATTCCTCTCCCTAAATAAAAGCCCCTATTCCATCCCTCTCCATATCATGTGATGCTGTTTGCCTGTTTGCCCAGGGACAGACTTGCCGTAGTTTAACATAATAACAACAAAGCATAGTGCTCTATCTGCCAGTGGGATGAAGGAGCATTTCCAGGAAGCCCAAATCCCCACGGTGCCGTTTCACCAATTCATTTCATGTGCCAGACGCCACTTCCTCTCTCTGTCGTAGTGTGAGCAACGGCAGCAAATATAATTCACAGTGCCGTGCCCAGCCATGTTGACCCGGGGAGCTGTTTTATTTGATTTTTCAGAAAGTGCCCACGCCGGGTTGTCTTTGAGCCTCCAGTGAGAGAAAATTAAATATTTTCCAGAGATTTCCGGCTTTGGATCTTGTCTCCTGACCCACGACGGACCATCCTCGCGCCCAGCCCCGACCCAGACAAATCTCGCACCGGCGCGGGAGCAGGGGGCGTCGGAACAGATGCAGTCGCGGTGGCTAATCCTACACCTTCGGTGACCTCTCACCCCTGCCTGCGTTGACAGAGGTTGCTGCACATCTCTGCCATCCCCAGGAACTAAAAAGCCCCAAAGTCTTCAGACCTTCCCAGTGGACCCGCCTGCGTTTAACCCCTCTATGTCTGCCCCAGTGGTCACCAGGAACACATGCTGATCTTCCACCTGAACTTCCCGATCCAGATCTTTCACTTCTTTTTGTTTACTGCACATGTCATTGTCTCCAACCTCCTACCAGATCTCAGACCTTCACCAAAATAAACACTGCATGTTACAGTTGTCATACCTAACTTGTTTTTATTTATTTTTTTTGCACGTCCTGTCTATCTCTGCAGGTTTACATGTATGTGGCGCCAAAATGGGGAACATTATTTCTGGCCAATGTTAGCTGTGTTACTGCATATGGTTATTGAGACAAAGACGACCCACTTACCTTGACTTGACAAGTCAGCTCTAACACTCTAACTCTCTGTTGGGTGTCTTGCTCCATCCCCGAGTCTTGGGTCCAGGTCTGGACTGCACAGCCCTCCCTATTTAACCTCCCCTGAGTCCTTTGGGTTTTTTTTCCCCCCAAGAAATGCAGATTAACAGAAACGGGGACATGGGACACATAGACAGGCATCTTCTCCCCTCACCAGGACAGTCTAGGTCAGTTCTCACATCAGTCTCTGCTTTTATTTCCTCAGTTCTGCGTGTGGAATGAATCCTGAAAAGCTCCTTCAGCAAGCTACTGGAGAACCTTCAGGAGAATGAGAAAGTCCCTCCAGATCTCCAGGACATATCTCCTGGACGCTATATTCCATAACCCCATCCCTAATTCTTTTTGCCTCCATCTTTTCCCCCACATCATGTTGGAATATTTAGTAAAATATTTATTTAATCCAAGCAACACCACCTCTGCGAGTAATATTTCCTTCTTTAGCTTTTACTGTTTCTTCTGTCTCTGCAGGGTTACGTATGCAGCTGGATAATCTGACTACATTTGAATGATCTCAGTGCACAGCACCGTGCATGAAAAGCCCAAATCGAGCGACTGCCTCACCCAGGGGCACCAGCTCCAGGGAGGTGGAATCACGGCATTCTGAACCGCAAGAACCGAAGCAAATGCATTTAACGGAACCTACTGAACCGCTGGCATGTTAAACACACGTGTCCGTGTGGGATATCCACAAACGGTGCCCTGGCACACGCCCATGACACACGCACACTCCTGCCAAGCCCAACATTCACACAGACGCCATCAACAAACATGAGAAAACAATCCACGGTCAAAGTGGCCAACAATGACTCCCGTCCCTGCCACCCTGCCTTAGTCCCCGACCGCCTGCCCCATGATCAGTTGAATGCAGCCTCTTTCCAAACTCCAGGGGAGCAGGACCGGACAAGCCAGGGGAACCTGGGGTACGGGGCTCGGGGAAGGCACGATTCTAGGATTTTTTAGGAGGTAGGGGGCATAATTCATAGTGAAAGGCCAACCTTATCATTACCCAGTAATGTGTCTGGAATTGGTGTGTAACAAGTGGGGGAACAAATCAACATTCAGCTGCAGCCAGTGCCTCTCTGGCCCCACCCCCGTATAAACCCCTGCTCTGCATCCAGACTATAAAATCTGGAGTGTTTTGGGAGTAACACCATTTTTACCCGAACATACCATCTTCCCTAACCCTGTACCAGGCTTGATCCATAGCCGTACTTTTCACAGGGCCCACAGGAAGACAGCACCGGCCCGGCCCACCGTCCCACTCCCCCCAGCAGAACAACCTGCATAAAATTCCTCTTGGCCTCCTGGTAATTGCAGAGTTGTAATATCAAAGCTGACATTTAGCTTCCCCACAAGTGCGTGTCGGGGAGCGCCGGGACATGTGGCGTCATCTCCAATTAAAACCCTAGATGGCGACGTGGCGGCATATTAATACCATTCGGGGAAAGGTTACCATGACGGCGGCGTTAAAACGCACCCCCACCCCCCCACCCACCCTGAAGGGGGCCCGGGAGTTCGAGCTGTCGAGGGAAGCTTCGTAAACATACCCTAATCATCCACAACATCCTGGCGACCTCTGACATTTCCCTAATCGCCTGCTAATTACGTTTATGCAAAATGCCGAATGACGG
>JABFEA020000116.1:670465-683000 GCA_019775915.2 Cyphomyrus plagiostoma
CCCCCCCCCCCCCCCCCCCCCCCCCGCCCCCCCCCCCCCCCCCCCCCCCCCCCCCCCCCCCCCCCCCCCCCCCCCCATGTGTCGCATCTCCACTCTCCTGCAGTTCCCTTCAGGAATAATAAATCTATCTGTGGTCCACTGTTGAGGGAAATAACATAGATGGTGGAAAATGTACCACCTGTGCTATGTATTAATGAGCGATAGAAGGTTGCAATATAACTAGGACTAATAACAAGTTTTATTTAAGTTTTATTAGTTAATATTTGAAGAAAAACCTAACTAAATGCATATTTACTTCTTTCGCACCCAATTTAAGTGACAACTAAAATTTGTTTGGAAAATACTGCAGATATAAATTATTTCAAAGTTTTATTTTGTTATACAGGTTTTTTAGCTAGGTTAAAGAGGAAGGATGGGGTTTTGTATTATTATTTTCTATGCATGTGCTTGAATCTTATTTGATGTCTTTGGTGATTATTATGGCGGATCAGACCCCAAAAGTGAATATTTCATGTTTAATTTCTTTAAATGGCTCACCAGTGTCTTTGGATGTTGATCTGCTCACTGTTGTTATCTTTCTGCAGTGGATTTTCACAGATTGGCAATGGAATGATCTTTGCTCTGCCCTGAGGTATGCTAACCAGAGGTGAAGATTTCAGGTACAGAGAGTACAAATCCAGATTTTTCTTTCAACCAACCAGTTGAGTATGATGAGTCACAGAGTACTCAACCAGTCGGTTGAAACAAAATCTTGGTCTGGATTTGTACTCTCTGCACCTGAAATCGCCACCATTGATGCTAACCAACACGGAACCACCAAGTACAGCAAAATCAAGGTTATGGAATTTTAAGAGTCATGTGACAGGGAAATCATACACATAGAAACAGTACCGGTACTAGCTCTAACAAAGATTATGTAAAGAACACGGGAACTGGATATATTAGCAAACTATTCACTTCCATTTATACTAACCGCAATAAAAAGCTACATGTGCTAAACAAAAAGCTAATGCTATCCTCTCAACTCCAGTCCATTTCGAATAGATATCGTATTTTGCCAATAGCCTTGGAAAGAGATAATGTAGCTGTCCTTCCTAAGGAACTTTCACATCCATTTTGATTCCTAGCACCGAGTCCTTCGAAAGACTGGTGTTTAATCTGCGGTCATGTGGGCTCCTGTGTTTCACCTCCACCTGCCCCCCAGCAGCTGTCCTTTATGCCGCAGGAAACCCATCTCACATTTACACGGCGCATTTATGCTCTGCACACGACGTACCCTTGGGCCACAATCATGGCAATCAGAGATTTGCGATGGAACGGGGATAAATGTGTTTTTCATCCATAGCTGTCTCTTCGCTGAAGGTGATGCTGAGCCGCTCCTTTGTTTCCCGCATCTTAATGAACCCAGAATGCTTTAATCTCGCTCAGGTCGCCTTTACTGCAGGCGGCGGGATCTGGGTGCTGTTCCTGGCTTATATAAAAACTAGGCACAGGTGAACTGAGCTGAATGTACTTGCTACCCACCTCCACTACATCCATATTACATAACTAATCATTTGATTGCATGCTATTCGTTAACAGCCCTCCATCCATTCGATCATGTGACCGACTATGGTCATGAGACTGGCAGCGCGCGCTCCTAGAATGCACCCTCATGCTGTCGATTACTGCCGTGTCATGTGCGGAGTGACAGCCCTGGCAGTAAATTGACGTTGCTTCAAAAGTCATTGTGACCTGGGACAGGCCCTGTCACAGCACACAGTCTGCAGGAAGAGTGTCCCACTGCCAAACACCTGCCAGCTGTAGGCTAACAGAGTCCTGCTTACATCTGATGGCTATATTCCCCAATACAGCTGCCACCCACAGGCCTTATTAATGACACACTACCCTTCCCACTCCTGCCCCAGCACAGCGCACACTCCCAGCACCAGAAACAGCTGTTTACCTCTGATCAGTTCCCGGTTCTCAGACCATCCGGCGTGCCTCTAGTCCATCCATTGGGACAATTCCACAAGCCAGTTCCCACTTTTGCACAAAACTCCTTCCGTGGACTATTTTAAATGACCCTCCATCTCTCTGCGTTGTATCCCACAGAGCCCTGCTGGCCACAAGCAGGAGACGCCCTTCCAAGTTTTCCCTGATGATTGGCCAGCGAGGCGGTCATCACCGCTTTGGCCTGGTGTACGCAAATTGCCAGAGATTACTATCATGCTGGAATGTGCCAGCAGAGGACCTCTCTGAAAATCCATATTCTATTTCCAAGTATTACTGAGCACTCGCAAAATGGCAAAATGTATGGTCCATGTTTTTTTTTTTTAAAAAAGAAAACTTAAACAAGGACACTTCAGCTTGAACAGAAGCACATTTTGCCAAAAAACTGATCTGTCATCTTGCATTTAGGGTGACAGAGGGGATCGAATTAAGTGTCTGTATGTACCCTGCATTTCAAACAACATCTCGCTTTCAAGGGCCAATGTTCATCATCTGATTTTTTTAATCTTCTCTGATCCCCACAGATAAAGGGAAGCAAAAAAAAACCTGCTCTGTGTAGCAGACACAGACCAGTACCAAGTGACAACTGCTAATGGCTTCGTCACCAGCAGGGAGCTGCCCCCCCCCAACACACACACTCCTGTCTCCCAGGTCGGAAATTGCAAGATCAAATCAAGGCGTCAGTACCACCAAATGAGGATCAGCAGCTAGGAGACTCTCTGAGTGGCTACGCAGGAACTGGTAGTGACCGCCGGGTGGTCTCTGCTGGCGTCCAATCCAACTGGGCTCCCTGTTCCGTTGAGCTTCGGAATTGTGACCGAATCACTCATTTGGTCCCAGAGCAACTCAAGCAAGAGATGAGGGGGGAAGAAGTGAGGGAAACTTGTCCTGTTTGGAGAAAGCCTACCCTCTCAGGGGTGTGGCCTGGTTGGAGAAGGCCTGTCCTCTCAGGGGTGTGGCCTGGTTGGAGAAGGCCTGTCCTCTCAGGGGTGTGGCCTGGTTGGAAAAGGCCTATCATCTCAGGGGTGTGGCATAGTTGGAGAAGGCCTATCCTCTCGGGGGTATGGCCTGGTTGGAGGCATGGGCCAGAGATCGGCAGCCTCAAACAGGCCGCTACAATGAGGTTTCTGCACCAGGCATACAGAGGTCTTCATATTTTTCTTCCAGAAGATGAATAGAAATACTTGGGTTCAGTGTGGCAGTGGAGTATCGAGGTCCCCACAGGTCATCTAAAAGGCTTTCCTTTTTCTATCCTCAGCACACTGATAGTTAATCAAGGATGCCTCACATAACTCTGGCATGACTCCTGGTGATGTCCATCCCTCAAGGTCACTAGAGGCTTGGTCAGGTTATCCTTCTAAGGCCACTTCCTGGGAAGTGAAGTGGGATGCCTCCTGATGTCTGACGGACATAGCAGAGTGGCAGCTGCCTATCTTACATCTTTCCTGTTAAGGTACAAATGCCAATGCTGCTCATTAATAAACTAGCCTGAAGGATGTTTCACAAATGTCGTCTGACTGAGTATATGACCGCTCCCTGCAACATTCAGATGCAACATTCAGACCATTCACTGTAAAAAGCAAAACACGACAATAAATAAATAGAATTACACCTTTCATCCACCTGTCCATCCACTGCTTCTCCAGTACAGGGTTCTGCTGGAAGCCTGCACCTCATTCTCAGGTAGCTTAGGGTACAAGTCATGACTCAGTTAATCAAGATCATTAAGACTTTGTAGAAAGCAGTTGCAAGGGTGCTCATATCTTCTGCGCAGTAATACAATTTGTATGTGGAGTTCGGTAGAAGAAAATAGTTCCTACGTTATACTGCTCACTACAAAGTCTGCGGATTATATTCAATAACCAGATCATGATTTCTGGCAAGAAACATCGCTGTTCAATTTTCTTTATGTATTTTCTTGGCGCTTTAAATACCACAGAAAGAATGCCATTTAGTTCCATTATATTCGAGAGAAGACATTTCTATGGCTGATATCTCCAAAACTAGGCATCTCCCAGCAGAAGGAGCTAGATGAACAGATAGCACTAAATCATTTTTCAGTTTTTGGGTGAGCTGCCCCTTTAAGGTGACGGCTGGGATTGGGTATGAGTCTGTAACCCGAATTTCACATCTCTACTTCAGATGCCTTTCAAGGGGCAGCCTTTATCATCTGCTGTGGCAGTAGGTAGATGGGTTCACCAGGGCGCTTGTTGACCCCGCACAGTGGTAGCTAGTCAAGAAGTCCAGTGGCTCTCACTAGACTTGATATCTTTTTGGGGAATTCAACAGCTGGATTCAGAGGGCTGGAGTTGAATGTTTCAGAAGAAATATGCAAATTCGTAGCATCTTAGCATGCTCACCAAGTCTGAATTGGCTGTGCTATCTGAAGTTCACAGTGCGATTCTCAAGTACTTCACAAGGTGAAAAAATGCCACGATATATTACCTTCCCTGATTGGTTCTCAGGACACAGAGGAGGCTGTGACAATGCCCAAGCTCTTCATTAGCCCCGAGCAGACAATGACCCATGTCAGCCACAGTAGAAACCCACTTAATAGTTTCTAGGGAAAGTCCTCAGCAATCAATAGCTATGCTCCATTTACTTTATGTCAACCTTGACACTCTTTGAAATAATAACTTTTTTTTTTCCTTTCACACCAGCTGTGTAACCTTTGCTGGGGTACCCCGCCGGCCAATCTGCCCCCCATTGGTACTGAATGTTTATAAAATTTTGTATAATAAATATTTAGCTGTATTCCAAGGCCAGAGAAAAAGCCAAAGCACACTCTAAGAGTCATTTTAGTTTTTAAAAATGTTTTAGAGGCATTTTATTTCAATTGAAATAATTGAAATCATTTATATCACTCTGTATTGTGTATTTGTAAGTATTATTCTTGTTATATGAAACGGTAACAGCTAATACTTTATGAAGAAAAGTAGATAAGTCCATTCGAGCTGACAGAAAGCGTCATGCAAATGATCATAAATTATATAGTATTTTTTCCCCATTCAAATGACTATTTTCTTATAATGACACATGAAAATCTGACCACTCTCAAACGCAGCACTACCTATTCAGAAAAGCCAGATATTTATCTGTTCCACAGAAATTCGTTTTGAAAAAAAAAAGAGTCATGCATTTTTTTTATTTACATCACATGTGGGAAATCACATTCACATGCAGGGTCAAAACAAGTTGTCCAATAATCATCCCAGTCCTGTCACAAAAATGACTGTGTACGGCATTCACCGGGCAAATGTGGAATATCCAGGCAAATACCTGACGCCTTGTTCCGCAGTCCAAAAGCCTGTGTTTGACCTGTCTGTGTGGCGTGAAAAAGATCACATCTCACAGTCGATCATCACACATCCCTGTGTCTCAATGGCAAGGCTGTGCTCAAGTTTATGGTCAGTTCAGAAGCATCACACACAAAGTCTTCGACTAGCAACTCATACGAATTCTGACCTTTGTATGAGTCTGACAATGCAGGCCATATGAAATTAATTCAAATTTGGGCACAATGGTTTGAAATTATTCAGATATTGACAATGGAAAGGACGAAGAGAACAAATAGGAATTAGCTATGCATTCATAATTATAGCGAAGAGATACCTGATACCTTCCCGAGTGGGTAGGACTGATGCACTTGGGATCAAGAAGCATCACTAGAGCCTGTATGTCTTCAAAAATGGGGAATACACTATTTTATCGTCCCTCTATGAAGGACGCTGAGGTGAGCGATCATTATTAACAATAGTTCATAATTTTTTCGGTGAAATTCAGGAAATGCCACAAGGAATGTGAGATTGGGGTCAAAATGGTGAGCATGCTTTTGATCATTAAAAACAGAGGAAATTTGACAGATTCTACAAAGTTTACTTAAACAGTAACTCAGCGGGCACTAATTTAGCACTGCATGTAATCTAAATAGCAACACTTGACATGTCAAGTATTTGGCTTTAAATGATTGACTCTAGTCTATGGATCCTTCAGTCATCGATTTAAAGAGCTTTCCTGTTCATAAATGAAGCCATTGCAGAAAATAACTGGAATGTCGGAGATCTGGTGATGCTGATGCACATGCTTCTGCATGAGTTTAACTCCTTCTAAGAACGAAATGGCTCTCGCACCTTGCAATGGCAGCCATCAAGTCAAGGAAAAGCTGGGTAAATACAGGAACAGCTGCAACACAAGGACAACTGTGGGCAGCTTTTTGCACTTGTTTTTAACATTTATGAATATGCATGCTTTAATACCTAATATGGATTTTTATCAAGATCTATACACATCTGATAGAGGGGTTTATCTGTTGGCTGGATCAGTATCTTTCGCTTGGGTTTCATCTGAGTTAGGCGTTTTGGGAAATGGGTCTTCTTCAAGGGGGAAAAGATGCCCCCCCGGACACCCCCCCCAATCCAGCTGGCCTTAACTGTGTCCATTCAGTTCTTTGTCCTGCATTGGACTCTGTAGCTTCCTGCTAAAAACGCTGCAGGATGCTGTCAAAGTCTCCATTATGCTGGCCACAAACTTGGGGGATGTATTATGAGTCGTAGTATTGTGAGCTATCACACCCACTCGCATTTTTACCAGCAAAGCAATTCATATTATTAAAATTACTAAATTAGACTGCAGCCAAAACACACTACACCTATATGCGTAATAACTGCGACTGCTTTAGCCCACCCGATGAGCAGTACATTGATGTGTAACACCTTCTGGTTTGTAGGCTGGTTTTCCACCCCCACTGTGTATGAGAAGTTTGCATCTTGTCCCCATGTTTTGAGTGTTTCCTGCAGGTACTCAGGTTTCCTGCCATAAACTGTAGTTATGCGAATTAGCATCTCTAAACTGCCCTAAGTGAACCTTAGGATGGACTGGCATCCCATGTTACCTTTTATGAAAGGGTAACCTTGTTACTAGATAAGTGCTTGAAAGGTGTATGCATGGATGAAAGGATGGATGGATGATGAATGGACGGATGGATGGATGATGAATGGATGTCCTTATCCACACAGAAGAAGGTGACGTGTATGTGCACACAGTGCATTCAGAATCAAGCAGAATGGAGCTCTGTGTTACTGCTCTGTTCATCTCTATAGGTGGACTTCTGCCTAGATCAGCAGGTGGCTAATAACTCCACCTCTGGGGGGGCCTGATTTAAGACAAGCGATTCGATTGGTACAGTGCTGCCATGCCCCCCTCCCCCCGTGGCCTATCACACACCGCTTTGCAATCTCAACCAGCACTTCTCCACAATGGCTCTCTCACGACCATCCAAATCGGCTGGCCCTTGAAACGACAGGCCCAGCCAAAGCTGAGAGACGGGCTGTTATGGAGACGAGGGTCATAAGTATTTAGCAGGCATGTGAATCACTCAGCCATGAGTCACACCGTGACTAATACACCCTCAGAGGAACGAACGCTAGTGGAGAACATAGCTGGATAAATACACAGTATTTCAGTGGGCACAATAATTTGCTTTTAATGGAAGGACTGTAACATTACAGTACACAGACATGAGGGATATTTACCGGCCCATATCAAACCCAAAGTCTCCCCCCTTCACCAACCTCTGTAACATCATCATCTTTTCCAGAACTTCTGAATTGTGGTCCGCAAGATCAGAAAGAGATGAAAGCCAGAGAGGTCACCAGAAGAAGGACACGAGGACCATGAGATGTGTGGCTTTTGATTGAATATTTTCACAGAACATATCAAACCTCTGGGTTGAAGTCTACAAAAAAATCCAAAAACCAGATAAGCTCCATGCACTTCCGGAACCTTCTGTGACTCAAAACAGCAACTTAGTGTTTAGAAGTAGCTCAGACTGAGATAGCAGTGTAGCTGTGCACAGAGCTTCATTCACTGCCCACAGGAGGCACTGCACCTGTGGCTTGGGGCAAAGGCTCTCTCTGTTAAGCCACTGCAGCTGGACAAGAGGGGCGGTGATGGGCCCCGAAGGATATAACATCAAGCAACATTCAGGCTTTCAGAACAGGGAACATGCCATCTAAAAACATTAATCAGAACACAGTGAACGACGGCATAGTAAAGCAGGGTTGGCCCTGGGTGTTCTGGTGCCCTGGGCAAGATTCTGCTTAGTCCTCCCCCCCATCACACACACACACACACACAGCAGCAGCAAACAAATTTTGTCAGCTCATTCATATTAAAAACATTTCAATAGCACTGGGAATCTGGCGGCTAACTAACTAGTCTATGTCACAAGAAAGTCACATATTAAAACTGGTGTAAACAATTGCCATGGAAAACAACCAGAGGTATTTCTTCTCATTGTTTTCACTTGCTCTTTGGCGCCCCCTAATGATAGGTGACCGGCTATGTCGCACATATAGGACAAGCCAACATAGTGGTAAAGTGAACACCATATTCAAAACACACATAGGGCCTCATTTTTAATACTGGGAACAGCATGAGACACCAGTATATACACTGTTAACCTGCAGGTAACTAGGTAGCAGAGTATCTTTTAGGCACCTTAGCCTGGTTCCACATGGTTCTAGTGACCAGTTGGAAGGGTATGATGACATTCTTCCATTACCAATTCCATAATTTTTAAAATGCATCTAGTAGTAACTCCTTCCACTAAAAACCAGAAAACAGTAATCCCGGAATATTCCGCTCCCATCCAAGTGATCTCTCTCAGGATGGCATTTAATATTCCCCCCCATGTGAGGTCCAGTGGTCCCAAAGGACAAAGGCAAGGAGGCCTTTCTCTATGGAACACAAGCCCTTGAGCCCTAGGCCTCTTTTGGCATATGCTCCACAAGTGCCCTCATTGGCTTGTTGAGAGCAGGATGAAAGGGTGACTCATCTGACCATGTGACTTTTTTCCACTGCTCAATAGACCACTGCCTTTAGAGGCAATAAGGGGTTCAAGCACTACAAACATAGTATCACTTCTCTGCCGAGGTTTCAACTGACTGTATTTGATTATACCACCTGATTACACTGTAGATTAACATTTGTAATCAACTGACTCAGAGCTGCTAATTTATTTCATCTCGTATCTCACAAGTTCACGGAGAGAATACATCGATGACCTGTCCCAACATCAGCCAGCCAAAGTCCAGCCAAAGTAGCAGGAAACTAAGGACTTTTCCACACAAACATTTTTTATACAATACTAAGCATGACAGCATGCTAATCGCTAATTAAATTTAAAAACCAGTTTTTGGATCTTTGTTCTCATAAGATTCTTCTTATTTTGGTAGTTACCTGAATATTTCATGCACATTCTTGATTAAGGACTCCAAAAATATGAATTTATGGATGTAGAGCTGAGATTTAATCAGACTAGGGTGACCAGATAATCCATGTCAGGGAGGACACTTTGAGCTACTTTGGGTTTTACAAGCTACTTTCAAACTGAAAGGGGCTAAATAGTTCAGCTCTTCTTGTGCTATGACTGGTTAGTTTCCTGGACTGAAAGACTCATTCAACTGTTTCACATTAACATTAGTGACACATGCATAGTTATAGGAGACTGACCAATCAGCACACAGCAACAACTCAGCGCTTAAGTGAAATCCAGGTCCTTTTAACTGAAATGGCAGTTTACAAATCCTGTTCTACTTCAAAATGTTCTCTCTGACATGGATTATATGGTCACCTAAACTGTTCCTGACTGAAAACAGTCTATAACCATTAAACTTCATCAAGGGGTCAGACGATGCTTACAGCTGTTGTAACCTAAAAGCAACAGCAGTCCTTCCTAGGCATATATAAGACACAATTTGCATATTGTGGCACCATGCCAACATTCAGTGTGAGCTGTACAAACAGGGGACGTGCAAGAACACACAAGTCCCAAGAGCTAACAGGAGCAATAAATGTTAAAGCATCAACCAATCAGCAGACAGAATCAAATTATGACAGCCACACACATATTACCTAATTGTCTTCAAAACATTGCAGGTAACGTAAATAGACCCAGTCAGGGTAGCTCTCAATGTCTAAAATAAGGAGTATTAGGAAAGTTGTTACATCATCTCCATTTCCGATGTGACAACAGCATTTGAAATCAAAAGAAGTCAAAAGGTTAATGTTGATTCAATATGCGATTAATTTTGGCAGCTATGTTGCAATAAGACAGAAAGAGAGAAGATTAAAATCCTAGACTGATGTTGAAGAGGAAGTGATTTGTCACATTGAGGCTAAGTAAATTGACTTTTCTTTCCAAAAGGGATTTGTTTGTTGGTGGGGGTGCCAGACATCACAGCACAGGTTAATTGACTAAGGGTCCTCCTGAGTAGCTGATGATGTCACAGCCAAACATATTCCAGGCCTTCCAAATAAGCCCTCATTCTTCTTCTAAAAGTCACACAACCAAGCACCTTGCACGATACTATTCCACAAATTTCCCTCTGGAAAGAAACCAAATGCAATCAATCCCTTAATCTGTTCAGTGGTTTGAAACATAACTAACTCCGATACACAATAAGCATCCTGTTTTAATTAGCCAGGGGCATGTGTGCCAAAACTGCTCGAACCAACACAACTACATTACTGTATTCTCAAGTAGTCAGTACTATTGGATAAGCGAAGGAAAATACTTTCTCAACTCTTCGATAGCTTGTAGTATCTATGAAAACAGTTGCACAATAGTGCTGTGTGTGACGCTCTTGCTTATCCTTGTGTAGGATGCTGAGCTCGGCATTTATTCCATACACTCAACATACAGAAAATAAAATGGCCTGGTTGGGCCTACTTACCTACTCCTGATTTAAGGTTATCCACCATCCACACTGAGCTTCCCACCAGCTAAGGAGTCGTACATATCTCCGATGGAGGATTGCGGATCCTTGCTGTGAGCGTCGGTAGCTCGTGAGCTAGCTGCACACACACACACACACAACTCGCTTAACCGGTACCAAGAAAATTAATCTGTGGGCCAAGTGTAACTTTACTGGTCCTCATCATGTCCTACTCGGTGAAGGGCTTGGGGTGGGCAGGATCTCCAACTACATTAGGAAGGGATCAATTTGTCAGCCAACGGGACAGGGGAGGTATCGCTTCCCACATATCAGATGGTGGCTGTAATGTGGTGGACGGTGACGCCGCATAGGCCCCGGCCTGGGAGGAGCCAGCAGGCGTACAAATTAAATGGCAGGGACAGAACGGTGCATTATTCATCTGGGAGGCAGAGGCGTCCTGTGCTCTACAAGGGATTGGGTTTTGTTAGAAGTAATTAATCCACGGCGAGAGCTGAATAGGGTGCGGGATCAGTGTCCCGTCCTGTGTTCTAGGTGGGTTTCAGTGCATCACAAAAGTAGGTCGCCTCTGTGTGGGTGCAATGCATTATGGGAACACCTCAAAGGCAACAACTTCCTGATTCTGATTTCCAAAATTATCTGCCTGCTGGAGCCACGTAGAAGATTTCAGAGGTATGAAGCTGCCTTTTCTCTCGATCTTCAGGCAACTTATGGAAACTTCAATACATCAGCGCTCAATCATCTGCCTGCCTCGATCCAGTTCTGAAGGGAACGGTTGGATCATCGTGGAAACGTTACATAGTTCCTGCTTTGCGTGTCCCCAATCCACACGGCCTAAAACAGACAAGTACAAATCCCGCCTCCCACGCACAAGCAGCCAAGAGCTTTGAAACACTGAGACAATGCGGCACGTTTCGTTTGGCCACAGAGACGCAGGAGACAGGAAGCTGGAGCCCCCTCCAATAGAGTCGTCTCAGATCTGTGCTCAATGGCGGACATTAGCGGCCATCGATTTTGACAGTGGGTATGGTGTGGGCATAACTTTAAGCCTGCAGAAGGAGAACCCCAACAGGGTCAGTTAGGCTACCCTAATTTGTGCCGCGGTGAAGATTTGAAATGACCTTTATGCTGGCATTCGCTCACCAGAGGATCTGCTCTGTCTCCAGCACCACCAACTTCTGCACTGAGGCGATGGATGTTCCATACAGGAGGGCTCTGGCCGTTATTCAGGACCAAGCTGACTTTTGCTAAGATCCAGACCATTATTCAACATGGAGCTCCTGTCAGGATCCAGAGGCTTTGCTGTCTGCCTGGCCGATCCAAAGATCCCATACAGAGGGCAAATCACAGCCTCGTGTTTAAGGACCTGGACTGAAAAGTCACTGGGTCAATCCCTTGAAAATCCCTGCTTTTGTACCCTTTAATAAGATGCTTATTATCTGCAGGAACGTACGTTCAAACTATACAAGGTTTTCAATGCAATATTCCATATTTCAACCTGAAAAAGATAAGGCAACTTACTTCTACAGAATTTCAAAGAACCTGTTTTTAGGACAAATCACTATTTAGGAAAACAGATTTCTGAACCGTAAAGGCTAAACTGCTACAGTATGATATATATTCTTTTTGGCTATTAAGGGCATAGTGTAGGCGGTGCTGTTAACACTGAATTTGAATAGCTTCACTGCTAATGCCTCTGACAGACCCATCTGAGGAACAACACTCCCTCCCCTCTGCGGGGGGGGGGGGGGGGGGGGGGGGGGGGGGGGGGGGGGGGGGGGGGGGGGGGGGGGGGGGGGGGGGGGGGG
>JABFEA020000116.1:689491-713460 GCA_019775915.2 Cyphomyrus plagiostoma
GTGGGTAATGTAGTCTTTTATCGGTCTTGTGATATTGTCTATTCTCGGGCCACTGTCGCTGCGTCGGATCAGTTTCAATAAGTACCGGAACGCAGAAATAAGTGGCGGAACCCAAAAGACGAAAATACAGAAGTTCCGGAACTGTGTTCCGGCCCACTTCAAGCACTGATGGTCCCAGAAGGAATTTCTTGAAAGGTTCATGTCAGAAGTAGGATTCAAACCTACGGCTCTGACCAGAGGTCCCACATCAGGTAAGAAAAAAGCAGGGTGTTGGGTACCGTAGCCCACTAGACCACGCCACCACCTTTAAGGGACCTCAAGGCTCCGTTTCAATCATTAACTGAAGCATGAAACTGGTTACATTGTCGCGTCAAAATATACAGTATTGTCTGGTGCCAGAAAAGTGCATCTCATCTAGTTTCTCATTTCTTTTTAAATAAGCAAACTATCAATAAATAAATTATAGTCTATGCTTACCATTTGTATGATTTTTGCAATAGGTTTACAATAGGCGATTTGATTATTATGCAGCTGCTTGTTATGTATTTCCATACTATTTAAAGGTAGTAACCCTATAACTAATAGCTTGAGGCTAAATTCCAAATCAATGTTACCAAAAATGATGCCACAAAATGATTTTATATAACTTGATGCAGAGCACGTGACCCTAAAGAGGACACAGACAGAGTCCCTTTTTTCAGTCCTATGACAGTGACAGATGGCCTTTTACTCCTATTGGACAGGTTTCTAAATTTCTTATGATGGTGCAGCTCAGTCGCACTTGATGTCCTATTGCTGAAGTATGTACTTCAGATCTCCTTGTTCCTAGCTTCCTTGGTTAACCTTTTGACCTTCTGCGATTTCATTTATGGCTCACAGGTACCTGCACATTGGCGTAATGCTAACCCTCTAGCACAGAAGACTGCATGACCATCACTGCTGGACAGAAGATCCCAAAGGAGCTCGCTGTCGGGGTCAAGAGGTGGTGAACCAGTTTAGAACAGCACAATAGTTAATGAGAGAAAAAGGAATGCAAAACAAAGAGATAGCTGATTAAGGCCCTTAACCCTCTGAAAAATGTTCTTGGGGTGTTTGATGGATGGCCGATCATGAGGCTGCACCCCAAGCTTTGGTCTCACCTATATATCTGTGTGTGTGTCAAATGACATCAAGATCTGAAAAACATTCAAAAGTACCTGTACTCGTGTAAATGATAAAGGATAATTTCATTCTTTCCCTCTCATAGTATCAATCTTATTTATTTCATTTAATTACACACTAGCTGCACGTGTCAATGATAAGCTTACACTGTCGGTAGTGCAAATACAACACATAAAGAGAAGATAAATAAAATTAAATTAAATGTTAAAAGGAAAGAGCAGACACTCGCTAAAGTAAACAGAATTGACTACTGAAGAATAGTCATTGGAAAAGTATCACTGTATCGCTGTAATTGTACCACAATGTTTTGCTGTGCTGGCAAAACACTATGAATGAAGAGTAAAGCAGATGCGTCAGTGCTTATTATGCAGGGTTTTGATCGCTTTCAGGCTCCCAGTCTTCTTGTATGAGGTTGCCCTCTCTCCATGCCAACCCTGTTTTCTTTCCTCCTGGTATTTGGCCCCTGTGAGGTTTTTACGTCTCAGATTCTGCTCCAGGTGACCCTCATTCTGAACATATAAGATGGCTGAAGACCCTGTTTTGTACTCCGCTAGACTGATATCACCTTATTGTGATTATATTTTTCTTTTAATCTTGCATTTTGCTACGGAAACTTGCATTCGGTCTAATGAGTGGTCACTGCAATTCTCGTCTCTGGTTTCTTTCTCTGTGCTGGCTGTGCTGTTTATCTCAAACCTCATGTATGCAGTATCGGCAATAACATACAACAAAAATGAACAGGACCTGGGCAAAAAAAAAAACAAAAAAACAAGCGAACAAATGTGATGTTCATCTGGTATAATATGACTAAATTATCCAAAACAATAGCACTAAAATTGACCAGCCTGTGACACCACAGTCATCAGTCCCTTTAAATGAGGGTGATGTTAGATATATTAAGCTGGAGGGGGTCAGTTTTAAAGCATAGTGCATATTGCTATTATAAATGACTTCTAATAATACAATTCCATATACAAAAAAGGTGGGTTTTTTTACCTCGCATTCAAGGTCAAGATTAGCATAGATTAACAGCCAGCAAATATGCAGCATAATTACAAGGATGCTGAGATGGATTTGTGATGATGTGACATTTTATGCAAAAATGGGTGCAGCTGGAAATCGTAAATTCAGGGCATATAGCGTAAATGCAAACTTCTTTTTGTTGACATGGTGTCAGATCACATTAGCTACATGCTATATCCTTTTGTGAGCCTGAACCCTATTGTAATGTAACGTTAATATGTGTTACCTGTTTCAGATCCGCAGGTCCTTTGAGGTGGAGTGTGCTTTATCCTGTCATACATGCAGCACGATCAGTCACTTCCAGAGGTTTATGGGGTACTTAGTGCTGATATGTTTGTAATGCAGCCATCTACTGTATAAGTGGAAGGGAAGATGGATGCATGAGTGATATGCTCTCATCAGCTGCATTATGTTTGTGTGCCTGTCCGTGGATCTGATGCTGTCGATCCTGGCACAGTACTAAGCCTTGCAGGCTGATAATCTTCCTAATTACATGAACAGCGAAGAAGGGGTTGCTTAATTGTTTTTATGGCCATGAACCTTGAACTGAAAGAGATTTGGTGCATCTGCTCTTGCTGAGTTCTTTTTAATATTGTTTTGTTTATGATCTGTTTTAGATTTGGATGCCCCGTTTTAGCTGAACCCACCAAGCACAAGTAGCGAGTCCAGTTCCTTTGTACGTATTCAGACGGTTTGGGTTTCTGATAATTGCTCTGTAGGTCCATTCTAATCGCATTAATTGCGAGGCGCCGAACACTAATGAGCTGGGAACACTAATGAGCTGGTTACCATTGCATATAAGCACTAACGCATTTAAATTTTTTCAAAAGAGGTCATTTCACTTCACCTCAGCTATGCAACCAAATAAACAATATGGAAACGGATCATTTAGCAACCACCAGAGTTAAGCACAATTACTATTAGTCAAATAAGAATGGGAAAAAAATACTTAATATGAGCATTGGTATATAATTTTCAAAAGGCTCAGTTTGAAATCCAGCTAAAGTCTATCGCTGTGCATCTTTACCTTCACAGCATAACAGATAAATGAGATCCTGAAATATGCGCGTGATGCTGTTTCTCTGCATGAGCAAACGCCTTCTGTTTTACATTTACAGACCCTCTTCCCAGAGGTTGTTGCCTCCTCGCCCCGGCAGGACAGCCGCCCGCACCTTTAATGGAGCTCCATCGCGGCCTGCCCTCATGTCCCTGAACGGACCTTGGCACTCGTCACTCCCTCTGGCTCGGTGTCCTGGTTGACTCTCCCCAACCGCCTGGCCCCCCAGGTGCACAATGATCTCCGAGGCAGCTCCAGAAAATTAAAGCCAATGGTCATCTCCCCCTCTCCCCCCAAACCAAATTCCTTGCACGTCAATCACCTTTCCAGTACCTTATATTTGGACCCAGATGTTGAGACTGCAAAATCTACTGTAGCCACTGGCTGTGGTTGTTTCTCTTCTGATTCGGGGGGGTTAGAAGTAACAGCTGGGCTTTTACAGCCGTCTGACACACTGCTTGGTTCTCAGGGGTCCCGCAAACACATCTGTTCCTAAATCACTGGTCATACGGCTTTGAGCCATGTATTAAACGGCTGAACTCTGAGTGTGGCCCGTCATTTATTATTGACAAAATAGGTCAAAAACACTGACGCTGGATTGTTTGGATCAGACCATCGTTTTACTGGACTTTTATTGTTTTATTGGACTTGCCGAAATACAATCGTCACTTTCACACACGTATTTTTAGTAATTGATCATATTTTCATCAGGTGACCTGTTAACAATAGCACAAATTATAACTATGATAATACGGGCTAGAGGAACACAAATGGCAGTATCCATAATAATCAATCATACTGAATATAATAAGCAGCATGCAGATGTGATTTTCTGTGGCAAATGCATGTTTAAGAAATACACATAGGTACCTGAACGTTTCCACTTCAGGATTAATTTTAGTTAGTCTGAAACATTACTTTACATTATCGGACTTCTTTAGAGGGAACTATGCACAAAACAATATCATGTTGGTGCTACAATATAATTGTCCATGACATTCATAATAATACTACAATGAGGACTGACTCAACATGGACAGGGTTATAAATTCATATAAGGATGACATACTGGGATTCACATTTTTTGATTAGTACAGCTTCTGCTTTGTAATCAGCTGACATGATGATGAATTATTGCTTTTAAACATCCATCCCAGAGCTGATGACAGACCGTTTATCAAGTATGTTCAAGCACACAAAGTATTTTATATTAGGCTCATTTTTTATATCCTTCTCTGGATTAGTTCTTTTGGGGTGTGTAATTTCGACCTCTCATGGTAGGAGATTCACCCCCGTAGACATCACATAATAGGGACGATTCAGTGCACAGAGTGTGACAGAGATGAACGGCCAGCAAAGTATATTTCCTGAAAAGTTTTGTGTGTATATATTTCACTTCTGCTTGATACTTGACTTGAACACTGTATTCGATTATATATATTCACACGTTTTGTGTTTAGGTCAAAGAATTCTCCAAGGCAACCTACAGATATAGATTTTCCAAGTCCTGGGAAAAATTCCAGCTTAAGTACCTCCCAAAAACCCACAATATGTCCTGAATCAAGGCCAAAAAATTGCTCGTACTACAAGGCATCTGACAAAACAGTAACTACACTTTTAGTATCTAAAATGCAGTTAAAGGTTTACAGCGGCATTTCAGATACAGAAACTAGGGCTGGCAGAACCGTTAGGTTGCTGCCAAGGTCCAACGGCACCATTATTTGTAGTATTTCACCGCAGTGCTACTTTCCAAAATTCGATAAAGGATACATCATGATTCTCAGAGTGCCTGAGGTGGCAGTTTAGCCCTGGGGATGGGAGAACGGAGTCTCTGCCCTTCTAAATGTCAATGCACAAAAACATTGTCTAAAAACAACACACTCATGTAAACAGCAGCATTTTACCATGATAACTGTAACACGGTGCTGTTCCCATATTTCACTCCTTCTGTCCAGTCGTCCAGCCCAACAAGTCGACCGACCAGGGGCTTCTGCGTTTGCACACACACCACTTATAGGCTGATTTTCATTCCTAGCAACATGTCCATAAAATCATAAACTTATGGTTAGTATGTTTGTTAGCATACTTTTTTTTCACTGCATTGTACAAAGCCAGATTACTATTTATTGAACACTTACTGATTAGCCTCTCTTTTTAATGTATTCATACTTTTAGTAATAATGGCCATCTTGTTCATGAGCTTATAGTTTCTTATAGTTATGGTTAATTCAGTTCTTCGTTAAACCACGTTATATGGCGCTAGATTACTATTATTCAGTTCTTTGCTTTTTATTATGGTAAAACACACATTCGTATTGTGTATTATACACAAAGATGGAAGGTTCAGGTCCAGAAAGTAAAAATCCAGACCAAGATACATAGTACCATGTTCTGATTTGGTAGTACGATTCAGTAGACATGGCTATAAATAAGCACTACACTTATGCACTAAGTCGCAAATATGTTTTAAAATATGATACATTTGCTTCAGAACTCAGGCCATAAAAACAGATGTACAAGTAACCTTATAACCACCAAACTACACATTTATTCCAATGGGGAAACAAATAAATTTAGCTGCCTGAAGTATTCAATGCTTAATATCAGGAATATGCAGTAAGCATATCATATACGTAACGTGACGGTTATCATTAACATGACTGACTGAAGGATGGATGGAGAGGAAGGGAGAAACAGGTAAGACAAATAGCCGTGAAAATTAATCCGACTTGCTAATGCATAGCGCCTTCAGACAGGATATTGATAAGTCCTTGATTTACCATTTGCAAAAGTACAGGGACAGGACCACTCAAAAGTTTTTGAATGCCACCTTTTTTACCACTTTTCCATTTATTTCATAAACTGCAGAATTTCTATTCTTGTTAAGCTTTGCAAAGTTGAGTGACCAACTATAAATGAAAATGTAGCTCAAATAAAACAAATTTGCTTTATAAAATGGAGCTAGTATGTAACAGTGCGTGTCTGACATCCTATTAACTGGTTTTGTGGTGATGGCAGAGTCAAATTGTAGGCTGTCCTGTAACTTTAAATGCACTAGTTAACTGTTTTGTCCCATTAAACAAAGCAGTATTTAATGTCCCTTGTAGAAAGAATGCCTTGAATTTTATCTACTGCCAGAGGAGGTTGATGAATCGAAGGTGTGACATTATCTTGTTAATAGAGGTACTGAAATGGTGAACATAATATACATTTATTTGTTTGCGAAGAATAAGTGCAGTTTTAGTAAATGTTAAGTAACATGCAAATGTTGGAAATTTCAGCGTGTGCAAAACCTGCCAGTGCATAACGCATCTCTTCGCCAACCTCAGCTTCCTCTCCATAGCTTGAGAGTCACAGCACCAAGTCCCGAAGCTGGGCATGAAGGGGGCACAGACACGTGGCCGTTGTACCGAAGCTCGAACCAGCGACCTTCCAATCACAGCCACAGAGACTTAGTCACCGAGCCAATCCTCGAGACGCATGCGGACTTTTTAAAGTGAAGAGGTGCCGAGATCAGGGTGCTGTGCGTGGAGGACGGACCCGCGCTCACTCCGCTCCGCCTCGTGCGGCACCAACTGAACGCGTCATAGCGGGATTATGCTACAACAAATATTACACAAAGGAAGAGTAATCGTATTAGTGCTACAATACTGCACTGTTAATACTGTAATACTATACTAATAATACTGTTTTTAAAATATACCAATGTAAAAAGTATATTTTCTTAGTTTTTGCAACAGTATTACTCGCTTATGAATTAAAATGATTGTATTTTTCCACATTTCATCTGTACTTTTATTAACAGATGGGACGAGACACTGATTTGCACATGGAACATATCTTGTGCATCATGTGCCAAGCCTGATTACCTGCTTTATGATGACTAAGTTCCAGCGAAACATTTGATAGAATTTGGTCTTTCTCGGCTTGTAAACTTACATACTGCTAGTTTGTGGTACAATCAGGGGCAGGAGGGAACAACGTAAACAAAAAGCTTTTATTCATAGAGTCTTATAACTGAGTATGTTTCATTTGTAGCTTTGCTGAAAGACAAAACATATTTACCCCCCAACACATCCAGTTACGTCTCTGTTCCTCCCTGCACCACTGCTCACAAATACAATTACAGACCCAGTTTGCTTGAAAGGGAAACTTTACCAGAGATGTGTTACTGCACTTACACACTGACTTCTGTCTTTTTAAAGAAGGCTAAATACGATATAAGCTCACATACCTATATACTCCTGTTTATTGGAGAAACATCTGTAATATTTACATTTTTTTATGAATGGCTCTTGGCAAGGATTAATGTATTTTATGGCCTCTCTCTCTCTCTTTGTGGATTAGGTTTATATTGCATTGTGCAAAAACCTGTTAATTTGCTGTTGTGGGGACCCCCCAAAGATCTGTGAATGCAACCAGAAAACTAAAAATGCCAGAAGACATTTTGTTTGTTTTCTTATGGTTAAGGTTAGGGGTGGGTAGGGGTCAAGGTCGTCATGTCGTGATCAGAGTTTTTCCCACACAAATGAATGGAGAGTCTCCAAAAAAGTATAATTATAAACCTGTTTGTGTGTATATGTGTGTGTGTCTGTGTTTATTTCCATCCAATCTATCTCTACTCAAGCCCTGTTTCGCCACCTCCTCCCACAGTCCCACCCCACAGTGTCCCACACAGTCCAGTATAACAGCTACCACCCCCCCCCCCCCCGCTATCCTCACAGGCCATGAAATGAGACACAGTCCCACAGGGCTACCTGCCCCTTCCCTTCGCCCGTGAAAATAGACGAAGACAGTTTCCTGCCAGGTAAAAATCTGCAGGGGTGCGCCAGCAAAGGCGTCCTGGCATGACCGAGGTGCGGCGGTGGGAAGGCCTGCCACATCAAGTTACCGTGGCGATGTAGGCCTGCGGCGACCTGCTACGCTGACAGGAGCCCTCCTCTGGGGGCTGAAACCGCTGCCTCCCTCCCTCCAATCCCTCAGAAAGTCTCCTCATATTTATCCCCCGACATCAAGATGAAGCAGCAATATTAAATAAAAATTTTAAAAAAAGAGAAAAAATTGATATCCAGGAATCTGCAATGCTACTCAAAAACACCATACTCCTCCCTTTGTATTACTACTACAGCTGTATTCATTAAACGAAAAGAAAAAAAGGTATTTGTGTCTGGTTTTGGCTTCACTTGGATTTCGAACACCGACCACTCTGGTATCACTGCTAAGCAGAACTCACTGCACTCGCGAAATACCTGTGTTGACAGTCCCAGTCTGTCAGTCAACACGCTGGACTGTAAGCCGATTTGGTGAAGAGTGTCTGACAGATAAATGTAAATGTATAAGCAGAGAGAAGAGGAAAGGCAGGACGAGTTCACTACCAGTCGCCGGAGACGGTGTAGGTTGCAGGCAGCTGCTGGAGTCCTTTGCGTGGCCAACAGGAATCAGCGAGATTAATGAGTCAAAGAACGTAGGCATGTGGAGGCGGCTAGAAGGCGGGGGGGGTTGTTAGTGGGAGATGTGATGGTCACAGAAAAGTGGGGGGTGTTCGTGGGAGATGTGGTGATCACAGGAAGGTGGGGCGTTGTTAGTGGGAGATGTGGTGATCACAGGAAGGTGGGGAGGTTAGTGGGAGATGTGGTGGTTACAGGAAGGTGGGAAGTTTAGTGGGATATGTGGTGATCACAGGAAGGTGGGGCGTTGATAGTGGGAAACGGGGTGGTTACAGGAAGGTGGGGGGTTGTTAATGGGAAATGGGGTGGTTACAGGAAGGTGGGGAGGTTAGTGGGAGATGGGGTGGTCACAGGAAGGTGGGGCGTTCTTAGTGGGAGATGTGGTGGTCGCAGGAAGGTGGAGAGGTTAATGGGAGATGTGATGGTCACAGGAAGGTGGTGGGGTTGTTTGTGGGAGATGTGGTGATCACAGGAAGGCAAGAGGAAGAATAATGAGTTTCCAACCAAAGAAGGCCAGACTGCCAATGTGCCAGTTCTGTGCTTCATACAGAACATGGCTTCTACATGAGGCAGTTCTTGTCTCTCTCTTGGGAGGTCGCTCTACACTGCCAGCCAACCGGCAGAATCTTGACACCTAAAGGCAGCGAGAACAAGCACATTAAATCAGGCAGTGCTTCGTAACTGCATTCCCACTGCCATTATTCACTGCGGAGGACAGCAGAGCCAATTTTCCCTGGGGAGGATTGAGCACAGCGGCGCTGGGAGAGCTGGGAATGCCGTCTGCCTGTGAAGCGGAGTCAGGCGGCATCAGCGTCGGGCTCCACATGGATATCGCCCGTCTGCCACCACAGGAGGGGAAATAGGAAAACGCAGATAAGCAGATTCTCAAACCAGCTCGACAGATGTGGAATCGTATTGTTCTCAGATAAACATCTGGGCAGGGAATACAAGGAAACCGGTCTGATTGAGTGATAAAACCAATAAAGAAGAAAAACGAATAGACAAAGGAGAAAAGTAAAGAATGCAACTGGGATGGTATAAAGTACAGCAGATGGTCCTTTGCATCTCCAGTTCAGACAAAGTAACAAAGTTTGCAAAAAATTAGCTACACAGTTTCCCGAAAAATTAGTCCCTACAACATCAAAATAACAGGTTTTTGTCACATTTTGGGGACATAACCACCCCCCTCCCCCCCCCCACACACACACACACCATTCACACACCACACTTGGTCCTATAAACAGGATGGAACAAAATCCACGACTGAATACTTTTTGTCTTTGTGGGTTTGATTTAGCAAGGACTTCTGAAGAACATCAGTGGACCATCATCTTTCTGCATCCCTCCATAAAATTAATTTGTATGGTCCGTTCCACCTTCTATTCCCTGACATTCCATGAGAATGATTTGATAACTGCACTGTGGGGAAAAAAAAGATACGACTAAAATGATATTTATCTCTTCATGTCAGAAAAAGGCTTCAGCGTCCTGTCGGACACGCTGAGGAGTTTCCTTCAATTCCACGGACACGAGCACACCCCATCGCTTCGGTGGCATGTTTCAAAGATCTATCAGTCTCACTAATTGGTTCTAAAGTGCCTCTTATACTGTAGCATGTATTCCAGTGTGTTTTAAAAAGCCATAGACGTGCAGCTCGAGTGAAGAAGGAGATAAGAAGGTGAGCGATGTGCGGTTCCTCAGGAAACACCACTCTGGCGTGCGGCAAAGGTGAGTTCTGGCTTATTTTAGCCATGTTTCAGATACAGCCCCCAGTCGCGGCTGCTGTCCTGTCCCGTTAAGTCAGCAGCGCACCTCAAGGTCGACGCTTTTGGGAGGCTGATATCACAACGGCCGTGGGTGTTACGTAACGCGAGACATCCACACTGACCCCCACCCCCCTCCCGAAAACCAGGCCTACTCCATAGCCTCCGGTGTCTGTGAAAAGTAGACCACTAGGGTGCATTAAAATGCCCTCTTTGTCGATGTGCTCTATTTTTATATTTTTCCCCCCTTTTGCTGTGTTTCTCTTTCGACTCGGATGAAACATTTCACCTTCAGCTATTCCCAGGTTCAATTACGTGTCTGATTTTTTTTCACTCACACGGAAAAAAACTTGACGTCAACCACGTGGCACCGACATTAATCTGCGAACGTGTTTGAGAACACACAAATGAACAATTCCTAGAATGCACCTCATGTAAAAACACATCTGTTACACGCAGTCTAATCCACTCATATCATATGCAATTATGTCATTCTGTATTTATGTACATGTGTGCCAATTTCATATTTCTGAAGATTTGATCTCAGCATGTTCACGTAAACATTGCTGACACACGTACTTGTTGGAATCTTGAACTATTTGGCCCTTGTGGCTTTCCGTAGTAAAAGTTATCTATACAATATATAACAGATAATGACTGTTGGCCAGAAAAACAATTTGATCTGCAGCCACAGAAACATCAATACATTATTTTTTTCTCTTCTTCTAGACTGTGCAGTTATACTCCCGATATCTCTGCACTTGTAAACATAAATCATTAAATGGACGTAACATAGTGTGTGTTTCCATACTGTCTGTAGATATATCTTACATCCTGGCACCATAAAATAAACATATCAGAAAATTAATCTACGACTAGCAACGCACAAGCCTATCTCACTGTCCTGTAACAATTCTTTGCTTGTGAATGCAATAGTTTATCAGAACCGTGGTTATAAATCGCAGTACCATTCCTCTGTAAATCTTCACCTCGTTTCAAAGATAAGAAGAGCAATTGAGTTATTGAGCGAGTGGTTTAAGATTTAAGCTCTTACTTTGGCCAAACACAAAAGGACTGACAAAAGAAAGTATTGGATCATGTTTCATTACCAACGGCTCCTTTGCCTTCCTTCAATTTGCATGTATGGCCGTGCAGAGGTTAACCTCAGGTCAGGAGGCCATAAAATTGGCCCATCTCGACATTCATTGGATACGGGTGTTTCTGGGATTACAGAACAGGCACGCTCATCAGAATTTTCCTTACAGAAATTCTTCTGAATGTGGAATGAAAAATGAGTGATTTAGGGAGAAAACCAATACAACTGTAGAGGAAGTGGGTCCAAGCAACTAGAGGTAGTGGAATCAAGATACCTGATTGGTTGGTCTTGCCTCCTTTAGTGGGCCCACTTTCTCTACAATCTGATTGATTATTTCTCTAACTATCATTTTCCGTTCTCAGAACATTTTTGTGTAAGTAAAACTCCCACGAGCAACAGGTACACCAACCCTAAATGTTTGCTAGCCTCAATCCAAAGGAAGCTATTATCTGGAGCGACATAATTTACATTACAGCTGCTTTTAACTGGTTTAGCAGATGGTTTTCTCCAAAGCGACATACATTTTTAAGGGCCTCACTCAAGTGCCCAATGGTGACGAGTCTGTTGCTCGTAGGATTTGAACCACTGACCTCCTGACTCACTAAAACGCACATTATGTACATGCTAATGGGTTGAAAATATGAAACAACCTCACAACAAATAATTTAATATCATATGCATAATGATATATGTTTATGTTAATATAAATTAAAATGGAAAAGAGAGTTCATCCATCCATCCATATCCGAAAATCGCATATCCTATTCAGGGTTGCGGGGGGCCTGGAGTCTATCCTAGAGGCAGGGAGCAACGAAAGAAGGGGTGCCAACCCATCACAGGGCATACTCACACAATGAAAAGAGAGTCATAAATGCAAACAGCAAATACACATCTAACAGATTCAAAAAGCCACAATAGGGACAGCTACACATAGGAGATAAGTGTCACCACTAGTGAAGTAATGTCACACACAAATAAAGAGAACCCAGCTGAATAAATGAACCTGCAGCTCCCACTCCGTGACGCTCTCAGGCCAGCGTGTCAGCCTCCGACCCGCAGCATCCCCAGAAGAGTTAGCTGAGACGGTAAATGCGGCGTGTGGCCGTTAATGGAAACAAGCCGAGTTTAAGAGCAGGGAAATGGGGGGAGCTCAGGGCGGTAGGAAAATAATTATGTGCTCTATTCAAAAAAACACATTAAGAGAGCGGAAACGGCGAAAATAGGCATCGGAAAGTAGGAGCCTGAAGGTGATAGATGGACAGGGGGAGGGGTGAAAATATAGGTCTTCATTTTACGGGGTTATAAATAAGGGCCGGCCCATTTATTAATTAGGGGCGGGAGCAGTCACAAGCCCTCGTCAGAAAGTCTTGGGGCAAAGAGGAGGCTGACATTTCTGTCTGTATGGAGTGTGGGTTTAAGGCTAGGCGTGATTCTGATACTGAGTCTACTTCGCCGATACATTCTCACGGGTCGCTCCACGCTATCCTGCGGCCAGACGCACCGCCGTGGAAGTGGCGTGGTGCTGTGCATCGTCTGGATGCAAAATCAGTTAACATTTCGTATTAATAGACCTTGAGGTACATTGTGGTTTGTCACACGGCCCATAAACATTCGTTCGGAATATGAGACACCGAGGCTGCTCATAGAGATCTGTGACGCGCTAGAAAAGGAGTCCGAGCCACAGTCTCGCAGCCATCCACGGTCCTGAAAATAAGATCAGAGTCCAATCTATGTGTCGCTTCATTTACCATCAATGGGAAAGAGAGTTTTAAATAAAACAATAGTTATGTTTTTTGTTTCACGCCAATGGTGGATCTATAACATAAATAGATTGTAAGACATCGGAATTACGATAATCATTATGTGTCGACAAACCGATGGCATTAATTATCTGAGAAGGTGCACATACTTGTCCGTCCGTCCATCTTTTGTAACCACTTGTCCCATTAACGCTTGAAGGGGGGTCCGAAGTCTATGCCAGAGGCTATGGGTGCAAGGCAGGGAACAACCCAGGATGGGGCGCCAACCCATACTCACACATACCATTCACTCACACACACACACACAGGTAATTTGGTAACTCCAAGTCACCTTAACGTGTGGGGAGGAATCCAGAGCACACGGAGGAAACTCCATGACGACATGGGGAGAGCATGCAAACTCCACACGCATGGACTTGAACCCTGGTCTATCCACATACAGATATTGAACCTGGCCACTGGCGACCTAAAAACGCAGCGAGTGGGCCTTCATGGTGCGCTCAGTGACCGCCATGTTCCTCAGGATGATGGGGGTTCCCCCTACCCCTCACATTCACTGACCCTTTAAATGGAAGAGCAACTCTTCACGGCCTTACAGTTGAACACAAACAAACTCGCTGTAGTAGACCTACCCCCCCCCCACCCTGTATACACACCTCCCCAGTGTTTCAGACACTAGCCCCCTCCATGCTATTCAGCTTACATGGAGACTTGCCAACAAAGCAGAACTCTCCAGGGGCTGAACATGTGTAGCATGTGCTAGTTGGTCTAGCTGCCTCTGAGTCTAACACGCCTTTCAAGGTTGTCACAGACACCATCAGCCCTATGGATGCTGGGCGGACAGCAGAGATGAGGCATAGCTACAGGTCCGACAAGTTAATCGCAGCTCTGGACGGATCAAAAACCACGTTCCCTGCCCCACAAACTCACCAGAGAGCTTAACCATCCATTTTTTTTAACTGAACCAGAGTAACATGATTGCAAATCAGCTGAATGCAAATGCCCCCGCACCATTGGTTACTTGGTGTGTAACACCTACGCAACCTGGAACAGCTTCAGTCCAGCCGATGTAATTATATCTATCATAACTGCAAAGACCGTCTGCCTCCATGTATAAGAATCCTCCAACAGTTAAGATTATACAAGCGCCATCGCTGCAGGAACGTCTGTCTGCTTCAGGAAAGAAGGACACGATAGGATCTAAAACCTGCTATTAAAGAAGCCAGTCCGGAGGGATCCCTTTGAGAATGTCACTGACACGGAGGGACGGGGTGAACAGATAGACAAATAGCACATTTTTATTCCATCCGCCCAGGACGCTCGAGTCCACGCACGCGGGGCAAGTTCGGTATACACCTGGTAATTGTGGATTACCCTCCAGCAGAAAGCCAGCCCACCACAACTCAGCCATGCGGCAAATCCCCCTTAAAGCCACTAGACAGAGACGCTTAAGGGAGCAAGATACGAGCCCCGGAACATTCTGCTCTGCAGAAACAGATGCCACTCTTGAAGAGAAGGAGAACGGCAACCGAGGGCTGCCCATGGACTGTCTCCGACGCCCCGCAGGCTGGAGATGTTAGCTTTCAGTGGCGCGTAGCTGAGTCTCTCTGGGTAAACGCAATGCAAAGATTCTGCAGGACCCTTTAAGTTGGCAAAAACACACCAACTTCCAGTGTTTATTTTTCTACATGATTTCTATGACAGTCCAACCTTAGAAGAACAGTTAAGTTGAGGAGGGGTCACTACACTAAATGGATGATCATACATCCACTTGATTAATGTTAGCATACCCAGGGGGGGTTGGGCAGCCTATTGACCTTGGACCCCCAGAGGTTTTTTTTCTCTTTACTTGAGTGTTTGGTTCCTCTCCTCCACTGTCATCTGGCTTTCTTTCTTTCATTTCTTTGTCTTTCTGTTTTACGTTTCAGTATTATTGTGTTAATGATGCGGTAATGTATCACGACAGCGCTTTGGGGGGACTCTGTTGTGAAAGGCGCTATATAAAAATAAATTGAATTGAATTTGGAAAATAAATGTCAGTTAAGCAGTTAATCCTTGGTCACACTAATGAAGGATGTTTTTTGCACGAAAGATCACCCAGTGACTTTCACTGAAGGATGGCAGAGATGATCTTGGCTTCTTGAAGCACGCCGGGCAGTCGGCGAGACTCGTTCTACTCCACACTACGTCCAGCTGGGTCCGGCACTCCTAGCTAGCCGTCTCTCACAATCCCCAACTTAATTAAAACACTGGATCGGCTCCTGCAATGCGGAGAGGCCTTCTCTGCAAATTAAAACGATATTTAGGCAGCAGATGCTGTCTTAATGATTTAATCATGCCTTTACGTTGGCTATGATGTAAAACAAAAAAAAAAAAACCTGCATGAGCTTAATATTATTTGGATCGGCTCTTGGCGCCGATATCGAAAGGTACCTTATTTTTCTCAGACAGCTGTTTCCCCATAACTCACCATCACAGACATCTGGCGAGAGTGAAACAGAAACGCTGCACATCCACTTCTGCCGATGATTTCATCATCATTTATGTAATGAAGTGTGGTGTTGTTAGAACAGTCTGGTATGGCCTTCAGCACCCTGCGAACAAACTGCCCAGGAACAGATCGCTCGCCTACACCACATTCTGCCTACACCTTCACACCAGCCGCCCACCACTCCCCCATACCTGGAATCATGTTTGAAAGCGTGTTATATGGCCAAACGCATCATATCTCTGCATATAGGACATCTACAGGTACCATGATCCCGGATTAACCAGCACTGACTCTGACGCCCAAACAACCTTCAGTTTCCTCTATGTCTAAAACTCTGGATTTTTTTTTTTTGATTTCATATATTTGCCAATTTCTCCAATTTCTAGAAGAGTCACCAGTGAGAGCTCCCATTAAAATATCCCACAGCAATTTTAAGCAAGGAAATCACATTTTGATGTAAAACACTTGCATAAACACAAACATCTCATCGCACCCATTTAACAAGCTGTGAAAATAATTTATATTCGCCCCACTACTGCTAACCTGCGATATGAACGCATGGCATTAGCGGTATGTGGGTAGAACATCATCCATCAATATCCCGGTGCGACAATATGAAAAATAAAAATTACAGCAGCAATAGAATATCAGGCATAAACACCCAGTGAGGTCTCATCTTAATTATCTCCTAGGTATGGAAGAATCCCCTTCGTACCCTGCCTGTCCCTCCACCAGTCCCAGGAACCAAGCCAAGACGGTGTCCTGTTTACAGCATTCCGTGCCTCGGAGCGCTGCCGAATTGCTTCCCGATCAGGCCCGACACATTTGACATCTGAAATTCCATTTCACACATGCCCTTTAAAAAAGCACTTGGATAGAAACGTCAGTTTGAAGCCATAAGCTGTGGCACAAAATCGAGGGCTAGATTTAAATCAAAGTGCAGACGAGCCACGGTGCCCGTGTATCGATTTCCGTTAAGCCAGAGAAGAACTAAAACCCCTCTGTCCTCAATATTCAAATCTCAATATTCAAAGAAGGCTTTGTTACAAAATGCTTCCCTGTGAATTGTACAAAACCCTGTGGAATGCATCCAAAATTCTTCTCGCAGAATTTTTTTTCTCCCCACATTCTATCTTTTTACACGCTCTAGGGATAGAATTGTCAGACAATTTAGTTGGCATGCGAGTCGCTGGAGCGAAGACAGAGATCTACTGAGGGAGAACAAACACAAACAGTGTTCAGTTCATACCTGCTGGTGGGTCTTCGGCAAAAAGGATTCCATAGAGTTGAAATTTAGGGCTCCTTGGAAGTTGTGCAGTTTCACCAAAACTTTTGCAGGTTTCAGAATCTAGAGAAAGAGAAGGGGTGAAGAGAGAAAAGATGACCTTAATGAAGTCTGAGAACCTCAGAGGTCCAACCTCTCAGAAACCACTCAAAAGAAACTAACTCCTCCGGTGAATGGGCTTCCACCCATTTAAGGTCTGAGCACTGCTGGTTTTCCAGCCTTCCTTTACCTGTCAGTCAGGTGTGAAGCCTCTGACCAATCAGAATCAATAATTATTAAACTAACTACTGTACCTGGGAGAACTGAAAACAAGACCTGGATTTGGAATCTAGGGGCCTGATTTGAAGAGCCCTGGGTTAGAATCTCAATCTTATAAGGTGCAATGGAGTATTCTAAATGAGTGTCAATGAAACTCAAAGGCATTCAAATGCATTTACCATTATCTACTAATGCCTATTAATGTTTAAAAATGCAACTTCAAAACTCAACATTATCTGCTACCTATATACTAGCAATACCCATGAATCTCACAAAATAGTCTGTTTTGTGTCGTAATGAACAAAGTACATCAACTTCTACAGAACAGGAGCCTAAGTTGATGCATGTAATTGCTGAATGCCTCCAAATGATGAAGTTAATTGCCTTTAAAGGCAGATTACTTTATACTGTTATGGCTCTTGTCCACATCACTGAACTGTCTCGTTAATCGTGGAGCCTGAAGATTGATTTCGTTTCTGTTTGATGAGTCATCCTCGGTCATATGGAAGGGGTTTCTGGCCACTGGCCTAAAGACAAAGCTTCAAAAATTCGCAGAGCACCACTTCACCCCTGTCCAACAAAAAAAAATCAGTCGCTCTCATGAAGCCACTGAGTTTATGGTATTTCACAGGAGGCCGTGATTCGTCGAGTGCCGAAATGCTACGGCAACCGAGAGGAGGACGCCCGGCACGCGGAGGACGTGAGCGAGCGATGAACGACGGCTTACAGAGAAAATGTCAGTGGCGTTCGCATCCTGACACCCCTCTGCAATTTCACAATCTCTGTTAAAGGGAGGCAGCATGGATACGAGAATTGTCAGACTTGAACGATTCAAGGAACACAACACCGTAACGTGATGAAATCCTCACAATCATTTTTTTTTTTTGGCTTTCAGGAAACACAGTGCGCAGACATAACTGGCTGTAAGGGCAAAACACAAGCAGAAAGGTAATTATGACAGAGCAAAGTGACAGTGAAGTCAGGGCTCACTACGAGCTAAATGCTGCAGCAGGTAGCGGACCGGGGCAGCCCAACGAAAACACTGGTAAAATACGGATGGGGGTGTGCACAGGCCATGTGCAATTTCCTGTTTGCTATACGATCTTAAGGCAAAATGGGCAGGCAAACCCAAACACCTGATTTTGATCGAGATATTTCTGTGATGATGCCCAACTCAGAAGCCAGCAGCAAAATGTTTCCACCTGACCGTCATCCAAATATTTTGATAATGCTGGTTTTATTTTGGTATTTTGCCTGAAGAAAAAGAAAAAAAAATCATTTTATACCCCATTTACCACTTAAAATTACCCCATGATACAGGGATGTCATTTGCTCAGCTTATTTTTTGAATGGACACTGCAAACCATAGTAAATATCCATCCATCCATCCTATTACTTGTCCAGTGCAAGGACACAGTGAAGCTGAAGTCTACACAAGGCAGGGGACACCCTAGGACAGGATGTGAGTCCATGGACAGAGCGTACACTCACATGCAGTAAATATATCCGCTTTAAGGGCACTGAGGTGTCTAATCGCATGCATCGGGACTGCATAAGGAAACTTGCATAAACATGGTGAGAATTTGCAAAATCCAGCACAGATCAGATCTGTAGGTGGGATTCAAACCCCCTGTAGTGGAAGTGTGAGACCACACTACCTCCCGAGCTAAAGTAAACTGTGCCGATCTATTTCTGACACGCAGTATCTGATTGTATGTAGGCTGTGAAAGCGCAGGTATACTAAGCCAAAATGCATGAATCCCAACTGCTCAGGGCAGGATGTAAGCGCGTAGGCCCCAAAGCCAGGGTAAAATCAGCCACAAACTCTCATACTGATACCTGTTGGGAGGAACATTTTTCTTAACAATGAATATTAATGTTGAATCTAAATAATCATTAGTGACAAAGGCGTAACAGAGTCATTCATCTTTGAAATCTGCACCAGTCACCCACATCTAATGTCTGTTATTTATAATTTTTATTTGTATACGGTTAATTGTACTTTGTATTGGGTATGGGTTAATGCACAAGGCCAATAAAATATTTAAAATCATAATAATTACTTGCTATTACCATTAATTGAATAACGTGATAATTTATGACCATTTTCAGATAATCAGAGGAGCGACACTTGGCAATGCATTGTTTTATCAATGTCACAAATGATAAATAATCATTGAAAATTAAAATCCGACAGAGTCATTTTATATCTATATACACAGATATATTAAAATTATATTTTAATACACAGGTATTTTTAGCATTGTCAGATCCATTCTGGGAAGGAAAAATCAATTTTATGCTCAATAAACATCAATAGATGTTTTTTTTGTGTATATGCCTTTCTAGGGAAACATTCGAGGGCGGCAATTGTGCTACTCTCCAAGAGGGCAAGTCTCTCTCCGGATAAGCGATGGTTTGGCACTCAATGTGAATTTGCGAGCTTTGTGCAGTGTTTTGTGAGGACACTTAAAATTTTTTTACCACATTTTAGCCATGCGTAGCTCCAATCATTCATATCCAAGTGTTCTCAGATAAACCACGGCATAAACACGTTAGCCAAAGCTACACAAACATGCTAAATTATGACAGTGGTACCAGTGGCACGGCTGGAATTAGCAAGCTAGCCGCTAGCATGCTAATAGGTAGTCATCTCGATCTGTGCCAGGCTGTAGCCACGCAAAGATTCATTTTCAGAGGATTTGGGGTGATTACTGCATGCGGTCCTGCAGGAATTTGGGGGGATTTATTTGTTGACGGTAGCAGGAAGCTAATGAGACCTCGGGAGAACCGTAATCATTCCCTGGAAAGCGGTCAGCTGAGGTCAGCTCTGGCTCCACGTCCTGCTTTCAACCTAAATGCCAGTATTTACAAGCCATCGAGCTTGACGCATCCGGGCCTCACAAACAGCGAGCGGAATAAGTTAACATTTCACAGTATTTCTTTTAGCCTCGCTACGGGAATGTCTTCAGTCACACTTTAATGACCCGGCGACAGCCTGCTCCTTCATTTCTGGGTCGGCAGAATTAACATAACAAGGAGGGATTAACAGCTCTGCTGTCCAGTACTGTACCACACCATCCTTAACGTAGCATGCATAATGTAGCATGCCTTGTTATACCTACTAACATGGCCTGTAAACATTCTAAGGATATAAGTTTCTGGTATTTTTAAATTTGTGAAAAAGATCAGTTGAGTAAAGGATGTTTTTTTTTTTTTTACTGATCTCCATCCATCCATCCATCCATCCATCCCATCATCAAACCCCTCTTCCTGGTTAGGGTCACAGGGGCCTGGAGCATATCCCAGGCAGCACAGGACACAAAGGTGGGGAAGACGCTGGACTGGGTGCCATTTTTTTGCTGGTAATTCTGGGAAAGTTACTCCTTGTACTGTACGTGTGGGATAATCCTTCGTTCCCCGGCCTGTTTCGGCGCCGATCACATTTCACGGCTTCATGTTCCTCCAGTTATGAATCCAGTGCCTCCTGCTTCACTGCGCACAGCCCATAAGGTGATACAGAATGGCCATGAGATGGAATCATCAGGAAGAAGGACGCAGGTCCAGTGAACCAGCAATAAGGTCAATCATACTGCGCACTGCCTTTCAAATCCTTACTTTGGTAAAACGGAAAACTCTAAAGTTCTTTAATGAGATGGAAATTATATCAGTTTGTTTGCTTTTATGATATTACAAAAAATGGACCTCAGGGTCATTTTTAAGTTGTTTAAGTCTGGATGGAAAATTTCATCAAGTTAAGCATATAATGGGGTGGAAATGAAGTGCTTAAGACAGCAGCTGCCCAGTGAGGACAAAAAAAAACTGTAAATCCATTTCCAACCAAAGCAATCTTAAGACAAAATGGTCAATTTGAATTTTTTTAATTAGACATGGAGGGAAAAAAGAAGAAACCTCTTGAAAAGGTAGCTCACAACAATACGGAAATTAACTTTGAGAATCATTTTGTTGTGATTTCATCATAAAAAACTAATATTATTTCCATCCTTTTAAACTTTGAGAATGGAACATTTAACCCAGAGGTTACAAGAGGAGGAGGCACCACATGGTGGGGACTAATCAACACCCTCCATCCCACCACACACACACACACACACCCAGAGGCAAATGCCCCACCACGCCTGATACCAGAGCAAGCCCATCTGGTTCAGAAGCCGTATCCCAAGGCCACGTGCACTGGACATGTTGGCAGCGGATCCGTGTTTGATCAGGCACCTGGATAGCAGCACTGCGCCAGCAGAATTGCAGAGCAAAACCAAAGGGACACTGCAGGAACACACAGACACACACACACACACAGCTTCCTAATTACATCTCTCTGGGGACTATACATTCATTTCTATGGGGAAAGCTCTTTTTAGAAAACCTTTTTAGTTTTTTGATTGCAGTCACCGATTTTTTATCAAATTTAGGTACACCTTGTGAGGAGCAAAAAATAGCAGGCTTTTAATCATATTGTGGGGATATTTGGTCCCCGTAATGTAATATATACATGACCCACACACACAGTTCCTCTCCTTCGAGGGATCACAGCCTTGCCCAGTGATGGATCAGATCTGACGGACTAAGACGAACGGCCTTCCCTCAACATCAGGGCTAATTACCTCAGATCCTGGCCTTCGTCCCTGCCGCTGGACACGCAAGCTCTCTCGTACCTGGGCTATTCAGAGCACCGAAGCAGCCAGATGCCATGAGATAGCCCTCCGTCATTATCAGCCGATCACAGAGGCTGGCGCTGTGTTCGTAACGCACCTCCTGAATCCCTCAGGTCTCGCAGGTTTGTGAGGCAAACTGGCATGTTGCTAATTTCATATAGGGAAATATATAATTTAATTGACTTTTATCCTCAATACACTGATTATTGCATTGAGAGAAAGGTGCAATTATGAAACTGTTAAATCGGAAAAACATCTTGTTATGACTGATGTAATGATATATCTCTGTGGATTGGCATTAACTTGGGCAGCTGTTTAACTACCGGTTTCTTGTTCAGCACGTATAGTTAATACGAGTCGACGTTAGCTGAGGAAGAGAAGGCTAAGCAGGGACTGAGGTTGCGACTCGTTCGCACTTTGACGTATTTCATCATGAGGCACGTCACTCAGAAGTGACATAAAACTTTAATGCATCACAGCCGGTCCGAGGCCACACTGCGAGGTGAGGAGGACCAGCTTCCTGGCGTTCCACAGTCTCAAAAACGTTTCCAAATTGCGGCGACGGGATTTGGATCCGCGGCAGTGGTGGCGCGTCACAGTGGTCTGGAACGGCATGTGTTTTTCTGCGGCTTTGGAGGTGAGGGGTTCGCGTCCATTGTCAGGCCCGTGATCCCCGGCACAAGGGGAGGCCTGACGCTCTTGAGTTTTGTACCACCGCTAATGAGCAGCCACAGGTCCTGCTGTTGCTATCTAATGTCCCCCAAGGGCTCCGCCCTGCTGGACAGCAGAGGACGCGAGAACAACAGACCCTCAGCCCTAACTGCAGGGGGCGCCACTGCCGCGTAACCTGTGTCTCTGATGTGCAACAGCATCCCCAGGTCTCAAGGGCAGGGTGGGGAGCATTCATGCAGACAGTCCAATCTTATCATTAGCCAATGATGTGCTTTGAATGGGTGAGCAACAGAGGAGGGGGCAGTTGTGTTCCTGTGGCACCGCCTCTGTATACGTCCCCTGCTGGGACTGTGGGCTCTGAACCTAGAATGAGAGCAAAACAGAGCCTCCGATGACATCACATCCCAATCCTATAAGAAGATCTGGGGGATTTAAACAGGGTCACTAGTTTCCTCAATGCAAGTGTGAGACATGTCCGCTAGTTAAATATCCAGTTATGGAATGATATCACGTCCTCTGAATGGCCGGGAATCCTTCAACCTTTCTCACCATGTGGATCAATTAAACCAGAGGTGGCAATTTCAGGTCCAGAAAGTAAAAATCCAGGCCATGATTTACTTTCAACCAACCAGTTGACCATGAAGAGTCACAGTCACAGAGAACTCAGCTGGTTGACTGAAACAAAATCATGGTCTGGATTTTTACTTATTGGACCTGAAATTGCCACTTTTAAACGCCCTAAAAGTGTCAAGCTATGTATTTGGCTCTGAAAAGCCGTGCATGAATCTATCCACAGCTGCTATTATACCCGACTGCGACGAGGTGGTGATTAAACTGCCTCGTACTGACTTCCGCTTTGTACACGACTTCCTGTAGCCAGACCCGTGTCTTCACCCCCAAATCCCCCGTAATGCCATTCCGCTCCTCTCTAAACTGTCTGTCTTTATCCAGTCAAATGAGGGATGTGTAGTAATTACATCTCTCCTCAAACACTACATCCAGACCGGCATCCTGGAGTCAGGGGCCTTTGGTCCAGCCTCTGCAGGATTCCCATTGGTTTGGTTCAGCCTCTGCTAGAGTCCCATTGGTTTAGCCTCTGCAAGAGTCCCATTGGTTCAGCCTTTGCTGTAGTCCCATTAGACAGCTGCGCACAGGAGTGCCTCTCCACGTCTGGCCCCGGGGGGGGGGGGGGGGGGGGGGGGGGGGGGACCCCCCACCCCGGCTAGCCATATGGGAAAAAATTTAAAACCAAATTGGATTCGGTTAATGTATAAACCAAAGGC
>JABFEA020000116.1:713560-729139 GCA_019775915.2 Cyphomyrus plagiostoma
CCAGGCTAGCAATCTGCTCATCAAGTTAAAACCAAATTGGATGCAGTTAATGGATCTCCCACTGGCTATATTGGGGCCAGGGGCATTTCTCGGATCTTTTTAGAGTTGGGGGCTATAATCCATAAAGAAATGCCAGCCTTATTATTAGCCAGTAAACCTCCTGACCCTAAGCTGAAAGCTGCTCTGCTTTACTGTGCCTTTTGTACATTTTCCTGCCTGTTTATGTTTTGAATCGGTGTGTGGCAAAGGAGGGGCCATTCTAAGGACCAATCAGCTGGGGCCAATGGCCTTGTTGCCACGCCCCTGTACACACCCCTTTTATGGGTGGAAAGCAGGAGGAAGGCAAATCAGCTGGAGCAGTGCCTGGTATGGCTACCCTTCGTTTCAGCTGGTCGTTTTAACCGCCTTCTCACTGTTTGTGAGACCTTTGAAAGAGGGAGAAAAATTTACGGTTCAGGATGTACGTGGTTCATCTGCCTGGAAGCCGAACCACTGACATTTCTGCTCTGTTTAAACAACGGCACGGCGCGCAATCAAGAATCTCTTCATCTACCCAAAGGATTCTGGGAAAAGAAAACAGATACACAATGCCTCCTCCCCCAGGGTGGGCAAAAGGTATTGTTACTTGTGGAATGATTGTTATTCTAGCTTTTCAGACCTAAAACTGTTAAGGTTTTAGAGTCTAATTAGTGGCCCGTTTCCCTTTCCTGTGTTAGCATTACACCTTGGGAAATGTTTAATCAAACCCCACGCTCTATTTTTTTTAATGTTGCAAAGTATAAACCTGTCACTTGGTGTTGCACAGAAACCAACAGCCAGTGTTTTCAGGTAAGTCACATGGTACATGCTAATTAGCACAGCCCACGCTGGGAATACTTGTGAGAATCATAATACAAGGCATTGTGGCTATGTCTTCTATGTCTTTACAGGAAGGGACGGGGGTCTGTTTCAAACCTGTGTTACGTGTTTGGCATAGAAATATCATTAATAATACAATTCAGCTTGTTTTCACACTTATGAACCACTCTATGGAAACACCCCAACCTGCAAAGTCCCAAGTGCAGAGAGAGATCTGCAGTTATACCCCTGTTTTAACTTCTTAAATCACATATAAATTTCTGAAAGAAATATGGAACACACTGTGAAGAGAATTGTACATCAGCCGACGTTGACTGGGAAAATCTTTGCTCGCAACAAGACAGACTGCCCAGTTTACCAGCCCAGTTTACTAGCCCAGTTTACCTGACAGACGCTCATGGCTCTTCAGAGGTTCAGATAACACTTTTTTCCCATTTTTGTTTCTGGACATTGTTCATATTGTTCATGCTGCCAAAAAATATGCCAATTAAGTCACTGTTATGTTTTTCCTTTTTTAAAAAAAAATATGTTATTGAAATATAGAGTCTGTCCATAAGGAAGACCCTCTAGACCAGGGTTATTCAAATCACATTCCTCGAGGTCCAAGTCCGGCTGGTTTTCCAGCCTTCCTTTACCTGGCAGTCAGGTGTGAAGCCTCTGACCAATCAGAATCAGGAATTATTAAACTAACTACCTGGGAGAACTGAAAATATGGCCTGGATTTGGAATATTCAGATTTGAAGAAACCTTCTCTAGACAATTAATGATGACTCCTCTTTGGTTTGATCTGTCACAGCCATTTTATTAATCGATATTAAGTGTTCAGCCGGCGTCCGTATTTTCCGCTTCCTCCCAAAAGACCCACGCAGATGCAGCACGATTTTTTTTTTTAGCTACTTTTAATAAAGGTTTAGCTCAAAACAGTGATCAATAACTCAGCGAGAGGAGACAGGAGCTGAGGCTTAATTGAGTAGGCGACTCTCTGCAAATGAAGACCCTGCTTCTGAAGAAGGGAAAAGGAGGCTTTTAGTAAAAATCCATAAACTGAATCTAACTTGACACTATGATTCATTGTGTAAAATAAGATATTAGGAGGAAAAGATTTAAATTTAGGATGGATTGGAATTTATTTTTTTCAGTTTTATTTCCAGACTTAAATCATCTATTCATCTTGCTGAATTGCTTATCAAGTGTACTGTCTTGGTGAGTCTGGAGTATATTATACCATATATATCACATGATACTCACATACGTACAGATGCATTATGGGAAATTCAAAAACAGCACTTTCATCTTCTGGACTTTAGGATTTCCAGAGGGTTTAGACACACAAAAATTACCTACATTTGAATCCCCAAATGGGCACACAAGAGACCACAGTGCCACCCACTAAGACACAATTCCAATGTTAACGAACACCACAAATTCTTGTTTTAATGCACAACACGTTTCAAGCATTATATGAGGCGTGATAGTATGTAGTCCTTTTGCATTCTAAGCAAAAAATAATGGAAAAGAGGACCCAAGGTGGTGCAATTTTAATTGGCTTGAGGCAATTCAGCAAAGAGTTGGCCGATCATAAGCTTCAAGGAGTTTAAGTTTAAGTGACCATACAAGCAAATTAGAGACAAGGGGAACTCGGTGACCATGACCTTCACCAAAAGTGAACAGGAGATTCACGAGAGACCAGCATCTCTCCTTGAATCTTCCCTTTGCAAGCAAAATATGACATCAATGTATTGCAACATGAAATTACAATGCATTATTTTGGCAGACACTTTTGTCCAAAGAAATGTAAAAGTGAAGAAAGCTTGAGGGTCAGAGAGCAGGGTTAGGATTAGAGTTAAGGGTCTTGCTCAAGGGCCAAACAATAATATTAAAACTTGGCCAGTGATGGGAGTTGAACCCATGACCTTCTGGATATGGGCACAGAGCCAAACACCACCCCCACAACATAACTTAAACATAATTTACTGCATCAGCAACTACTACTGCAGACAATTGTGGTGCTTTTATAAGCATTATTTAAGACTTGGTAAAGGATGCCATCTAGTTTGCAGAGAACTCTGGGATACATTCTAACGTACTGCTGATGCACCTGGTTTAAATGCAAACGAAAGTTAACATAAGACTGCGAGTAAACACACTAGGCTGTTTATGCGCAAATCACATACCTTCTAAGGAAAATACGCACAGTTGGCTAAGAGTCCATTAGCGATTTCTGAGGCAGCTTTGGGACATTAGGCACAGGTAGTCAAAACAAGCCGCAATCTGGATTTGGGGCCCAGTGTCCCATCCATAATGAATAAGCAGATGTCCTTGGAAGGAGTCTGCTAGTGTGAGCCTATGCTCAGGTAATGAACAAGCGCGTCCCTGTAGACCTGTCTATTTTAAACACCAGCAGGATCCCAGACAGGAACTCTGGAGTGCATCTGTAGCAATCTTCATTCTAATAGCAAATGTCAGGGTGTTCTGGAAGGCGGTGGGTGGGCGGATTGGGTGCTGGAGTCCTGCATGCGTGGGGGCTGAACAGAAAGGCGCAACACCGCTGTCTCTGTGGAACGTGCTGGCGTAGATGAGGTAAGGTTCTTGGAAAAACTTGGAATGATGTTAGCAGCTGTAATGTGTCAAATGATTTTGCTATGTTATCATCATCATCATCACTATATTATTATTATTATTATTATTATTATTATTATTACTGTTGTTTCTTACACACCCTGTGGCTTGGGATAGGTTCTAGGCCCCTTGTGTCTCTGACCATCATAAGGAGTTAGAAGATGGATGGACAGTTTATCCAGGCGCAAAATGACAACACATTTTCCTCCCTTCTGTAAATCCCCGCTCAAGCACATGATGTCATGCCGACTCAAACAGGCTACAGACACGTCCCTCGCAGTAAAGGTCAGTCAGGAGTCAGCAAAATCACACAGGTTTGGACTGTGGGCACAAACGCATGGGGCGAATGCACCGACCCGACGCCCACAGGATTGGAATCCGGGTCCTTGGAGGCGCTAGGCAGTGCGGTCGCTTAGCACATGCTTCATGCTGTTAGCGCTGCTTCATTTTCACTTCGGCCACATGGATTCTGCTCTGAACGTTTTTTTTTTCTCCCTATTCAATATTCCGTGGCATTCCGAGATCTTTAAACAGCTATTGATTGCTAACTGATAAAATGGCATTCTCTGCTCTCCAACAGGCCTCAGATTCGCGGTTTTGATCCTGTCATCTGAAGGGGGCGCATTGAAGTGGTGTTCAGTTTGTTATCGGCATCAATCGCAGTAAGAGATGAGGACGCTTTCTATCAACACTTCTCGTAATCATAACTCTTCATTTTGCCGGCTGGGAAGCTTTTTCTGCAGCATTTGATTTTCGTAATGTGATCAGCAGGAGGTTTGGGCCTGTGACGTTAAAGAGAGGACATTGATAAGCAGTTGGGCGCGACGATAAACACGGAGTCACAGGTTCGCAATAGCATGTCAGCCCACCCTCTGTGCTACTTTTCAATCACAGTATATGGGACAGAGAGACAGGAATCCTATAAAGATACATCAGCTTAATCAAGCAGGGAAACTCCCAAATACATTACTAATCTTCATCAACATCAGCTTCAGATATATGCCACGTGGAATCATGCACTGAGATGAAATATTGTTCTCGTTGGTGGTAGTGCAAATGGAAAATAAGTAATTAATGGAATATTAGTGAATGGTGTGTGAGTGTACCCAGTGATGGCTTCATGCCCCATCCCGAGTTGTTCCCTGCCCTCTGCCTGCAGTCTCTGGGATAGGCTCCGGACCCCCCATGACCCTGAATACGATAAGTGGTTACAGAGAATGAATGGATGGATTGATGGACGCATGGATGGATGGATGGATAAAAGGATGGATGGAATAATAAGACTTATAAACACAATATAGACATGACATTTTAAGACATGGACGTTTACATATACAGTAAACCACCAGATTGGTGTGCAAATCTTACTGTATGTGGAAGTTTGTCATGGAAGCAGCATGTACATGTAAATAACTTTAGATGCAAAGATGGGTCCATTTTAGAGGCTCAGTTTTACACAGGGACCGTTCAGCAGTCGGATGGATCTGTTTTCACATACATGGGAGCTCAACCAACATGGAGTGAATAATTTTAGGGTCCAGCCTGCATATATCTGAGGGATATACATGCTTGCTGCAGTATTTTCCAAATCATACTCTGAAACTTCTGGACTAGGAAAGGAATCATTTGCCAGGCGCCATGGCCTTAAAATGGCAGGAAGTACAGAGGAGTGATTTCAATGCACAGCTGCAGCGTGGTAAAGTAAAAGTAATTAGGCTTCTTTGTACTAATTGCTCCTAGAGTGTTACTTTTTATAAAAGGGCATTTAAATCACCTAATATGCATTAATAAGCTTACTAGAGGCTGCCATGAAAATTGCTTCAGACGTGCACATGCAGCAGTTATGAAAACGTCATTGTGTTATAAACAGCAGCAGCGAATACTTCACAGTCTTTATTTTAGGAGATTTGCGGTAGTTTCAAATAAAATTCCACCTCTTCATGGTTCCTGTAACTGGCCGAGCTGGGAGTTCGAGATTCAGAAGTGAGGTCTTTGAAAGTGCTGCAGGTAGCTGAAAACGGGCTTCTAAGAAATTAGCTGTTTAACTAGTAGGTAATGCTTTCATTGAGATGTGTTCAGGTTTAGGTTCTGGATGCGGTTTTCAGTGCTCAGGGTTCAGATTCAATGAAGTTTTCAGAGGTCATGGGTGAAGCAGAGATTCTGTTGAAGGGGACTAAAAAAAGCTTAAAGTGTTCTTGGGTAACTGTGGCACAATTATCTTGAGACCCGAGACTTTAAACTGATCAACTCGCCAACTACTTCCTGATAAGAGGCGATTGCTTTGTCCCTCATACTTCCACGTCGCCCATTACAGTGAGTTAATAAGACGAAGCCATCAGCAGTCTCAGTGAACAAATGGGACACATCTGGCCCAATCAAAACAAGTTCGGTATAAAGCAACATCACAGAGCCCATTGACACATTCCGGAAGCCTCTGGAACACAGATGGGAGGAGAGCGTTCCTGCTATGAATCATCGGCTTTCAAATTAACACTAGATTGGAACAGTGCGTTTCATTTTTGTTTATTTGTTTTGCCTTCCACTAAAGCGACAGAAGAAAAGTACTTTGGTCACGGATAACCAATATATGAGAAGCGCCTGGGATTTGGCACACGGCCCCGCAAACAGAGCAGCCATTATTTATTTCTGTCTTTAAGGGATGATCATACTGTAAACGGCTTTGATCAGATCGACGCCACGCTACTCCGTTTGATTCGATTGCTTTATTTCTGCCTTTAGTGACAGTTGCCCCTGAGCTCGGAATGTGAGACGATGCCAGTCAGCTTTACACTACGCATATACTGTACCACACTAGTTTGGACTGGCCCTAAAAAAATTGGAACATGATTGGATCGGTCTGTACTGGGGGCCCGATATACTTTCATGGGGCCCAAAATCTCTAGCAGTGTCACTGTATGTACAATATGCAGAGTAATTAAAGGCTGTGTAACAGGCTGTCTTGTCAACTCCCACAGTCTTAATGATCATGGCTACATATGTACCTTTGCAGGGATGTGTGGGTCCTACCTAGAACTGGGCTTTGAGACTCTCTCACACAGAGAAGATCCTTGCAGCAAAATCACCCCCAAGCTGCCAAACCTCAGTGCCGAAGTGGGAAAACAAAGAAATAAATAAATAAGGAATCAGAACGGACAGGAGCTGTGCCCGTTGGGGGTGGGGGGTGGAGGTGTCTGCACCCACCCCCCCACGAGAACCTGTCAGGAGGCAGCGGAGCATCACGGATCAGCTCTGTGAGTCATGCAATTACACATTTCTTAGGACCCCCCCCCCCCATTTCCCCGTCCTTCCCTCTGCGGAGTTCTGGTCTTTGCGTAGTTTGGGACGCACTTCTGTCAGAGTGTCGTTTTGAGGTCCGCTTCCAAACATCACAAACATCCGGTACAGCACACTCCCATCAGTCACTCACCATGAAGACCATCCAAGCATGTTCCAGTCTCAGTCACTCTCAACACCTCAATATGTTCTTCATAAGCAAAATCTACAATGTAATAATTGATCAAACAGCCATGCCAACCGGACCCGGTTATTACTGTTATTTCTGACAAACATGCAGGTACCTTCTGCACCCTAACAGAGCTTTATATGATAAATTCTTACTTTATCTGGGGTGGAAATATGAAGTACAAAACAGGTCATTGATACACATAGGCCTAATTTGTAAATTAAAAATGGCATTTGTGAGTGATGCTTCAAATCAATATATTATAAATGGTACACAACTCTTACATCAGTTTAAGAAACCTTTCCATGATGCATTTTCATATGTGGGTATCCACTCCCCAAGCCATGGGACAACCAAATGAAACATAATACTGACAATAACAATAATACTGAAAAAAATGGGCACACCTGTGACGACTTGTGCTAATGAAATGACCGATTGCAAGGAAACAAAACAATGATTTAATAGCATCATGAATGAGACTTAGATTCACATTGACATGATGGGTACATCACCTATAGCACTGATCCATGGTGTGTCGCTTTGGACAAAAGTGTCCCATAAACATGCGAGTCTCAGCTGGTGGGTCTCGACCTAAAAGTGGGTGATTGGACCATTTTCGTTCTGTTGATTTAAAAAATATTTTGAAAACATTTTCTAATGCCGGACTTTTTTTTTTTTACCAGTGCATGAAGGCTTTGTGCTATGCTTACTGCACTATTTGTTTGTGAAATAAATCTGGTTCAAAATTTGGGTCGTTGACTTAATGGCCAAGGAAGAATGTGGGTTCTGAGCCACTGACCTGTATAGAACTTTACAGGACCCTGCGAATTCCATTTCACAGCACACCAGTCATTACCTCAAAGTGTCTTTGTATGAACACATGATTCATCTCTAATTTACTCATTGGGCTGCACTAAAAGCCAATGGAAGCCGGTTCTGAATGGCATAATTTTTGGATCCGCATAACCACTTAGGAGATTTGGACTGAACAAACACTTTTTTATTCCTCTGTCAGCTCAAACATCCTCAACTCCACCAAATGCATGCAACAGCCTACAGACTGAAATGGAGCCCTTACTTGAAAATAAACCAGGCCCTCGCATCAGTGAAAAATGGCACTTTGTAGCCGGGAAGACGTTTTAAATAATGTGCTATTGACTCTGTTTAAGTGAGGCTGGGTTGTTTCTGTAGGTCATTCTAATCATTAGGGATCAAAAATGCTACCAGTACAGTATCAATGTAGGCATCCATCATCAACAGCCAAAAGCTAAGTTTTGATTACACAATAACGTAGATACACAGGTCCAAACACACACAGACACCAACACGATTACACAGAGACACAGACACAGAGACAGACACACAGACACCAACACAGACCCCAACACGACTACACAGAGACACAGACACCAACACGACTACACAGAGACACAGACACCAACACAACCACACAGAGACACAGACACCAACACAACTACACAGAGACACAGACACCAACACAACCACACAGAGACACAGACACCAACACAACTACACAGAGACACAGACACCAGCACGACTACATACAGAGACAGAGACACAGACACCAATATGACTACACATAGACACAGAGACAGAAACACAGACACCAACACGACTACACACAGACACAGCGGCACAGACACACACAGATGCCAACACAACTACACACAGAGACACAGACACACAGAGACACACACAGACACTAACACGACTAAACACAGACACAGAGACACACACTCAGACACAGACACACACACAGAAGACTTATGTCTGTTTTCTTGTCACATGCACAAACATACTCTGTATATGGGGGTAATGAAATGATTTTTCTTCACCAGCTTCCTGGATTGTGCTCAACGAAATTGTAATAAAAAGGAGAAGAATTTATAAAGAAAAAACGAACAAGACTAAATTAACAATAAAAATTAACAATAGAAATAAAATAAAATAAAACCAGAGACTAAAGTAGAGTAATTCTTTTTGAAACAAGACTTAGGAATAAGGGAACAAAAAACTTCTACTTGACTGGATATATTGCGATTTTATTCAAGGCTTAGCGACCTATCAGCTGGGTCCCTCTGCCACTCACTTCAATTAACAACCTTTGATCCTTTAACTCCAACATGCACCTTTTCATCCCAGGGACAAAACATGGAGAAAAGCTTTGTGGATATCGTATGTGGAGAGGGGGCCCGGCGTGGTGGCGACGGCTGGGGTGGGGAGCGTGCGCGTTAGCTAGGCCGCCGCCGCGCGGGCGGCCCAATTTAGCGTGCCGCCCGTCACCTTCTGACAGAGCTCGGTAATTGGTTTGGAGTCGATATGACAAGTGGAAATCAAAGAAAAAGAAGGATTTAAGAGGTCAGGCTCAGGCGTGAAATACCTCTGGGAACGGCAAATATAATTTACTTCAGGATGGTTGGCGGCAACTTACATTATTTATCATTTTCTCTTTTTATAATGAGTTAAATCCTTATTCTATTCAAGTTAAGGTATTGGCTTTTAAAATCTGAAGATAATACGCGCCTGTTAAATGTTTAACCACGAAACATGCGAAAGGAGCAGTCCGTACAGATGTTTCACATCTTTACCCTTATTGCCACTCTCTATTGATTACGGCTGTCTTTGAAAGCACCTGAATTGGCAATCAAATAGAAATTTTAATGCACGTTTAAATGACCTGTCAGGCAAATGCGACGCTTCTGCTGCCCCCTCAAAGGAGTCGTTCTTTAATAATTGCACACGGGCTCGTGACGATTTTAATTTAAGAGCAGAGCGGGGCTAATTTCCCGGCACGCGGGGAGTGGGTCGGCAGGAATGCCCAGTCACTCAAAGCATCTTTTCAATCCGAAGCAAAGTGAATTAATGGGCTGTCAGATAATTGCACAGTTCATGACTTAAAATACAGTGCTTTTAGAAAAAAACAATGCCAGCAATTTATGTAAGCATTTCATTTGCTGTAACTTAGGGGGATAGATGGCTAACTAAGCTTCGCAAATGACAGATAAACCGTTAAAAAAAAGTAGTAAAAGACATGAAAGGGGTTATGCATAGTAACCAAATTTACAGCACATTTCCGGATCATTCTGAGGTCAAACCGGTCGCAGGCATTTTAAACATTACGGCTCAGTCAGTCGACACTGTGCTGAAGGACACCAAGGGTCGAGATACCAGTTCTAAGGCGGCTCCCTGCTTTTCTACGGTTTTCCCCAGCAAGCTCATCTTGAAAAGCAAAGCAGCCACTTTTGATATCGTCACCTGAAAGCTGCTGTCGGAGCCAATGAAAGTACAGCGTTGCATCCTGTCATGTGACTGTTGCACTGGGCACTGGAAAGCTACCCTTTAAATGGATGTAGCAATGAGGGCCGAGGTTATTAATAAAATCCTACACACCAATTTTATATTTGACTACACCTACTTTTAACATTACATTATTTGTAGGTAACATTTTTGTGACAGTTCATCACTACATTCTTAATGATGCTCCAGAACCCCCCCATGGTCACAGCTGATCTATCAGCGATGTTCAGGACGACAGCCGTATCCTTAATCAATGTGCGCCAGTCTCCCCGTAAAACAACAAACATTTGTCTCAAGAAATGTGATACCACCGCAGTTCTGCCCAGACGTGGATCCCTGCTTTGTGTGGCACTGGGCCAGAGAAGCCAGTGGCTGACAATGGTAAAGCTTTGNNNCCCCCGCCCGCCCCCGCCCCGCGCGCGCCTGGGGTGGCAGTGAGCGATCGGTGTGGATGCCTGCAGAGCACAGTAGTTCGACGGTTCACCACAGGGGGCCTGAGTAACTGAGCTGAGAGGGAGGGCTGCCCAGGGACTGGCCAGGAAGCAGAGTTGATAGCCTCTGTTTTCAGAGACCCCATCAGCAACAAATCACAGAGTGCTGCCCTCTACTGGCCGCCCTCCTGTTTCTATCCCCCCCAATCTCCCGATATACTGAGTCTGATCTGAGCATCTAACGCACGTGCCCCTTCATTCTTCCTCCTCCAGACTTGCCCATGTTAACAGCAGTCTTGCTATTAAATGACTATCTAATGGTGTGGCCTTTCAGAGGACAATGCCATTTCACAATCCATTTCACGCGTATTGAAAATTCACACCGCCCCCCCGGTACAGAATCCATCATCACCGATAGGTAACAGCACAGTGCATGCCAAAACCCTTCACTCCATGCCGTCAGTGTTTTTTCACTAAATAAACTTTTACTCTGTTTCCACTGTGCACTTCACTGCCGGCGAGCCTACTAGCGGCCCCCTAACTTAGCATAGCCCACGTAGCGCATGCACTCTGTGCGCATTGATTTCCCTTCAAGGCTGAAGACTGACCTTTCTCTACTCAGACTTATCTTGGCTTTCAAGAGCTTCACATTTCTCTCTCTCTCTCTCTCTCTCTCTCTCTCTCTCTCTCTCTCTCTCTCTCTCTCTTTCATTCCCTCCCCCCCTTCTTTCCCAGTGCATGCAGAAATCAATCATTCTTCTCCGCTTCCCGTCTCTGGGGAAACCGAAGTACACTGCAGAGCGCTGCGCAACTGGAAGCCAGCAGTTCAGGTCCAGAACGTCTGAAGGCATCTCGCCGGCGCCCACGCGCGTGTCGTTGGTTGTTCGCACGCTCGCGGGCTCAACGAGGGCCGCTAGTGGCCGCCAGCTCCGGCGTGCTGGCCAATGAGGGGAGCTTGGCACCGACGGGCCGTGCATCACTTACAAAAATAGAGGAAGGAGACGCATCGATTTCCGCTCCCTCTCAGGTGGTTTTACCTCTTGTATCGATTTCAATTATCTCAGTATTTATAGGAACTAGACAAGCTAACTGTGCAATGCTAATTTACTGTCACAAGGGTCATTGCTGGCAAATTATCTATTTACCAAAGAACAACAAAAGCTCAGACTTCATCATCATCTTCATATTATGATGATGATTATTATTATTATTATTATTATTATTATTATTATTATTAATCTTGTTATTAAGCAAGGGTATATAAATAGGGGAATAGCAATCCATCCATCCGTCTTCATAACCTCCTATTAGAGTCACAGAGAGTCTGGACTCTATCCCAAGGTCAGCCCATCTGAGCACACAGAGGAGAAGTATACAGTATTTAAAAATATAACTTATATTATAAAAACCGTCATAAATATTGGCCTATAACATAATCCCCGTGAGTACTTACGATTTTATTAAATTACTAGCGCACTTCAAGCCAATAGCGACCTAAGGCGAGACATAATGACTCGGGTGCAGCCAGGGCGCTGCGTGTTATCAGCACGCCTCAGTGGACACGGTCTCGCCACCTCGCGGAAGCCGTCCCCCCGCGTGGACGTGACAGCCTCCTCTAAAGGCTCGCCACCGATCTCCCCCTTCCCGTTGCCATATATTACTCCTCGCATCCCATGGTTCAAAACCTTGGCCATTACTTTCTGTCACACCCCGGGGACCTGAACACGCGCTAATCCCTTAATAAAATATACATAAAACCCAAGTGCAACTCCGCCATCTCATGAATCACTTGCCGGTGGGCAGCGGAGGAGGCGATTGAGTCAGAAGTTGGCCTCTCGTACCTGGATCGGCGAGAGAGACATCAGAGTCTAGAAAGGTCTGGCAGCAACCAGCATGAGGGAGACAGGAAGGCACTACGCCACCTACAGGAGCTCCGTGGCATGGCAAGGGCAGCCAGCATCTTTAATGGCTTCAACCTTCATCCATCCACTTTCTGTAACCAATTAACCCATTCAGGGTCACAGTGTGGAGTCTTAGGGCACAAGGCAGGTAATAACCCAGGATGGGGCACCGACCCATCACAGGGCACACTCACACATACCATTCACACCTATGGGCAATTTACCAACTCCAAATAACCTCAGCATGTTTTTGGACTGTGGGGGGAAACCAGAGTACCCAGCAAAACCACAGAGAGAACATGCAAACTCCACACACATGGAACCCAGGTCCCAGAGGTGTGAGGCAGGAGCACTAACCACCCCTGCATTCATTCTTATTACCAAAAATAGGTGCAATAAAACAGCACTGAAGGACTTACAGTCATAATTTTTCCCTCTACTGAAACTTAATAAAAAACTTTTAAAAATGGTTGTTTTATTACTGTGGTTGATAATCTTCACCACCCACCCCCACACATTTATATAATTATGAGATAGATAGATAGATAGATAGATAGATAGATAGATAGATAGATAGATACCGTCATCACTTTCAATTCAAGCATAGACTAGAATCATTGACTCTGTGCCTGCGAATGAGCCTGATCCATTAATTAATCCACTAATTAATGACATGATATATGACACAAAATATACACGCCATCTGTGGGAAGCTGACTGTGGAAAAAAAGACTCACGTCACGCTTTCCACCTCACCCCCGGAGACTGACGCGTTCCCTGGAGCAAGGCGACGCCCCCGAATCACTGCGCAGGCGTCGATCTGCCCAGCGGAGGCACTGCCACTGCGGAATACCTTCGAGGCGTGTATTTTGAACAGAGTGCAGTAATGAGGGAGAGGAGAGGTGCATTCTGGGATGCTGGCTGGGTGGGAAAAGGACCTCCAGCTGGAAACCAGTGTGAATTCGGGAGCATTCAGTGGAGGTGAAGGCATAGACTATCTGGAGTACTTTTAAGCTGGGGGAAGCCCCAACCCCTCCCCCAAAACCCTCCCTAGTGCTCAGGTGACACTCTGCGGGATTTTAAAAGCCCCTCATTTCACAGCGGCTGCTGTGCCATCATTCTCCAAAGTCTCCTTCTCTCAAGAAAACCGCCTCCCCAGTGGAGTCAAATCATGACGGTCTTTACAAACCCTTCAGCTGCAGTATTCCACCCTTGCACCGGCACCGGGCGGAGCGTGGGGGCGGGACACACACACACACGTGTTTTTGCCCCGTGACAGTTGACAGGCTAATTATATATGTGTGAGTTGAGTCATTTCTAAACCCAAATTCTGACATGGCCCTTTAGGTGATCTGTCTCTCTGAAGCCTGTGGAAAGGCTTCTGAAGTGGTAAACAAACACAACTAGAGTAGAATTGGATTTTTCTGGTTCTCAAATAACAAGAGAAGCTATGAGACAAAAGAGAGACATTTAATGGCCCCACGGTATTCTGGGATATGTGAGATGGACGCATTTCATATGCTTCTCTGGAGTTGAATCTGACGTCCCTTAGGGATGCAGGACCACAAATTCAAGAGAGAACTCTTAGAAGACATTCTTTGGATCAGAACCAGGATCAGACTGCCCTTGAAGAACCTGGAACCGTCATGCTCGGTAGAGGTAGTCCCTTGAAAAAAGGTGTTGCATTATTGTATTATCATTATGGTTTTCCAGTACTAGGAGAATGAACCCATTTCAACATTATGCTTTTACATAAATCAAGGCTTGGCCCTTGTACACCAATGACAGAAAGAAGCTATTTTAAATTCTAAAACAAACGGTACAGAGGTTCAGATGTGCTGTACTGTGCTGTAAATGTCAAAAAATGGTATCCTATGGGTGACATATGGACCTGCCTCTCCGAAGCAGCACGGGGCACAAGGCTGGGGTACATTCTGGATGACATGCCAGTCCATCACAGGGCACACGTGCACCCTGGACAGGATGCCAGTCCATCACAGGACGCACACACACCGGCAATTTAAGATGTCATTTAGCCAATGTGAGGAGTACCCAAAGGAATATAAAGCATAAAGTGACAAATGTCAAAATATAAAGCTGGATTCTGCATTTGGCTTAAGAGAGCTCCTTGGGAGAAGACTTCTGTTTGTTTCCGCATGTTTGTTGGTTTGTTTTGTCCACTGGAAGCTTGCGGTCATGTTCCATTATTACTGTCAGCTAAATATAAAATGACGTGCGACGGGAGGAGTAATACCAGCTCACCGGTAGAGTGATCAGGCGGTTAACCAAACTAGTCCCTGTCAAAAAGCCAGTGCGCCTCTTTACGGCCCTCCACGTCGGCAGGAGTGGGAGCGAAGTCAGCCGGGGACAGCATCAGCATCGTCGGCAGCGGCAGAGAGCCGCTGGCAAAGTTCTCCCCGAAGAGAAGAAATACAACTCTTTCACCATGAGATGGAAAGAGTGCAAAGCTGAAATCTTTGTTTTCTTTTTTTTTTTTTTAAGTCTTTGGCATAATCTGGAGACTAGATGCCTTCCAGCCAAGTGTGTTAAATTGGTGTCGTAATTGTACTGGACAAAGAGGAAAAAAAGGTTCCTTACCAAAGGAAATCATAAAGCCATGTATGTTATTGTGACGGGGAAAATGCCGGCGTGCATAAATCGGCTCTCATTTCCTGTTCAGCTGCCTGCCCCCTGCTGCAGCTTAAATAATAATAAAACGAAGAAGTTTCTGGGCATCAAAGCGATAGATAAGAAGCGATTTGTTGAGAGACTTTCCAGCCAGCCGTCTTCAAACACCGTTCTTCCCCCCCGAGGATGTGCTGAACAAACCTTAGACTTAAAGCACACCCCCCAACCACCCGCCAACCCCCACACCCCCCCCGGCCCCCTGGCACCCCCCCCCGGAGCCGACCCGCCCGGCACCCCGCCGCGGGGGGGGGGGGATATGGCAGGTGAAACGCAAACGCTGAGATCCGTTATTTACACA
>JABFEA020000116.1:744120-761787 GCA_019775915.2 Cyphomyrus plagiostoma
CCCCCCCCCCCCCCCCCCCCCCCCCCCCCCCCCCCCCCCCCCCCCCCCCCCCCCCCCCCCATAGCCTCCAGAGCCGCGGTCCTGCTTCTAACGGCAGCACTGTGGAAGCCCGCCGCAAACACAGGCGCATCCGCCAGCTCCCATTCAGGCGCGGAATAAAAAAATAACAAAAAGGACAGAAACAAAACAAACTAGCAGGTTGTGACTGCCGATAAGGAAGAGGGAAGAAGGAAGTCTGCCTGTTAGTCTGGGAGATTTTGGGGAATTATTCTGTTATTGTATATGGTTTCCAGCATATGAACATGCAGCATGATTACAGAAAACGTGGACTCAGAACTAAAGACTGCACTCAAAATATAAGAGGGTAGAAGTACACAGGAATTCATCTCCTCTAATACTTGTGTACTACAGGGTCACCACAGATAGTGGGGCCTATAGCAGGAAACATGCCCTTTCTGCCATCAAGTTTCAGACAGCCATTTTCTCCCATCAGATATCTTACTTTATTAGAAACCATGAAAATGTGAAGGAGCTTCTATTTTACCGAGGTGGCGCGTTCATGATTAAAAATAGATCTGTTTTATGGATCTGAGGAATGTTTCTTACAGATTTGCGTACCGCAAAATGCATTACAATCCCGCGCATTGATCACGAAAATTAAGCTTCGTGGGGGTCTCACAGCATCACCCGGAGTTTTATCGGTTTTGCTTGTTCGCTGTGTCAGTGGTGGGGGCGGGGGTATATTGTCAATAAACACACCAAGATACATCCAGGGCTCCATTTCACACTGTGTCTCAGCAATTTCCACAGTGCCTGTAATCTGACCCCCTATCGTATGCTAACTGGCTACATACAGGCTTTTTGAGATCCAGATAGTTACTTTATTTGGAATTGCTTCTACAATATCTCCCCTACCACCCTTCCTCCCAAACACTATATAACACTTAATCCCCTTGCAAACACATCAAGCGTCCACTCCAAGATATAGCTGTACGCCCATCGGTTAAAGTGATCTTTACTCTTTCCCTCAACCAAAGTCCCTGATCCGTCCTCCCATTCTCTGCATCACATGCTTCTCTTCTCCATCCGACCGTAAGCAAGAACCACATTGCCCTTTAACTTTACCAAGAGATAAACACTTTTCAGTAGGCCTCGAAGTGTCTGTTAGATGTAGCCAGTGGCTATGGCTGCATGTTAATGTGTGTAGCCCCGGAATTCTACAAAGCCCACAAGTGGGCTCATCTTTATACAGAGCAGTTTTGGAAAAACACACACGGCGGCAAAGCCAATCCAAGAGCTAACTGCAAGGTATTCAGCAAGGCTAATGTGTGGAAGAACACCCAGCTGCATGGAAGAATGCCCAACTGAAAAAAAAAATTCTGAGGGCAGAACAAAACCGAGGTTCAGAATGATAACCCATCAGATTTTAGCGAAAGGCAGTCCAAGCAATTAGATCAGGCAGGACTGAGACTGATTGCTTGGTCCCACTTCCGCTACTTGCTTAGACCCATGTCCACTACAATTTGATTGGTTATCTCTCTGAACCAATCGTTTTTCCTTCTGCGCTGAGTAGAACTCCCACGAGCAGCAATGAAAGGCTGGTTAAAATAAATAAATAAATTCCCACCAAGCAGATGGAAGAGTTACTGTCTTCCTAAGAATCCAATAATGCAGACTCATTTCTGGAATGCTGAGTTAACGGTGCCTTGTCCTGGGACCAATCGATGGAGATGGAGTGCATCTGCTTTGATTCGACATGTTGGGAACACACCGAAACAGGGACACCAAGTCTAATGCCACAGGCCACTGAATTCATCTGATCTGGATTTATTGTTGACTCACTTTCCACAATGAGTTAATGTCAATAGCACATACTCTAGTAAGATACACACAGCACATGGCAGTATTGCCCAGTCACCATTAAGAGCAGAAAAATGCCCTTTGTAATACCAAGCCAAGGATGAATGAGGCTTTAAATTGGATATTAATCAAGACTGCAGTATCTAATCTTTAACCAATCTCTGATTTCGAACATCCCTACAAGACTGTAGGGATGTAAAAATGCATTAGATGGGCATGCTGCGTTTGCACAAGCAAAGCTTCGCGTTTGTAGATACAAAGCCTATAATTAATCAGGGCTAACACGGAGCAATCAGGTAGTTTAATTAAAAGCAGGAAAAAAAATCAGACTAGCAGGGACAAAACGGGAAACTCACCATATCATAATGCAGACAAGAGGCAACATGGCTCCGTTCTGATGAATGTTGAGATCGAAATGAATCCTGAAACAAAAGGAAGTAGGGATGTGTTAGCGTCGAAGGTCACTAGCAGCTAACCCAACATCCCAGAAGGCCAGAGCGCTCCTTATCCTTTGGTGTAACCTTGTGGCTTCATCGTTCCTGTAACAAGAGACTATCCATGTAGGGCTTTCAGGTGCCGTATTTTATGCCAGAAAATGAAGTACAGTGGTACCTCGGTTATCGAACTTAATCCGTTCCGGACTCCAGATCAAATCCTAAAGTTCAAGTTCTGATCAAATTTTTCCCATAAGAAATAATGGAAAACCAATTAATTAGTTCCTGGCCCCCCAAAATTACACCTAAATATGTTTTTTTTTAGCATTTAAACACAAAATGAACATGATAAAACAAGAAGAGCATTTTTTTCTTAATGGTTTCCAAAACGATAAAGATCTTATCCCAACATTACCCCTGTCCTGCCCCGATCGTCCGTTCGTTCCGTGTGGCACACCCTCTCGTTAACCTTGTGTGGAATCGCCATGTGATCGTCTGTTTCTGGTTGTTGTCATTACTGTATTGTATTGAGTCCGCTTTTCAGTTTGTTTCCCCAGTCCGGTCATTGGGTGTGTTCGACTTGCTTACAGCGATGGCTTAAAGCAACGCTTTCTGATCCTGACGCAATGCATTACAGTTAGATGTATTGCGACCTCTCACCCAGCTGTACAAACTGGAACCGCCTCTGTGACGACACACCTTTGCGCTTATTGGCTGAAGAGTTTAGTTACATGCATGACGTTTGTATCCCAGGCAGTTCTGATGCGTAATATGCTATTTCTCCCGAATATCACGTAAAGCAGTGAGAACTGGTTTTCAGTTAATTTACCTGGTAAGTTTAAATAAATGACATAAATGCTCTAATAGTACACATAAGTTAGTGGTTTATTTATTGTTAATTACTGTAATGTTGTGCTGCTTTATTTGGTTAATCATCCAATCTGTGTAGAAGGCATTCAAGTAAGAATTGCATTGTAGTATGACTCATTTTCTGGCGCGTACAATTTATATTAGGTCAGTGTTCGCGGTTTGACTTCTGATATTCATATCGAGTTCTAGGTCAAACTGGTTTGTTCGACTTTCAAGAAATTCAAGTTCTAGTGAGTTCAAGAACCGAGGTATCAGTGTATAGTGAGTATGATGAAGTATAGTGAGCAGGAAGCATAGAAGTACGGGGACATTTTCCCAATTTCTTTTTGCAATCTTGGTGCTTTCTTTGCATCCAAATCCAAAGACATTTCATTCTCATATGATCGGATTGAAACAGGGATTAGCTATCTCAGCATGAAGGTCATCAAATCGCCAGCCTAGTTATTCTATTCAGTGCTTTCATTTAGCCATCACCTTCAACCAGGCCTAGTTCGAGGATTTAATCACCCGTTATACACCAGGCATATGAATTCTGGAGATTAAAGGCCCCAAACTTAAAAGCTCAGCTCATGTCTGGGGTGCCGGCCATTGTGATGAAGTGGACATCAGAAAGGATGACCATCCTCTCCCTGACAGACGGAACACAGCTTGTTTCCGTTGATTAGCTTCAAACCCAAAGTCACATGCAGAATCTGTTTGCAGGTGCGTTACTCGATATTATCTAGGCCAGTGACGCTGAATCACCCGACTCACTGGTTCTGTGCAGAACGGAGAGCGACAGGCCCAAAAAGCCACGCTGAATCTCACATTTGGCATCGGACACTCGGACGGCCCGGGAATTCGCAGAGGGAAGGGCGTCCTCGTGAATGTCGCAGCCCAAAGTGGAAACCATGATGTACGGCCTGTCTGTGCCTCACCTTCACCCACACGGGCAGGGAAAGGCCACCCTCTGTTTGATCGATACCCATAAAACAATGGAAGTCCTCTCCTCCCCATGTGGGATGCAGGTCAAAGCCCTCTGGGCAAATATCCACGACAGTCTGCCGCGATATCCAGACATAATATCATTTTATTGAAGAATGGCGTATAAAAAAGTTCCATATTGTACATGCAGAGCTGGTCTGAAGCGACAAATCACAGAGGAGAAGAGGAGGACGTGAGGATGTTGTAAAGCTACTGAAAGATGTCACTTATAAAATTTGTCAACTCCCTCACTGACCTTTTTAGGTTCCTCTTTCCAAATGGTGCCACCTTCCCAACTTGAAGCCATAAGGAAGGTGGTGAGCTTCCCCTGACATCACCCTGGCTAAGTCAAACCCACAGCACACTACAGAGGGTAACTCACATCACCAAAGAAAATGAGGATGAGGGAGATTTGCCTGCTGACACTAAGAGGTAACTAAAAATATCACACAGAAGGCAGGTAGGCGACCCTGCTTCTGGATCAAGGTGGTACGGACGCTGAAACGCCTACCTCAGCAGAGAATGACTGATGGTTAACGTGTCAACGAACGCAAGAAAGCACAAAGGTCTGTTTTTAATAACCATTCTGAACATCTGCCTATGTGGAGCAGCTGCTTTTTCTTTGTACCTTTAAACGTTTCACTTTTTTTATGAAGTTGACATGGCAAAACATTCTCTGAAATAAACCAAATACAAATTTTTTTTCAACGATGCTAATTTTTATCTGCTAGTGCTGGCTGAGATAACAAGAGAAAGATGGATGAAACAAACAAACCAACAAACAAACAAATGAACAAACAGCCGGTATATATCATTTAAAGGAGAGGAGTGCAGTGGGTATGGGGGGGTTGGTGATGGCTTTTATGATTAAACAATTTACTATATGTCAGCCTTTTATGTATTTTTTGCTATGCACTGGCAATTCCAGATTTTTTTAAGATTGGGAGCATAACAGGGACCATAATTCATACATAGGGGTCAACCTTAGCATTAGCCAATGATATGTTTAGAGTCTGTGACTGACAGGGGAGGGGACATTCTGACAGCCAATCAGCATTCAGCTGGGGTGTGTGCCCCTGTATATGCCTGTATTATGCCATATCAATATGCAGCAGGGTAGCTGCTTTCGTCCTCCTTGCTGGAAGCCTGTAAGTGGAGATTCTCATACCAGAATCAATAACTATGGAAGAACCCAAGGCAACATGTACAGCAGAATGCTCCGTCAGTGGACTTTGTATGTACCTGAGATCTCAGGAAAAGCTACGGAACATAAATGAGTCTTCAAAGATGAACAGACACACAAATAAATAACAGATCTGTCCCCTCTGCTGCCCCCCCCCCCCCACTGCCACAGCCACTTTAACTGCAATATCACTGCATAAGCTGTGCATGCATCATGCAGTTAACTAATAAACGTATCTTAACTTTAGTTCATTGAATTTGAGTACCACTGAATTATATTTGCCAACAAATAGGGGTGCAACTTGAACCCCAAGGGCCTGGAACATAAGTTTCAAACAAGGACCCATTAAGGGTTAAAGTCCTGGGATACCGTGAGAGGCCCCTTCACTTCCTGTGGCCTCAGTGTAGAACCAGAACAGAGACCAGGAAAAGGCTCCTATTATTGCTGCTGCTAAAATACAAATGATTGTAAAACATTTTAGTGCTGTGGTACCCAATCCAGTCCTTGGGGACCCACAAACAGTCCACATTTTCGCTCCCTCCCAGCTCTCAAGCAAAAACCTGGACTGTCTGGTACGGAGCTGGGACGAGAATGGACCGACTATGGGTCCCCAAGGACCGGAATAGGAATCACAGCCCAGGTATATTCCATTACTGGGAAATGAGAAGTACAAGGTGGTGGCTGATGATCCCCCCATTATCCTTCACGTTCTCTAAAAGTTACATTTTTTTACTCTGTGACAGTGGTGTCACACTGGCTCCTCAGCCAGCTGGTCCTAGGGTACTCAGATCAAAGCTCTTACTCAGTGTTTGTGTCCCGTGTCGGCTGAAGTGAAGACGACTCTCACGAAACACTGCTTTAAAGAAACTGGCAGAACTGCAACCTGCGTGAAAATGCATTCTGCTCTGTAAATAAGATCACACCCATCCATCTATTCATCCATCCATCTTCCACAACCTCTTATCCTTTACGTGGACGCAGAGAACATGAAGTCTACCACAGGAAGCTCAAGGCAGAAGGTAGGGGAGACCCTAGAGATGAAGTTGGTTACCTGTCTATGAATAATCAAATCTCTTTACAGATGAACAGGTTTAAATGCTCAGCTGACACTGCCGTCAATCTCTTCCTTTAACATCACACACCTGACAGCTGTTTCCCCATCGTATCTCCTACCCAAACGCATCGCTTTACCTTCTCTAAAAATAGTTTTGATAACAAAAGAGGGCTTATTTTGACAGCGGCATTACCCGAGAATATAAATTTGTTTGCCGGGAAGCGAACAGCCAACAGAGGCACGTCTGACAGGGAAAGTCAAACAAGCGAAGGATCCTGAAGACAGATTGGGGAAGAAGCTGACTTTGACGCAACCACTGCCGTGAATTCTGGGCCTTGCAGGGAGGAGCAGCGCGCTCTGCTTTTTAGCGACGGTTGGTGCGTGTGGCTTGTGAAGCTGCGAGTGCACCAAGGGAGTTGAGCCGAGGTCAGGGTCCGAGCCAACCACCTCAAGTGGCTGATGGGCACTTTGCTTTGACCTGGCCTTTGCTCGAGGGCCTCTAATGAAGGCGGTCCCTTGTGAGAGCCCAATGGGAAACTCATGTCTACCCTCTTGTGTCGAAGGCCTACTCTGCAACTCTCCCCGCCTTTGATAGCCGAAGGGGAGGCGGGATCAACTCATGCCTGTACTTCTAATTGCTTCATTGAAGCGGTCACTCAAAAAGTGAATCCTTTCACGTTGCCTTCAGTTCAAAATGTAGCAATAACTGCTAGCCGCACTCTGGTAATTGCACCCTTGGGGAACTTGAGAATCGGAGAATCCGCAGGTATGGGTTTCACGCCGCATGTGTTGATCCTCTCTTATCCCTTTTTCTGTTCATCCCATGACAGCGTCAGATCCTGAAACAGGCTTTCCTCGGCGTGAGAATCAGCTTGCAGCCTCTGGGCCCGGTTCCCACGGAGGTCTCCCGGCACCCAAGGCTCTGTCTCCATCTTTAAGACTCGATCCCCAGTGAATTCCATGCCTCGGCATCCCATAGTCATTGGGACAAGCCCCAAAAAAGAAGCCGGTTCAGGCAGTGAAACCCATCCGTCTGTCTGCTGGCATCCTCGTTCTACTTCGGCAAAACCCCCTTTTGTTCCTGCCACACAAATAAGGTACAGAACCTTCTACACAGAACCTATAGACATTTATGCCAAGGGATTAAGCTTGCTTCCCTCCTGTACTGTACTACATAAGGATTAAAAAAAAATCTATAGTGATACAATAAAAATATGTACCTGGATTGTTTTATAGTATCCAGAATTGTTACGTTCATTAAAAATTCTTACTAATTCATAATGAAAGAGCCACTATTCTTGCAATAACAAGAAAAATCCCATTGTATGCAGATATAACAGGCCTCAGAAGAAAAGAACAAAGGAGGAAAGACTCTAAAAAGATCCCTCCAAATCCCGAAGTTGCCTTAAACGGTATAATAATAAAATAATAAGTATTTCTATTCTCTATGCAGTGTTATCCGACAGAAGGCTTTTGAATAATAACAATTCATTTGACTTTGTATCTTTTACTTGAATTCATCAAGTTTCTCTTTTTCTACAGCCAATATTTTGCCATATTTCAGTTTGGGTCGAGTGAGCAGATAACCTACAAACTTACGCATATAGCTGAATATTTACAGAACCAGTATACTAAAATGTCACAGGATTATACATCTCATGTGGTACCAGTACTCCAGAACTACAGTGAAACAAATTTACATAGAAATATAAGTTCTCTGTCTTTACAGGTTTGAGTTCTCCCTCTGTCTCTCTCTCTTTCTCTACCTATCTATCTCCACCATAGTCCTAGATTATGTATGCAGACACATGCCTTGCACATTACTCCTATATAAAACACTTTTCGGTTTAACTTCTTCTGGAGGTACATTGAGTAAATAGTAGAACCTTGTCTCCATCTTGGATTTAGTCTCACAGATATCCTAAACATCCCCAATTGCCCTTAAAAGATTTGCATCCTAAAGTACTTAGGCACCTGACTGCTGAACAGGCCCTCAAAAACAATTGCATCGGTAAACAAAAGAGAAGGTGACAGCGGCAGATCTGAGAGATCGAGTGTATTAACAGCTGCCCTCACTGCTTGCTGGGGAAGAAATAGAGAGCAGAATGGCGGCCTCCTCCAGGAAGCCGCGGGGAGCCGTCTTTGCGGAGAGCGTTGTTTCCACTGCCTTATTTCTGGCTGTCATTTGTCACTCTGCCTCGTAAATAGGCCACAGAATAATTACTATTCTCAAAATTCAGCTAACATGGGATTGGTTGATTCTGCCGCCGTTTGTTCTGAAACACGCAGCCAGCACATACAGCACTGTTATACGGCATTATTGAGATAGTCAGGCTGTGAAGCCCATGCTGTGGGAAATTCAGGACGCAGGGATGACGGGAGCAGGGAGCAGGGTGTTGACGTCCCCGCTGCTGATGGGTACATGCTTAGCGTAAGTAAAAAGTGAGGACGCTCACCCCGAAATCTGCATTCAAGACTTCCTTGTTTCTTCATTTCATTGTGTACTCTGTACCCTATTTAATGAAATTACATGACATTGATGCTTTATTGGGGGCGGCATGGTGGTGCAGTGGTTAGCACTGTTGCCTTGCACCTCTGAGACCTGGGTTCCGGTCTCCGCCTGGGTTTCATGTGTGTGGAGTTTGCATGTTCTCCCAGTGTCGTCGTGGGGTTTCTTCCGGGTACTCCGGTTTCCCCCCACAGTCCAAAAACGTGCTGAGACTGATTGGAGTTGCCAAAATTGCCCATAGGTGTGCGAGTGACTGGTGTGTGAGTGTGCCCTGTGATGGGCTGGCCCCCCCCGTCCAGGGTTGTTCCCTGCCTCGTGCCCGTTGCTTCTGGGATGGGCCCCATAACCCCCCGCGACCCAGTAGGATAAGCGGTTTGGGAAATGGATGGATGGATGGATGATGCTTTATTTGATTGCACTGGTATACTCTCTGAGTTTTACTTACACAAAAATGTTCTGAGGACAGACCGAAAAATGATTGGTTCAGAGAGATAACCAATCAGATTGTAGAGCAGGTCCAAGCAACTAGAGGAGGTGGAACCAACCAATCAGGAGTCTTTGTCCCACCTTCTCTAGTTGCTTGGACCTGCTTGGAATGCTTCTTTTCATATATGCCATCATGCTCTCCTTTGAGACATACGCACACATATATACAGAAAACAAAGCTTTGGATCCAAGCACAGGTTCAGGCCATTTATCCGGTATCCCTGGAGCATCGTTTGGGGGCTAAGGGCCTTGCTCAAGAACCCAAAAGGCCTTTGAATGGGAGAATGGAGCATCCAATCACATTTATGTATTTACTTCTATATATTACTCTGCATATTCCTATTCAGAGGACCAAATGAGCATTTTATTGTAAGGAATTAATCACAAGCAAAAAAGTGTCAGGTCACAGGAAGAGCAAAGCATCTTTTCATTTCTGTTTGGAATATTTCTTCAGCTCTGTAATTATCTTTAAATTAATAGCAACTATAAAACCTTACAGATTAAGTAAAACATTCGATCAGGGTTGGCCGAACTTTTGCTAATTTTTCTAAACTTTTCCATCCTAGTCCTTGGAGGCCCTGACCAGGATCTGCAGACTAAGCATGTTTTTATTTATTTGAGGAAATAAGCCATACTCATGCATGTCCTGTACACCCAGAGCCCAATTTCTGATTCTTTTGATTTTTTTTTTTCCCCTCCCCATAGTAAACTTCCACCACCGAAAAGAGCAACGGGAAATGAAATTAATAATGTATAAGTCAGATAAGTCCACTCAATTTCCCATACAACAGGGAACACAGAAGTATGGTCTCCCATAACAACTATGGTCCATTTAGTCTTTGTTTACTGCACCTGCTTACAGAGACTGCAGTGGGTCCCTCAATCAGAGGATATTGTCGCTGATAACCAATCATAAACTCTATGTGCTATTCCGTCATTAAATGGAGTTCAAACAAAGATTTTTATAATTGTAAAGCCTACTTTTTGCCATCCTTCTAATGTACACAAGCACAATGTGTTTAAAAAGAAAGATTACTACTAAAGGAATTGTAGAAGTCAAAAGCATTTTCATGCTGAACAGAATCCCACCATGGTGACATGGGAAGCATCTGAACTCCACACACAGACAAAAATTCAGTCCATACTGTTGGTGCATGTGAGACCAAAGTGCTACTCAGAAAGACCACCCAGATAACAGGGAACCTTCCCTGAACGTTAGCTAATGTTATGTGAAGGTTCCAACCACTCATCACGGCCAGGTTCACAGAGGAGACTCGATGCTATCCCCGGTGGCTTTCGGCCGGGGCACACCCTAGGCATGGTGCCAACCCATCACAAGACTCAAACGCATACTGTTATAGCAGTTTAGAGACACAGATTCACCTAACTCCACATCAGAGGCAGGATTTCCATCCCCAACCCAGGATGCAGGGCAAGTAATACACAATTAGCCATCATGCTGCCAAATAAAAACCATCCATTATGTATTTCACGCATAAACTTAGCATTCCTGCCAGTTATGATAATGCTTTCATTCACATCATTATTTTAAAACGTCATCGCATGAGAAGTTCCATCAGACAGGCAGACTGGCTGGCATCCATCTAAGGTGACGTCGCTGAAACCGGAGTTTTACAGGAGCATTAAACCAACTCTGTAGGGGAAAATACGGATAATGAAAACAGGTACATAAATTATCCAAAGCGGGACGGATAAATCATGCCTCGGTATGAACGTGCAGCACGATCCGTTTCTGGCTCTTCCTGCGGGTTTAATCGGGAGCCAATGGCACGTGCCTGCAACAGCACGTGTGAGAATTGTAATGTACGATGGATTTAAGAAAAAGCAATTTGGGAAATTTATGAAGCACCGATTTCCAAATATTGTTCAGCGACGGCGTAAACTCTCTGGCTCTTTATCTGCAGCTTTTTCCCTGAGGCAATTTGCAATGCTAAACTTTTTGCCCATTTTCTCGCCTCGTCTTTTAACTAAAGCTATCTGGTTTAAGTGCCTCGTACACGTGTAAAACAGCGGGGTCCCTCCCCGGACTCGCACAAACCTCAGTCACACATCGGTCTCCTGAAACACAGTACTACGCCGACTTCCCTAATTACTTGAATTTGCATAAAAGCAAAAGCGAGCTTACCATCCACAACTTCACTCATCTGTGCTTTAGGAGTTTGATGAGCTATTCGCTTCCTGGGAATGCCAGGATGAATTATTAAAGAGTCCACGCTGTTTTATGCGGACAGGAAGTACATGGGGGTGAGTTCGGAAACGTACCAGCTGGCATCGTTCCCTGTTATCGCGGACAGTCATCTCCGCTACAACATCCCCCTGTCTGGACATTACAGTCATTGCCAGTAACACTGGCACGACTTTTTTGTTAATGAATCTATACTTTAACGAGATTCAGACGTACAATCGATATGTTTAATCTTAATCAAATCCATCATACATTACATACATCAGTTAATAACCTAACAGTTATCAAACTAACATCAGTCATGTCTTTGTTTTGAGATAATGGGGCAGGATCAGAGCAGTGTCGATTGTTTTTGTGCTAACAAAAGACGGGGGGTCGCTAATCCTTGATTTACAATGCAGTAGGTCAGATACAATCAACAGGAGGGACGCTATTTGCCTTTCCCGCGAAAAGGCTATCAATCATTTGGATGATTAAATCAACATTTTTGCCACAGCATAATCTGCTTACTGAAGACTAGTGCTGTATGTGAATCCAAATCTACATTTCTGTACAATTACATTGCAAGTCTGCTGTTGTTACTGGTGTTAATATAATGAAATGTTTTAAATGTACTTTATTAAATGAAACACTTATGCATCCTGAAAAAAATGAATGCTTTGCATCATGTTTATTAAAAAAGCCGTACTTGCAACACTTACTTGTAAACAGGTAGAATATAACAAGCAATCATTCAATGATTGGTTAAAGACTAATAAGCCTAATTAGTGTGTTCTTCTGCAGCTGATATGGGGAAAGTGCATAAAACATTATGCCTAAGAACAAGCATAACCAGTGAATTTATTCGCTAGCATGTGCCTCACTCCTCTTTGCTTATTTTGAGTGTTGACTGACTGCTGACACTGTAGCCCCATGCTGGAGTCTAAGTAAGTTAATTTGTTGCGACATTTCCCACTACCCATACCTCGGCGTCGCTCCGAATCGACTGTATCCACCCGTAGGTCGGCGCTGACCCAGAATAAACAGGAGAGCCGTTCATGCAGAAAGTGCTAAGAGGAGCTAATGGTGGCTGGGCTTTCCCTCAGACCCACGACGGCACGGGTCCCTGAGGAACACATACACACACACACACACACACACACACACACACACGCACCGCTAGCTTTTACCAGGAGCGGATGCAGGTTTGCAGGCTGTCGCCCCTGGGGGTTACTGAGAGGACAGTCCACCCACGCCACCAGGCCCCGAGGGCAGGCTGCCGTCACGAAGCAGTACCTCTCCAGCGACAGGTGAGAGAGGCCAGCGGGATCGCAAGGCCATGTCCCCAGCCTGCTCCGGCTGCCGCCACCCACTCTGAATCTGCTAAAAGATGTTTGACAAGCCCTGTTTGGAGACGGGGGCAGGTGGGGGGCACGCCCTCTCTCATAGGCTAATTACCCCCCATGCCTCTACACCTCCCCGGGGAGTTGCCATAATCTGTCCCCCCCCCACTACCTGATCCAATGACCGGTGACTTGTCTGCTCACACCTATGAGAGAGCGAGCCACCATCCACAGAGCACCACCAAGGGAAAGCAGAGGAATTACGAGACCATCACCTTCCGCCCCCATAGACCGGACCAAACCCAAAGGAAGGAGCGATGACTAAATGACTTAATTTAGTCTCAAATAGTCACTTCCAGTGATTAGACGCATGGGGGGGGGGGTGTTTGATGTTAGATTGTCAAAATCAGCACTAGCCCCTAATCGTGCAGAGGGTGCATTCCCATTATACCCAGCACACTCATCCCAGAGCGGAAACAGGTTTAATGGATGTGGCATGTCTGATCTGAGACTGACAGGCCTCCGCAAGCACCAAATGCGCGGGTCAGGCCTCTAAGTGCAGCGGTCACACGTTCATCATCTATTTATCTGGGTAGGTAGATGGAGAATGGACAGCTGCACGTGATTGGCCGTCATATATACAGGAAGCGCAGAGTATGTTCCCCTGATTGGTTCCCTTCTGCTTCCTTTGTGTTATTGGTAAATTATTGACTCATCCAGAAAGGCTCAAGTATACACTCACACTTGGGAGCCTGGTACCTATATCAGACAGGACACAACGGAACAGTACTACTGCGGGGGCACTGGGCTCAGGCGATACAGTACAATGAAACAATAAAACGTGTGTGTGTAGTTAGATCAGTCGGGGGAAATGTGCAGTTGACAGGAAATTAGATTTCTCTTTCTCTTTGGTCTTAGTAATGCCACAGGTCATTAAAAAACTGCTTAAAAAATATGAAGCTGAGTCTATAATTTGATTTTGTCACCAAGTGAAGTGTTATGGGACTGGTCCACCTGATTTTCCGCTAGCCCACCCACACTATGACTTCTGGATCTGCTACTGGTCCACCATGGACGAGATGTCAGTCCATCAGGGGACATACAACACACTTAAACACACAGTCACACACGAAGGGCAATTGAAATGATTCAAGTCGCCCATCCACATGATTTCATGCTACAGGAGGAAATCGAAGGATCCAGAAAAAACACATGCTACACGAGAAGAACATGCACAGAATAGGGATACAATTCAAACCCCCAACCCCAGAGGGAAATCTTTTAATGACAATTGTTATTTAAAATGTTTACTTAAAGAACATGTTTATGATTAAATATTAACTCATCCACTTTTCTTGCGGCCAAAAATTTCCATATCTTATATCTGTGAAGGAGTTTCAGTGACATTTATCCTGAAGGTTACTGCATCAGGAACTGTGGACTCAAGGGTTCTTTAACGCATTGATTGGCCCTTAATGGCTGTGAAAGTCAAGTTGCAGAAATCGCTTGAGCAATCAGTGTTTGTGGGACCAGTTACTGGGCTGTGCAGAGAAATTCATCAACTGATAGCACTGAATATCCATCACGATTAATAAAAGCTATCTGTACCAGACACTGCTGATCTTTGGAAAAGGACTTAGGAGTACAATTCAGCAGAACCCTAGTAACAGCAACACATTATAGAAGTTTCCTTGAGAGGAAGACACTTGTGTTAAGTTAAACTACTTCGCAAGAACCAAAAAGTAATAAGGCTGTTGAAATGGAGCATGTAAGAGGATATGCCAATTAATCAATAATTTAAAAAAATAACACCGGCAATTTTATTCATTCATCCTGTGCTTATACAGCTTAGCCAAAACAGAGTGACAGTCAGCCTGGAACGGCTCATGGGAGTTTCACTTACACAAAAATGTTTTGAGGGCGGAACGAAAAATGATTGGTTCAGAAAGATGACCTATCAGATTGTAGAGGAGGTGGGACCAACCAATCAGATCTGCCCTCAGAATAGTTTTTGCAAGTAAAACTTCAATGAGCTCAGGAGCTTATTCCTTGCAGTACACAGGACTTGGAGCACCCTGTATGAGATGCCAGAATACCACAGAAGATAAACAAATACACACAAATGCACTCTACAGGCAATTTGTACAGGGGTCGGTGTAGTCCCCCTCTAAATCAAACCCAGTCTCAACCCAGTCTGCGGAGACCCCCTGAGAGTCCACATTTTGGCTTCCTCTCAGCTCCCAGAATACCTGAAGCAAGCAATCACACAACCAAAAATACCAAATACCCAGTACAGGTGTGCTGGGAGGGAACTTTATGGGGTCCCCGAGGACCCGGTTGAGAAACACTGACTGTTTCTGGAATGCAGGAAGACTCCAGCTTACCTAGAGGAAGCCGACATGCACAAGGAGAACGCATTACCCCCAGACACAGCCAGGGTGCGAATCCAGCCACAAACCCTGATGGGCCAAAGCCGCCATATCAGTACAGTTCTAGCAAAACAGAACCAGAACAGATGAATGAAAAAGCCCGCGATTAAACATTCAGTTACATTCAGCAGAATCACATACGACTGATCCAAGGTTACATAAATTTATAAGACAAAGACACTGAATATTTCCTCTCCAGTTGCATACATTTGCTGTATTTTTTTTCTTTTTGCATCATCAGAAGCAGTTTGGGTTGGCTGATAACGACTGCTTATCCAGAGGCAGACAGATAGCAAGGCGAGTGGGGGGCTTATCCGTGCAACATTCCTGTTTTTTGGGGAATTTTACCGCTTCTCCGCACACCCTCCCACTATGCGGTTTATCTTCCCTCAGCAGCGTCTTGCTTTGTTCCCTCGATGTCATGGCATGATTCATCTGTGCATATCCCCTGTTCTCCACCACCCCCTTTTGTGTTTCTGACAACAGCCCTGCGTCCTATTAAAAGCCCCCTCCCCATTTGGGCCCCACCGGTCCACCGCTCGCATTATTCGGTATAAGCTAAACGGCGGCCGAGAAAGACGTCTGCTGCCAAGACATCAAGGTCCTGCCAGGCCGCGATTACAGGCCGGCGCATCACCGGCGGTAACACTGTCGCCACGGACACTCGCGATTTGCAGATGAGGGCCGAACAAACGACACGGCGACCAATCCAAGCTACACTTCCTGTGCAGTGGGTTTGCTACTGGCTCTGTAGGCCTCAGATCCACGCAATGTTTTTTTTTTTTTTTTTAACTTCCCATTCACATGCTAGAAGTTTGACTTTCCCAACTCGCGAAAGTGTGCCTTCATTCCTCCAGGGAATTTAACAACGGGAAAACTTTAAAGAGAGGAAGATTAGTGCATAAGACTGATTTCTCTTCAGTTTTAAATTGTATCCACAATTTCCTGTAGGGAGAATCCTGCTTAAAGCTCTTCTCACTCACATTTTTAATTTATACGATGTCTAATTGGATGAATACATATTATGGGATTTCAGTATTTTGCGGGGAATTTCATCAACGCCCGCCCCGACGAAAGTCAGAAAGTTCAGCTAAATCGGCAGGAGCCAGCACCCTTTGGGAGGGCATAAGTGTCTGCTCCTCGCCCCTCCAGCTCCCCGCTCCTGCCCGTGATCGCTAGAGACAGAGGGGATGTAAAGCCGCAGCGGCGGTTCGATCTCATGCGGGCGCCGGGAGACTTGATTCTGCCGCGAAGTCTAGACTGTTGCAAGGTGGAATAAGCCAGGAGATGCCCGGCAAGGCGATGTGTCACCCCCTCAAGTCGGAGGGTCTCTAAACACAAACAGGAACACTTGTACACAACATTGTTCCCGACCAAAATGCTGTCTTCATACTCAGATGAGCGGCTCTCAGTGCTGAACTTCATACTCAGTGCCTTGTCACCATGTCCTGGGTTATTCCGTTCTGTGTGACTTTAGCTTCCAGGACAGGCTCCAGACCCCTGCGACACTATACAGGATGAGCAGGTATAGAAAATAGATGGATGGATGGATGGATGGATGCTTAATGGCACGTCTGTAGATTTTGAAATTTATTTACCGGAACCTTCCAATTCATTACAGTAGCAGTTTAGCTAGTAAACAACACTAAACTCATTTAGAGTTTCTAAAGCATCATTAGCCACCAGTTACATGGTGACTAATAATGTTTACAGAATTTGAGGTACATGCAAATGACAGAGATCGCCTGTGATTTTGGTGCAGCAGCACCACAGTTGTGCATATAGGTTGCAGCTAATTAGTTATAATTAACATTTAACGATGTATTTTCAACAAAAAAGCATGAGTAAATTCTATGTATATTTCTGTATATGTCTCGTATCCATATGGTACATTCAGAATTATTAGCTAACGGATGGCAGGGGAGGGGTCTGACCTGGAATAAGCAGGTTGATTCATCCCCGATGTCACCCCCCCCCCCCAAACACACACACACACACACACACACACACACACACACACACAAGATTGAAGTTTAACATGTTGAATTCTGAGTACATGAATCACCAAACCACTATTCCTGGTGATCTGTGTGGCTTCCAGCTGGAATATTTAACATTGTAGGGTGCAAATTTTACAAACTTCAACTTCAAAGATTCCATTCATCTATCCATCCATCCATCCATCTGTAACACCAGTTATTCAGTACAGGCTGTTACTGCATTGGAGAAAATTGTGATTTACATTTCAAAAATCTGGCAATACTTTACTTGAAACAGTCTACATAAGGGTGACATGTAACCATCATAAGAATGACATGACACATGTCATGCACATTAATGACACATTATTG
>JABFEA020000116.1:766112-777553 GCA_019775915.2 Cyphomyrus plagiostoma
AGAAGTGTAGATATAAAGTGTTTGGAGATGGTGGGGTGTGATTATTAATTTGGATGCTGCTGACATATATATATATATAAAAGTATGACAAAGCAAGAATTCCACAGCAAGAATAGGAAGATTAGCTGTATGTTGGCTAAACTTCACAGGGTTGCTCCCTCAGTCTAAAGTTGGTTCCTCATCGGACAGCCCAGATGTCTATTAAAAGGCGTGGCACCGATCATCCTGTCGAACAGGAATGGTTAGAATAGCATAAAAAGATGACACAGCACTATCACTCGATGCCACATCCAGTTTCTACCCTGTAAACCACCCTCTGCCACATCCATTTAACAAATTTTTTAGAGGCACCGTTTATTCATGGATGAAATACTTCTCAGCAGATTTGTTCATTGGTGAGTGGGAATATGTCAGGTTATATTTGTCTGTTAAAGCTCATCAGATCCGAAATGTGACAATGCAAGAGTAACTCGTTTTTGGGTATACTGCAATTATGCGAGGAAGGGGGAGTGTAGGAAGAGAGTGTCACACATCTGGCATCGACTGGATCTGCCTGACTCCTGTTCTCAGTTATGTAAATATTGAGGTTTTTGGTGTAGCATCTCCCCCAGTGACCTGGACCAGGCGCATCCATGTGAATCCATGGGAAATACAGCACCCCGGATTACAAGGTTATTTCAGTTTTTCCAGAAGGTCTGTTGGTGCCCTTTCCGCGCCCTGTTTCCGTCAGCCTCCGACTACGGGAAACCCTGAAACAAACCCACTGACCCCCCAGTACAAGCCCCATTGTGCTCTGGCAGACGTAACCCTTGATGGGACATTTGCACACACAGCAGTCTGGGTCGCTGATAACACACACAGGAACACAGCAGAGGAGAAGAGAAGAACTCCTTGGGGCAGGAATATTAATCAACGGCTTCAATTCTGATTCGATCACAGAGGCAAAGGGGGATCCATCAACACCTGTCCAGCAAAAGGGTATTAAAATGGAAGGCTTATTAAAGAGGCCTACAGAGAGATTAGATATACCTCCATTTATGAGGATTTAACATTAACTTCTCCTTAATGTATTCAGCAATACTGAAAACTAAACCATCAAAAGTGTCTTATTGGGAAATTCATATGTTTAATAGGTTTTGCTGCCTTTTGTGAACAGATTTGCTAAACATCACAGAAACCTGCACACGCACGCACACACACACACACACACACACACAGTATGGAAAGGGACATAACTGAAAATGAACAAGCCCAGCAAGCCGGCTCCTTCCAGACATTCTGAACTGTAACAGACGACACGTATTCCAAGCTATAACACGTCTACTGATTAAAACCACAGACAAAATTGAACTATACATGTATATCATTCCACGAGTAGTACTCAAGTTAAACTGATGCTGCTTAACATTTTACAAAAAGCAAACTTAGATATGGGCTCTGTCACTCCACTTTTTATTTGAGTGTCTGCAGACCAAAGACCAACAGACTTCTGCATGTTTAGTTTTCATTACAGTTTCGCAAACACATGAAGCTTCTTCTTGCTCTTGTTGGCTGTAAGATCTTCCACAATGCAGAGCAGAGCCTGATATCTATACAAAAGCCAGACTTCCTGCTGGGTTGGCATCCTTCACCTCCAGCAGATCCCAAAACCCTGTGGCAGCGTACGATACTCAAGATCTCAGCGCTCTCCAAAATACAGAGAAGAGCGATTAAGTAACCCCTTAAGCCAGTAGCCCTTAAAATCCAGCAACCAGCTCAAAAGAAGGTTTATTGGCTAAATATGTTGACTCACACAGGGAATCTCCACTTGTCAATGGCTGTCATACATAGACCAGACACAAACCTAGTTAAGACAAGATACAGTCACATTCAGTCTGGTTGATATATGGTGTGTGCGTTTGAAGGATTAGGAGAAGAGTTCCATTTCGTCATGCGGGCAAACTGGAAAGGCATTTGCACAAACACACAGGGTTGGAAAATCGCGTGTCGAAAGAGGATGCGCAAGCTGAAGGCTGCGAGTTTCGGTTGCCGTGAGGAACGTCCCCATGGTCGTGGCGAACAAACCACTTAGCCAAATCATTGCCGTACCCAGCTGTACAAATGGGAAGAAAACGGGAGTCTATAAACATCAGCTGGGAAGTAAAATGCAAAATGACAAGCTGAAGTGAGGATCCTTCATCTGAGGAGTGATGAAACGATCAGCCAGCTTTCACGAGCGGGGGACGCGCTTCTCGCTTTGTTAGCTCCGGAGATGAGCGGCGGGGCGAGCGGAGAGCGGCACGCCTGGAACGGGATTAAATATTAAATCTCATCTCCTCCCACGGAGCGACAGTCAAGGTGAAGCAGCCATTTGCATGTGCCTGAAAACCCCGACAGAGCAAAGCCTGATCACGAAAGCTGCCCCCCCCCCCCTCCACGAGGCTCTCTCCCGGGGGACCCTCCACTTTCACCGTACCTTTGTCTGATCTTCTGAACTCTACCGCTGTGTTCCCGCTCGTAAAAATTTGGCACCGGCGAAGGGGTCACGAATCACGGCCTGCCGTCTGTTCTGTAACGCTGCAGAGCGCTCTCCCGCACCTGGAAACGTGGCCCAAGGAATGTAAATGAATCTCTAGACATACTCAGACCTATACTATGCTATTAATGGCGCTGGGACGGGGGACGGGGGGGAGGGTCACTCAGGTATCAGCTCTTGTGATTGTAAAAAGCGTGACTTTACTGTTGACACTATTATCTGCCCCGAAACAGTTAGCCACAAGCCCCGAGTGGCATTTTTCAGTCCTCCGCTGGAGGACAAGACAAGCACATCTTATGGTGTTTCCACAGCTCTCTGCTCTCTCCGTCTCTACAGCCAAGATCTTCCCTGCCTCATCTACCCACTGGCAAATCTGCAGATCTCATTATAGGACCCAAAAAAGCCAGCGCAAATAGTTATATAATACAGAGACCACCATAGCTTCTGATATCAGGCCAAAGGGATTGAAGTCAATATCGTTTTTTTTAACCTCCTGACTAAAGCACTTGGTGTTTCAGAGCCTTTCAATTCAGAAGTGAAATAGCAGTATTAAATCACAAGGGTCTGAGTAGGTCCTGGAGCTTCAGTTATCGTCCTTATATAGCCACATTGACCAAGTTAGGTTCAGGCCATGACAGAAAACCTCAGAACTATGTGGTACTGTCAGCAACTGGGGGGGGGGGGGTCTTGTCACAACTGGTCCTAAAAGCGATCAGTTCGACACAATTTTCCCAGGGAAAAGCAGCAGATCTTCTGAAGCTGGGGGAATAAGCATCACGTATTAATATGCTGTGCACAGCACAGTAGGGACAGGATATTCCGACAGGGTGGGACGGAGCTTTCCAGAAGGATGTGCTGTTGCTATTATTATTATTTTTTTATGGGGCCTTAATTGCTTCATTGTTGGGGGGGTGAAGGGGGGTGGTGGTGGAAATGAAACCCTACTTCCTATCGCCTATATGGCGATAATGAGTGATACCTGCATAGCAACATTTTTTTTTAAGTTCAAAGCCGAATTTAACCTTGTTCTCCAGTTTAGCGCATGCTGGTGATGGCGGTTTGAGATTATCGCGCGGAGCAGAGGCGTTCAGGGGATGCTTATTGGCCCGCTTCAAAGACAAGGCAGGCTTCAAAGGCAGCCGGGACTGCGGCCGCTGTAGGTATCTGTAAGGCACATGTCACCGCCTAAGCCCCAAACAGGCTTTGGAGAGAGAAACCGCAGATAGGGATTTACACAGATCGATGGGCACTAAGGATAAGCCCTCGCAGTTAACATACATCTGTAACAGGCTCCCATTAAGATGCAAGAGGATGGGGAAATTAGACTGCCCCGGACTGCGGAGAAAACACTTCAGCCACTTCTGACACGTTAAGGCTATAAGCGAGTTTAATAAAACCATACGACTGCTGTTGTACCCTCCGGCAATCTGAATCTTTCCAGTGAAGGATTTAGCCGCACGAATGAATAAAAATCAATGCCGCTTTACATAAAACATCATTCCAGCAAATTAAACAGAGCGCTGTCTTTTCATCACGGTACGCAGAAATTGTTAATCAGTTCGATTATTCATTTCTATATAGCGCCAATCCAAACAGTCACCTCAAGGGTGCTTGAGAAAGATTTACAGAGAACAACATTGTAGATTGAGATACATGACTTCATTTGCATATCAGTCATGAGGAACAATACCGATAAACATCGCACTGTCAGTTATTTAAATTATCTAATGGATGATTGCTATTAATCACCGCTAACATCTTACAGAGGAGAAAAATAAGTAAATAAAATCAATTATGCCCAGACTGCGCAGACAGCTTTATTGGAAGCCAGTGGACCCAGCTGGGTAAGTCAGTCCAAGGCAGCACTTGGTTGCTGATGAAAGGATGCATCTTAATTGAGAGCCGATCCCTTCGCATCCCAGGCCAGCTGCTGCGGAATCGCCGCATTCCCTGCGACATCGCTGCGAGCGAAAAGGCACAACAATGCAGTCCTCTGTGGATCGCATCTGGATCAGAGACGTCTTGATGCTATATGGTGCACGGAAGGCTTCTCAAACTTTTGGTTTGGTAAAAGGAACTGTGGTTGTACTATCTAGCATTAAGGAATTGAAATGCAGAGTGCACTCTGCAAGTTCACCCAGTCCACGGGGTAAGTTTTCGAATACATTTTTGTGGCCTTAATGGGTTTTGGAAATTTAACAATAATTCTTTGTTGGATTACAGGAGGACTGAGTGAGTTTTTGTTCCAAACACTGCAGCAACAAAAACAACAAAATATAGACCGAGTGAGTTTTGAAAATTTCCCCCTAAATCACATGCGGTGAGGTAACTTTACGCTGATTGTTTGCATGTGTCCCTAAACTGGACTTAAGCCCTGCCTCAAAATGCCTAATCACACAAATCAGCTATTAGCTATGGTGGAAAGACCCATTGTTCAAGGCTGTCTTGGTACATAGAGATCTGGAGGAGCTGTTATTACAAATCATACAACTCTCACTGTGACAGCCTCCACTCATAATCATCAATCTCTGTCTCACTCATCTTAAGTGACCTATTTGCATATATTGTTTTCACCTAATTTGCATCATATTAGCAGAAATTATTGTAGAAGTTACCTGATCTCTTTATTATTCAGGTAAAAATGAGCTCAAGGTTCAGAGAAAGCCATCTCATTATACGAATACACAGCAAACATACTCCCTCGAGCACTGATTACCTGTACAGTAGGCAGCTCTGGGATTTAACCTAATCAGACAGGAGAGGCAGTCCTTGGAAATCCTAAAAGGTCCCAATCACGCAATCCTTACACCCCCCCTCCCCCCAGAACACCACCCAGCAACAAGAAAAAGCAGCTTATCAATGCATGACAGAGTCGCATGCAGCTGCATTGAGCGTGACTCACGCTGGACCGGTCATAAAATGAGCCTGTTGTTATTAACTAGCAGTATAGATACTAGGGTATATCTGCTGTAGATATTAGGTAGAGGATACAGGGCTGTAAATCAAGAGTAATAGCAACAGATCTAATTTAAAGTGAAGCTCATTTTCTTATGAACTGACACGAAGGAAGTTTCCCAATATGTGTTGCTGAGCGTACTTATGTTGTGCTGTACCTGTTCAATGTCATCTTAAATTGCAAAAGACCACTGCCAGTACCAAGAACTAAGTACAGAGGGTGGTAAAAATTCCCAGTTGTTGGTCTTGCTCTGCCCCAGGTATCAAGGATACATCAGGTCCATGATTCATTGTGCCTTAACTACTTTCTTAGGAGGAAGGTTAGCACCAAGAACCACGGACAGCGGCAGAGCAGCAGGCCACAGGATTCAGGACCACAGACAGTGCCGAACACTTTTCTGGGGAGGTTTTTCAGAACCAAGGACAGACTTAGCGCCGGGTCCACGGGGACGTCATTTGTCACTCTGGGTAGCAACTTGGTGGAGCTGGTTACTTCCATGGGGTGAAGCTTCATTGCTTTCTGTAATATCCCAGCACTATCCCCAAAAAGGATCCTCCACTGGGTCAAGCTGTAACTTCCAGAGTGAGAAATTCTGCATGTAAATAGGAAGGAGAACCTCAATCTGGTCCTCACCCCTCAGGGCAGGGGAAGCAGCCAGTGTGAGCCTGATTCCCGGAAAGATGGTTAAAATGAGCAAAAGGGTAGCTACAAAAAGGTCCATTGTATTGCTCAGGCGAAAATCACAATGCATGACCCAGTGCTGTGGTCACGAAGAATAGATTCCATTTCGGCCTGTTATTAAGATGAAATAAATAAGTAGCGGTTATCATGGGAGGTACAATGTCACAGTTCCACCACAAGTAAAGACCTTAAATCTATTTTTGCACCTTAAGGTAGACAATCAGATTTAATGAACGTGTTTAGATATAGAACATGACCAACATTCTCTAAACCAACAAGACCTGCATGGCTGCCCTGTATTTTGTTCTTTAAATACAGAAAGTAACCCATTCACAAGGTCTTAACGATACCTCAATTTTTTGGAAAACTCTCCAGCGTAGCAGTGTATCCTGTTCCTTTTGGCCTGTGTGCTGATTGGAATCATTTCAAAGTCACACAGGCAGTGGAGACAGCCCGTTCCATCACCCTCCACGTCGCTTCCTTCTGAAATTGATGTTCTCAGCTCCAGTTGCCAAGCTGGCAAACTTTTCAGCTCACCCCAGCTAATTTCCATCGAGGCTTCCACGATATCTGTCCTTTAACGAACTATCCAACGCATGGGGAAGACGGCCCAGACCTTCTGCTTGACCATTCGTTGGGAATAAAATTGGCAGCTAGTGGACAGGCTGCATTGAAATAATAATAATAATAAAAGATAACCTTAATACAAGAAAGACTAGGGCCTTTCTCCTTCCTATTGAGGACTGGGAGCTTCACAGACACTCAAGTCAGAGTCAAGTCAAAGCATCTTTATTGTCATCTTCTGCTACGTGATCCATGGGTCATACACAGATGAAATTTCAGTCTCATTGGTCGTAGTGCAAGAAACAGCAATAAACAGAATATAATATTGAGACACGGACAAGAGAAAAATTCAGGAATGAGATAAGGCAGCAAAATAAGCAGCGACAGACATCTCTATGACATTCTGTACGTATGAAGCAGAGTACAGAGGACCTTCCTTCATGGCCCATGACGCCAAAGAGACACATTACGGTGGAGGCCCCACTGACAGCCTTGCCCATCTTGTGAAGGCCGCACCACTGCCGCAGACTCCAGTATCCCCATTTTACAGAGTGTAATGCTTCCTTTCTGCTCTATTAAAATTTAATGGCCTGTTGAAGAAAAAAAAAAAAGACAAATATTTAATTTTCACGGCTCCAGCCGCATGGTTTTCCATTCCCGATTAAAGGGAGGAATCTGTTAGCCTGGCACCACAAACTTAATGGTCTAAATTCGCTCTCACGTCGATGTCAACTTTGATATCTTGCTAATTTAATGACTAATGGCTAAAGCAGTACCGCGAAGCAAGTATTACTCTTATGCTTAATTGCTTACATTTTACTTATGCAAATAAGTTAGGGTAAGCAGCTTCAGTATGCAAACATAAAATCAGAATAATGACAAAGCATTTATTTTAATGAGCACATTAATGGCTTTATTATGTGGTTTTAAAGCGCTGACAAATAAGGGGGAAAAGCTGGATTCATATTCTGCTTGCCTGTTTCAGTGAGAGTTACATTTACTAGCTTGCAGAGCCTGTAAATCAAAAAAAAAAAAAAAAAAAACAGCCAAGGCTAAAGACGCTATACTGTAATATAAGCAATCTCTTGATTATCACTGACGCAGATCAATCAGTGATTTAATGGAAGGTATTCACTTTGTTCATCGTCCTAAAATGGGCAGTTTGCAACGGAGACATTGTTCTAAACCTGCTTTTAGTCATATTTAAGGATTTATCCAGCAACATAGAATATAGGCTAAACATAACAAAGAATCAATGCCCATGGCAAAATTCACAATTGTTGCAGTTTAATTGTGGCTTATCAGGTCAGCCTGCTGTGGCTGTGATTGGGAGGTTGTCGGTTTAAATCCCAGGAGTAATGGAATGATTTCACCATTGGGTCCTTGAGCAAAGCCCGTGAGAGTGTGCCTCTTCAATTGTATCACATTGGGTAAAAGTGTCTGCTAAAGTAATGTAAACATTAATGCAATACTTCATGATCCACAGCTGGTTTCCTGTAGTAGTTTAATGAAAGACTCTTTCATCAGAAGTAGAGACAATGTCACAGCAGATTGCTAACTTGGCCTCTTGAGATCCTGTGCTGCTGGAACAGTCCATCATCTACCGCTTTCTCAGTACGGTTAAAAAACACGGAGCAGTGAACCTGAATGTCAGCCGAGCGATCGAATAAAATCCCCTTAGAAGGACAAAGCAATAACGTGCATCTCGACACCTTCAAACTCTGTGGAATATGAAATCTGCAACGCTTTAGAAAACAAGGCCAAAGCTGTAGCTATGCACTCTATGACAGATCCGTTATAATCATTTACTGTTGGTAACCGTCCTTACACATAAATGAGGAAGATATGTGAGTGGAAATAAACCTATAAAAGTCAAAGTCAGCCCTGCCGATACCCAGAGGTATTATGGTGTCATATTTTAGATGTTTATTGATGCTTTTCAAATACATGCTTGTGGGAGTTTTATTTACAGAAAAATGTTCTTAGACCAGAAGCAAAAATGATTGGCTCAGCGAGATAACCAATCAGATTGTATAGGAGGTTCGTCCAAGCAACTAGAGGAGGCAGGACCAAGACCTCTGATTGGTTGGCCCTGGTTTGGGCCCACCTCCTCTACAAACTGATTGATCATATCTCTGAACCAATCATTTTTCCTTTTGCCCTCAGAACATTTTTCTGTAAGTAAAACTCCCATCAGCTAAAAGGATGATCGAGGTGAATTCAAGCATATCTATGTGTGACACATATGATATTTACCTAAGGTTGCAACTTTTAAATCCCCTACATATAGATGTACCAGCTCCTCTTACATGGTGTATGAGGATCTATGTGGTCATAGAAAGACCTCATTTTGTTCCTCCACACACAGTAAAGTGGCTAATGATGTTTTTGCAAGAAAGTCCCATAAATTATATGTGGGATTATTTAATAAAATTAGCATATATTTGTGTTATCAAAATACTAAATCAGGTTTCTGTTGCTTTCGTCATTAGTTCTTAATCATTAATAAGATACCTCGATAATGAGATGCACGTCACGACACTTTGAACTGTAGTGAGACGTAATCTGGAGCATTTCGTAACGTCTTGCAGTTGTGAAAGGTGGTGGTAAGGATGATTTCCCAATGTAAAAATTTTGTTAAGGATGGTTGGAAATGGTGAAATATCATGATCATTCTACCAAGCCTTAAAGTAGCTTCACAGATCAATGACAGCTACTGAAAAAAAGGTGAATGTCGATTGGATGGGATAAAATAACAAATGGGTCTGTTATGCGAGGATTTTTAAACCGCTTAACAAAGCAGCGCTTTGGCTCAGGTTCCGAAATAAGCAGCCATTACTATAAGTCTTCATTCTCTGCCAAAAATATCCGAATGCCCAAAGGTACGGATGTGTTTTTAACTTCTGCGATAGTAGATCCATCTTTTCCACAGGAGCTCAACTGGCCAACCCTGGACTAGCTGAAAACGAACCGTGCCAGGAGGCCAATCCTTCATGAAGACATCTTGTAGGCTTTCTTAACATGCATGTCCATGGCAAATTTGATCTGGCGTCCCCAGAGGGGTGGGTCTAACGGATTGACATCTTCCTCCTGAGCCAATCAGGAAGCAAAAGCATGCACTGCATTAGTGAGAGACCACGGGATAACCGGACAACCAATCAGCATCCATTTACTCCCTGCTCCACTGGTCAGCCTCTCCAAGGTGTTGACCTCATTAACAATTAGACTGTAAGACTGCAAATATGCATTTCATTGGGAACAACTTTTACCCATTCATACAACTGGTTATATAAGTGAGAGCAGGTTAACTTCGGCTAGTTTCAGGTTAAGGGCCTTAGACCAGGAACATCCAGGTTACTGGGTCACGGGGAGAGTCTTGAGGCTATCCCAGGCAGCACAGAGCCTAAGGTGGGGGGATGCCCTGGATGGGATGCCAGTCCATCACAGGGTATATGTGTGCACATATTGGGAAGTACAGAGATACTAGTTACCTAACTGTATGTCTTTGGACTATGAGTGGAAATCAGCATGACACAGGTAGGAGATGCAAACACAGACAACGGGGAGTGTTTATTATTGGCTATTTAGCTGCATACTGAAAAGGTGAGGTGACAGTACATCAATATTCACATTTAAAGATGGAGATAATTCCTTTAATTGATTAATAAGGACTTGCAATAATGTCTAGGCAAATGATAACGCTTTCCAAATACACAAGCCCTGCTCTCATTAAAGGCTTTTCTCCTCCAATATAAATCAGACATATACACAACAGCATTATATGAGCTTTATTAAGTACATCTAAACAAGGTGATTTTGTGTAGACTTCAAAAGGCCACATTACAGACTGATTTTCAAGCCGTCCCAAAAACGGAAAAACCAGCCGTCAAAACAACACGAAAATTTACATACAGCTCTGCATTTCAAAGTGCATCCACGCAGGTAATGCATCTGCTTAGTATGGCGATTTGTTTTGGGCAGGGCTGTTAAGTAATCTAGTCCATATTCATGACCTAAATGACAGCCCGATTTGCAGCAACGCTAATGCACTCTGCAATGCGAGGGCACATTACGAAGCAAAACAAAAGACAGCCAGACTTCCCCTGTCTTGAGTGCATTATGGCGCATTAAAAGATACATCTGGACTTTGATGACACTGGCCCCAACGTGATTCTGCAGCCACAGCGGTCACACGCTGTCCCAAGATTATCGGGAATGGCTGGTTCCCTCAGCACTTTCTGTCTGCAGAAACCCACGGAACCGTTTTATTTAATTTATAATCATGAATAAGACACACCAGAGCAACAAAGGACAGCTAAACAAGGGCTTTCTGCAGCTTGAATCCACCAGAGGCTCTTTCATCTCAACCGTCAATCCGGCTCGGAATGTTTTGGAATAACCAGCACTTTGCCATTAGAAATGCCAAAGCCACTTCCTGTCCAAGACGAGCAACTGGACCACACTAATGGAACATGACTGGCTTTGAACCAGTTAAGCCAGCTGTGTATCTGTTATATTTACTAGACCCTTTTGTCTAAAGTAATTAACAGTAGAGGGAAGGGTCACAGTTTAGGTATGATCTTCGGATTTGAACCCACAACCATTACATTGTTAGCACAATGCTAATTGTGGAGCTATAAAAGCTCACATTGACCCCTAAATCAGCGACGACCACAAGTGTGTGTGTGTGTGTGTGTGTGTGTGTGTGTGTGTGTGTGTGTGTGT
>JABFEA020000116.1:777653-792383 GCA_019775915.2 Cyphomyrus plagiostoma
CCCCCCCCCCCCCCCCCCCCCCCCTGGGGAGGAAAGATGAAAGATGACCTTCTCTAGGAGTTTGCCCCCAGTCACGGTAACCCAGGGTATAAATTTCTGATTCTTCACTCGTTTTTCGCGCGGTGTCGTCAGGTCCGTGCCATGACTCTGGAGCCCCGTGGCCACATGGGATGTGAGATGGTCTCCCCGGGCAGTCTGAGGAAGATGAACCATGAAAGCATTTGTCCCGAAGAGGGCCATCCATTTCCGTCTGGGTTAAATATGCACGTCAGAGGTGGTAAATTGGGGACAGAAAGGCAAGGCCTGACCCACGTCAGCCGTCCTCATTACAATGCGTCTGCCCTTGGCTGTTTTCCTGCCAAATCCCTGGAGGAGGCGCCAAAGAGCCCAACAAGTAACAGTAAAACTGAAAAGATGCAGATCTGAAAGGTGCCGTTACTTCTCAGAGCCATTTTCAGAGGAAAGCAACGGCAAGTCGATTACCTTCGAGCCAATAAAGCCGCAGGGATGGCACTGCTATCTTCGCCATTGTCTACTGATGCGCCGGAAACATTATCGACGTGGGAAATCAATCTATAAGAAGGCTCTTCAGCCACAAAGCTCGCATGCTCTTACGGTACTGCGCAGTATGGAAAGTGGCGAAATAGGAACATACCATGTGACATTGTGTCAAGCCTTTCCATTGGCCGAGCATGAGCCCCACCACATATGTACCCCTAGACTTGCCTAGCAAAGCGGGGGCGCGGTTAAACAGCGAATCCTCCCCGGCTTCGAATTCGGTCCCTGTCTGTCGGCTTCACGTTCCAGGGCTCCTCTCCGCTGGCTTAAACCCGGTGCCGTTCCTTCTTACGACAGCAAGCAAACACTCAGAAATAATGAGGTCTCGCAGGGGGGCAAGTGGAAGCGGCGGAAGGCCGGTTGCAGAATGCAGACAATGGGCACTGGCCGTCAGCAAACAGCTTTTGTTGATGGACTTAGCCTCCCATTGATCTGATGATGGTACACTAAGGAAATTATTACTTTGTGTTTTTTTTTTTTTTGCATTTTTAAGCACATGAAGCCACAGGCATTGATGCTCAGTACCCTAGTCATTCAGACCCTTCTCTCCCCGGAAAATCTTTAAACCTATGACTATACATGTAATTCCAAATAATCCAGCATCACTCTGCGAGTCTGTTTGAATTTATCCATAAGCCAGACATGCTTAAAGCCCACCTGGCACAACTATTTTACATGCTTAATACTCCGTAAGTGCATCAAGTATATAAACACTCATTGTTCCATGTGGCATGGTCCCAGAGGCTCGATGAACAGCGTCTGATGTAACTCCTGCCTCATTCTCCACTGTAGTCAGCATAACGGACTTGTCTACACTGCAGCCTAAAGCTATTAAAAACTCCTTAGTGAATTCACATAAGCGAAATCTGCCCAAATTTGGCTGAAACGGCCAAGGTCAGACGTAATGCCTTCTTCCATCCCACCTATTTTAAGATTCTTCAAAGGTGAAATCATAGCAAGAAAAAAAATATAGAGGCAGGGGAGGCCATATAAGTAGCACATCGACAGAAACGATCACAGAGCAACCGATTGCGCCTTGTGACACTGTGATAGGTTATCATCAGTAGATGAACTGAGCCTTTTGGCATAACTGAGGGATGGCAACCATGGTTGGCATTGCATAGGAAATCCCCTGATTGTTTCTCCTTTACCCAGAGGATGAGAAAACCAAGCAGGGTACAAGAATGGAGCCTTTTGTAAAGCTCTTGCCCAATGAACGTTCCTGTGGCCTGAAACACTAGCATGAAGACCCGATTTATCAGCTCCTTCAAAGAGAGACAGAGAAGATGAACACCAGACACACCTAAAGACCGTAGCATGTCCAGGGGTGTAGCCAAAAATTCTCGCCCCTTAAAAATATCACCTCTCCTCCCCTTGCCCAATTTGACGTACAATTTTCCACATTTAAGTGCCGGGCCCCCTGAATCTGTCAGGGTATCCATGCCCCTACTGTAGCCCCTGTAATGTGCTGGGGCCCCTGAATCTAGAGTATCCATGCCCCTACTGTAGCCCCTGTAATGTACTGGGGTCCCTGAATCTGCCAGGGTACCCATGTCCCTACTGTGGCCCCAGAGGGTGTCTGTTTGACTCTGGGAATCAGGAACACATTTGCATGACCCATTTTTGGTAACATTTATTAAGTTGTACGCCAAGCACACAGCATCAGATATTCGCTGTCAAGAAGTAAAATATCAGATTAATATGCAAACAAATGAGATCTATTTCCCTTCTTGCCTTTTCCAAGTACACACTCCAAGAGACAATTTGTTTGCGACTGATCCGTGCAGAAATACGGATGTAATCAAAATAAGCTAGTACATACTTTTCATTACAAACTGGCAAGCATGGGCTGCTTTAAAGGTTAAAGGCAATTTTTAATTTCCTATTTTGAGTATAAATATAAAAAAAAACACTCAGTGTTTCTTTGCTTCAGGACATAATTTAAATTAAAAGGCAACCTTGTTTAAGGTTCCTAAGCAGCTCAGCCAGGGAAGATGATCCTCTTAGGTGAACGAGTCCAATAGGACAGCTTCATTCAGAATTCAGGCGACAGCCAATTGCAGCCAGTGGTGGGCGGGATGTAACATTGGCGAAACGTCTCCATCAGCTGGGAAGGCAGTCAACAAGGATGTACCTAGAATTGCTGCCCCACCTGACAAAACAACACCCTTTGCCCACCACCATCCCTTACATAATTAAATTTTACATATTCAAAGGCCCCTGAAAATTGCTCGGCCCCCTGAGTCTGCCAAGGTATCCATGGCCCTACTGTGGCACCTGTAAAGTGCTGGGGCCCCTGAATCGGCCAGGGTATCCATACCCCTACTGTGGCCCCTGTAAAGTGCTGGGACCCCTGAATCTGTCAGGGTATACATGCCTGTACGCTGCATATACAGATACGGAAGATGAATTTACAGAAGTACCAGCTAGCCAGGTCCATTTAAATAGCAGCCCCCAGCTCGGTGTAACACAAGCATGGAGCTGTGGTGTAGTTGTTGTCCGTCCTGTTTTAAAAGCAGCTTCGGCAGTGCTTGAACCTGTCATGTCGTTCTGGCTGCTCTGTGCGAAGGTGCCCAATGGACCAGGGCGGCACGGTGAGCAGAAGGTAACGTACGTGGGAGTCCCACAGGGGACGCGAGGCTATAATTGTGTGGAGAGCATGAAAGAGCAAACTGCTCCACTCCAGGCTTTGCGGGGGGCTTGCAATTGCACCGAAGTCCCTCCCCCAGAAGAGAGACCAAGAATTGTCAGATGATGGAGCCTAAATGCCCTTTTTTAAAATGTGGCAATACTCTAGAGTGGCAGCCAAGCACTGTGCTGTTTGCACCTCTAACCATAAGGTTCAAATGCTGGTTCAAATCCAGGAGGTGGTCTTCTGCTGTTTTGGCATGAACTACTGCAATAGATTACTCACCTGTATAAATGAATCAGAATTTATTTATACTTCAGCTGTATGTTACATATAATAAAATTGTGTGTGTGTGTGTGTGTGTGTGTGTGTTGGGGAGGGTGATATAAATCTAAAAGTGTTTCCCAACTCAATGCTCATGGAGCCACAGACAGCCCACAATCACGAACACAGCAAATCAACACAGAATACATGGTACAGGCATGCTGAGAGCTGGGAGGGAGCAAAAACGTGTATCTTCTGCTGGGGCCTGTTGACTGGGTGGAGAAACCCACATCTATATTGCATTGTTCCCAAGATAAAAACCTGAATGGTGCGGAAAAGCCTGATCTATGCTTGGCTTTATCTGTCCAGCTAAACTTTAGTGCAGTTTTGCCATCATCAAGGGCAATTAGGTTCAGTACACTGCCCGACACGCCCCCGTCTCCCCATGGGACGTCCTGCCATCGCACGTCAGCCGCCGCTGCCCCCTATAATCCGCCGTCATCGCCTCCCAAACCGCCAGCTCTGATTCCCCCATTCGTAAGCAATCAGCCGCAATCAGCGTGCGCGTGAAGCATTTTATTCAAAATAACTTCTGCCAAACTGTTTTCCACACAATACGGCCCAATGTTTTTTTAATATTTTTTTAAGCAGAGAAATTATACTGCTCAGATAAGCCCACATTTCATTATCTTTTAATGATGAAGGTACCAGAATCTGAAGAACCTGACCATTGTTACACACTAATCTATCAGACCTGGACTTAGCTGTTAGCTCCTTTGCTACACTAAAGCAGCATGCAGCAGAAGAATGAGGCGAGATGCATTTTTTTCCCCCCTGTGATGTAGAAGGAACAAAGATTTCATATCTCGACACGTGTTTCCGAGCTTCCCAATCAGTGCCTCTCAAATTATTGAGCCTCTCAAAATGCCTCTGTCCTCATTACAGGCTTGGTTCTGCTTCTTCGGTCCGTCCTTTAAGGTGCATTTAATGAAGGTTAGGACATAGAGATTAGGAGCTGTGTGGTTTGGGGGGGGGGATGCCCCCAGGCAAACATATCCACACAAAATTCAAGAATTCTTGGACACTTGGCTCCCCCCCCACACTTGTGTGAGATGCCACAGCGGAACGGCTCAAAATCAATCAACGTCCAGCAGATGCCCTGGGTCCAATGACCGGTGAAGGCCTGCAATGACAGAATTGGCCTTCTACTTGACGCCCTGCTCATAATTACAGCCCACATAGTCCATTAACCTGTGACAGCGGCCTGCTCAAAGCATCCAAACATGAAGAAGCACAATGCTAATACATAAAAACAATGGTTCTGGCTTTAACTTAACTGGATATAGTAAACCCCAATAAAATTGGGGTTTATGATGAAACTCAACAGATGAAACTAATAAACTCAAAAGGAACTAAGCATGGAAACTAAAAACTAACCAAGGACACAGAAACAAACACTGGGGAATGACAGACAGCTAAAGACAAAAGCAGGGGCACAAGGAACAAAACCAAAAACCAAATACAAAATCAGATACAAGAATTAAACTCAAATGAAACACTAGGGAGCAACAGGATTCGAACACAGAACAAAGATCACAAGCAGCCATATGCTCAACACATTGAGCCATGTGGCCAGACAGGAAACAAGAGGAGAACAAAGACTAACATTAAGAACGGGATGACCAGCGACGCCTGCTGGCCAAATGGGGAAGGGACACAGAGAAGGACAACAGAGGCTGACCCTGACAAGAATAACTTAAGTTAAAGTTGGTGCTTTGGAAATAAAGATGATGAAGAGTAGTATTATACAACGTTAAAAAGAATCAGAAAGCAGTGTGTGTGTCGTTCCACAAAGCACGGACGACCAGAAACACTCCATTCTTCCGCATGCTATACATATTCTAACTTCTAAACGTGTGAATTTGCAAATATATATGTATAACTAAGACAACACAGGAAAATAAAAGTTGTTTTTTCTGGCACCCACAGTGACACAGATTTTATTGAAGCACTTCAGATTAAGAATCCCGTCATCAGCCAAAACTGCCCCCTGCCCCCACACACACACACACACACACACACACACACATTCATGCGTGGCAGACAGATGCAAGGTACAATGCACCTTTTTCACAGGGGTGGAGGTTCTGGGTCAAAGACGCATAAATACAGCCTCTGTCTTGGTTTGTCAGGGCCAGATAAACCAAATCGCCCCCCTCTCAGCCTCTGTGTGGGTCAGAGCCAAAACCCACACACCGTACCCTAGCTGGTAGTAACCCGGCAAGTTCCGGAAGTCCGCAATAGCTTGTAGGCGTCACCCACAAAACCCGGGGTGATTTGACTGTAACACAAGCCTACTGATTTATAATTTACGGCACTCTGGCATACAAGAAAGCACGTTCGTAGGAGATGAGATCAGCGTTCCGCTCGCAGAGGGCACGAGATAAAGGTCAGCGGTTTGATACCTCGCCTCTCGCTTGGTTCGCATCCCATAATAGTACGACGCAATTATCTGGTGTGTATCAAAGTCTGTGAGGACACAGATATGGGATTGAACTGAACCTCCCCCAGCCCTCCTTAAATAGGTGTTTCTTAAAGTGGTTCTCGGGGACCCCCAGACAGCTGGGAGGAAGCAAAAACATGGACTTTCTGGCAGGGAGCTGGGAGGGAGCAAAAACTTGAACTGTCTAGCAGGGAGCTGGGAAGGAGCAAAAACATGGACTGTTTTATGTAATTGTCCCACCCATAAGTGACAGCGTTAGCATACTCGGATACTGCGCAGGGCTGATCCACCCTGTTTAGTCAGAAAGTGCAAAAACCTTGCAGTCACCTTTTGGTGTTAAGTACAGCTCACGGCTGACTCAACCCTCCTCGGCACTGCTATCCAACACAAAGAGCACAAAAGAAGCACAAGAGAAGCTTCCTTCAATAATATATGCCAGTTTCGGGTAATCTGTGTAGATCTGAAAACATTTTCTTCACAGGTACGAGGTACACCTGAAAGCAGGTGGACAGGATATCATTTGCACAGCACTTCAAGCCATTATGTTTCCTGACTTACTGGCTTTAGTTATAATTAGAACAGTCTGATAAATCAGACATCAGATGGGATTTTTATGGTGATCTGCGTAAGACGTCAGTGATACACTCAGTATACTGGGTTTATCTGATGAGAAATCCTTCCATTGGCACAAAAGTACCTCCAAACTAACAAAATCTGCAAAAGATGAAACATCAGATCATACACAGGCAGCACAACGATAAGCTATCTGCTTTGTGTTCTTTGAAAAAAGTTCCCAGATTGCATTTGAGGATGGTTCATTGTAGGGTGCAGGCGGGGGTCTCCAATCCATAAGCTCCTCCTCAGTTCCCCCCCACCTCCAACCCCAGCCCCCTCGATGTGGAAAGCGAGCAAGTAGAAGAATTTACCATGGAGGCTGTATGGAAAGAGCTGTGGAGCTGAGGATGTTGAGGCCAGTCTTCAGGAAACACCATGGATTTGGGTGCCTCTCACGATGCCTCAGAGCTACAGAAATTTAAAAAATGCTTGTATCCCCTCCCCCCCCCCGGAGTCTTTCCTGGTTCTTAATCTCTCCTCAGAATATTTCAATTCCACCCAGTGCTATTTATCAGAGGTGACCCAAGAGTCCGCACCATGTGGTTTGAAGGACCGTGACGACCCCGTTTTGTTGCCATGGACACACAGTGCTTGGCATAGGTCTGGACCAGACTGGATAAAGAGCACGTACCACGGTGAAAGACGAGGACAGCCTGATCCTGCGGAAACCTTTCGCTGTCACGCCGTCGGCCGACGAGGTGGCGGCTGACATCAGTAGCCAACTCCAGCCGGAGAGCGGGAACAAGGAGCCAGAAGGGAAGGCTTTCACCCCCAAGACAAATTGCTTTCTTTGAACATTTCTCAAAAGGCAGCGCTTAGCGATAAAGCCAGTTCGATACTGGAACAATGCAGCCTTTTAGGAGATAGCGGTATAATGCTCTGGCCCGTGCCAGAGTACCCCACTGCTTATTATGCTAATCAGGGCATATCAGCCTCATCCAGCTCCAGATCTAGATTGAGACGAAACAGCACCCCCCCCGCCACAAGAACACAGTCCGTCACACACTGCAGCCAAACTGTGGACATAAGAGGCTGGAGATCATAAGACTCACCAGAATGTAGCACCTGAGACTCCTGGGAGGAGGTCAAGGTAGCCAAGCTCGCGAGCTCTCACGGAGAAGTCGACGTGGCCTGCTCGCGTCACAGCGCCGATTTACGGTGACAAAGAGCCCGACCCTCAGAGGACAGATGTAACCCTTCCACGCAAGCTGGAGAGTGAAGGGGCCCAGGCTCTGAGCAGACAGCACAACCAATCAAGACCGGCCACATGTTCAGGGACCTCAGGCTGGGGAACCTTGCCCAGAATCACACTGTGCTGGATGAAGCAAAGGGAAGGCAGAGCATTCTGGAAACCACCTACTGGTACGTGCCCTTCACCAATCAAGCTTTCAAGTTTTTTTTTCCGTTATTGTCACATGTATTTAGAGGAACACAGCGAATCGCTAGAGTTTTTCATCCTAGGAGTAGGGCACTGAGAGATAGGATCACCAGTGCATTTCAAAGAGGTGCAAGACAAACATACATTCAGGACAAGACAGTGCCATACAAGATATAGTGCAATACTGGAATGAGCAACAAAGTAGTAATAACTCTCTGCAACTTGAGAAATGGACCACAGTACATAAGAATACATAAGTTTAAGGTGCACAGGAAGAGCTTTCGTGTAGGGATAAATGTCATCGTTTCTTCAAAAGTAGATCCAACTTTACATCTCTGCAACAGCCCTGGGGATGCAGGATTATTGATGTCACGGGATCTTCAGCAGACACCAGGATCGAAGGCATGAGCTTTTTAGAATGAAATTTCAGAATTTGGTAAGAAGCAGCCCATCAGAACATATCTCACTAACCGAAGGTGCACATGAGAGCAGAGCTTCCCTGTGAAGGGGGATTGTCACGCATATAATTATACGCATTTGATCCATAAGTGTGTGTTGATCAAATATTGATTAGTCCAGCAAAATGCTGACTAGGTTCAAAAGAACGAGGATCAGAGTACACCACCTGTCACAACCATGGACAGTCATTCCAGAGCTTACGTATTCAACGTGCGTCCATTTCCATTCAATCCCTCTTTCTTTACGGCACTGATAAGAGGAGAAGTTGAAAGAATAGAGATGCTGGCACTCAGAGGTATTCCTGATGGAGAATCGCGTGGGATTTATGGATGTTTCAAAGGCTGACTCAAGAGGATGACTGAAACTTTAGCCCTGTCGGCACACGTCGATCGAAGCGGATCAATATCATGTGATAACGTTCACACCTACCTTCTCTGAAAAACAAAATCTATCAATACTGACTCAAGGCTAATTCAAAAGCTACATTTTCTCTGACTGATACTGTGAAGGTCTCCAAAAAAGTTCAGCTTCAATTTCCTGATAATAAACCTGTAATTATGAATCTGCATATATGAATACTCAACATCTATGAAAATACTTATACTGTTATATTAAGAAAATTAGCAGTAGACTTTTAAAGGAGTCCATAATTGATATTCACTTGCACAGCCATGAATCATTAAGGCAGAATATCGTTGCTGTTTATAACGTCACTGTAACTGAAGAGCCTGCAGTTCATACTCCTGAGCAGTATTGAACATCTTGAGCTGGGAGATGGTGCAGTTTTAGGATGGATATTGGGGACAAAAGGTTCTATAGCAAGGTCAATACCAGTCACTCCTTCGCTTAAGTCAGCAGGACAGCTTAGGACGATTGCACTCTCCTGTGTTCCAGGAACAGAAGGCTACCAGCCCCCCCCATTATAGTCACTTAGCACGATGCTGTCCCCTTTTCCCACCCACGCTCCACAGCACTCCCCTGATGACCTACAGTGTAATTCTTCATGCTGACCCACCAAAAGATCCCAGGTCGAATGACAGGGCCTAATTTCAGGTTCCCGCTCAAGGGCGACCGCAAACATGACAGAAGAGATGGTCTTCAGTGAGAATTGCCTGCAGCGGAATCTCAAATCCATATAACTGCCCCCCCTTTCCCAACTCTTCACCTGAGCCGGTCAGCACCGATACCAACTGATCGAAGACAAATCCTACTCAGCTACGGAGGTAAGGTCAGGTCTACTGCGTTTTGGTGCGTAGTCCAATCAGCGTATTTTTGGAAGAGAGAAAATACAAGAAGGGAGCACAGGAATGGTTATACAGACCCTAGACCTTTGCAATGCTATCAGTGCTCCAGATGCAGCAATGCTAGTTCCCAAGGCATCAATATCTAGATAGACAAGGGGAATTATTAACGTTGCCGTGTTGACTGATAGACATCAGAGGATGCAGATTCTATCGGGAGATCTCACTAGTGTTGAACCCTGCAACCAAGGACTACTCACAGCTTCCAAAACCCCAAAACAACTCCACTGCAAAAGTCCATAAAACCCCTCTACTTCAACACAAAAACAATACGCTTCCCAGTGACCACATCAAATGGCGACAGGGACTGAAGCCTATACCCAGCTGGGTTCTGGATGAACTGGAGCATTTTCGAAGCAACCCCCTCCAGATCCTGACATCACACTCAGCCATTAAAGGCGGCTTTTTGTAAATATTGATTTCTCTTTAATAGTCTGGCTAAATATATTATGAAGCTAAGAGTACAGTATTGTATTATATACAGTACAGTCCACTATCTAATACTGCAGAGTGGGACACAGAGCACTTTAAGAAGGACGTTAATGGGAATATTTGTTTGCGTACTGATTGTACATAGAGAAAGCCGCCTCATAAAAGGTATGGGTGATTCTGGACGTTAGACAGGCCTGAAAGAGGATCTTTTAATGTCTACTTAGAGGAAGCCTCGAGGTTCCAGCACAGGGATGATGCCAGATCAAAATCAAACAGCCCGTTTTTAATTCACAAGCAACAGAGAGTTAAAAGTTAAGATTTTTAATTTTATTGCACATCCTCGGCGTATTGTCCTTGAAAAATTAACAGCAGTCTGAAAACAGATGTGATAAAAAACAACAGTCAGTCTGGTAAATCCATCTCAGATCGTCTTGCTGAGAATCATTGTGGAACAGCGCCCCCTGTTATACGATAGAGGAAAAGTCTCGGTCCAGCAGGTAGGTTGTTTTGCTTGTTTGTATTTGCTTTACCTTGTGGGACTGGGGGCAGAGTGGGGGGGAGAGTTAGGGGGGTCCAAAAAATGATTAAGATAAAAATCCATTGAAGAGCATGCTTTACGATGATGCATGTTTTACAGAACTGCATTACACAGTAATGCATGCAGTTTTATTTCTGTTCATATTGTGTGTGTGTGTGTGTGCTGTGCACCTCTGAGTCAGCCTGTTTCTGCTGTGTGTGTGTGTGTTTGAGTGAGTGTGTTTGCACGTCCGGCCGCGGGCTTGTTTCAAGGTGGGCAGGGGGGTACTTTGCCGTCAGAGTATGTGTGCAGGCTGACTCCGGTGCAGATTATTTTCCTACGAGCGCATTAGTCGATAACTGTGATGACCCTCGAAAACACCTCGGCCTCAAGGAGCATTGGTCTTTTACATGTGTGTACAGCATGACACACAAATAAGGCAGCGGATTACTTACAAGGGCGTTTTTTCAGATGTGGATATTTTTAGAGGCTACACTGCATTAGGGTATTTAAGCGTCAAAGGTTTGACTTTTCTCCTAAAAACACATCCCTCTCCAGTGTGGTAGGAAGGCATACATTAAGGGAAATTTATTAACAACCATTTCAAAGTCTCTATCAAGTCCCTTAAAACATCACAAAGGACAAGTTAACACACACTACTTCATTATCGAGGGGTGGGGGGGTGCAATCTATTTGCAGTAAGTTCCAGAAAAAAAAGCCGATTTATGAAAGTCCTTTTATGTCTGGAGAAAATGACAATATGAGATAAAGTTGCTGGACAGATTTATCAGGTTTTATTTCTGGTGAAAAGGTGGCAAAAACACAGACGGGATTAAAGGAGGCCGAATAGTGGATTTGGCACCTGTGCACACAGATATGTGAACCTATACCCACCCCCGCAGATGCACACGCAAGCACACGCACACAAATCAGGCTGATTATGCAGCACCCCAGTTGGACTGTCATCTTAAACGTGGAGTGAAGAGCATCTCTGCCAACAGAGAGCCTCTCCTCTCCTCCTTCTCACACAGATTCCGAGCCAGAGTCCATTCCCGCTCGGCGAGACATCAAAGGGAATGCCACGCGGCTCTCGCAAAGCCTCACGACAGGGGCCCCATCCACTAAAACCTCCCAAGCAGGTGGGGGAGGGGGGGGGTGCGGGTGGCAGCGTCCAGAGACCAGCCCCACCGCCATGCACTGTCAATGCTCCCGTGCCCAGATCCTCAATCAACCGCGGATCCCAGCATGCCGAAATCCTTGCCAAGAACAGCAGCCAGGATGAATTACGGAGACAATCCGCAGCCACTCCACCGCGAGTGTCATCAATAGAAGACGTCCTTCAAAGAGATCCATTAGAGGTGTCTTTACTTCATCCACTCAACGGCCGTCCACACCCCTTACTCCCGGCTAGTCTGCCCGGCAAGCTCTGATTTCATTTCAGGACCAAATGAGGCTGCTGTAGGCGTAGCAGCGTGACCATCACTCACGTTGACTCTCCGGTCTTCGCGCGGATGGACCACTTTCTCCCACTCATTATGCAATTAGCCCGGCGACGGCAAACAGGCATTAGGGCTGCAAGCCAGAGAGGCCATCTGATCGTTAAATTATTTTAGGGCGGCAAGGAAAGGCTGAGCGCTTCTCGGTGCTTTCAGACGTATCTACGGGAAGCGAGTAGCGCGTCCTTGCTGGCACTGCCTGTGAGCGCGGGCTGACTCCAGCTCACAGGACGTCGCTTCGCCTCCCCCATTTCACCACGGCGACACATATAACCGGTCCAGTCAGGCTGGGGGACAACCCGAGAGGAGATCGACCCCCCCAAGCCACTTTCCCCCCTAGCACCCACCCACACACACACACACACACACACACACACACAGACACACAAGCACACGCACACCACATAACAAAAAAAATGCACTGCACATCTATGGAAAGCTTTGGGTTATCTAAGAGGTTCCTGACAACTCAGATAGGATCGCATGCAAAGTATAAGACAGAGACAAAAATGAAGAAGCAGCACGGGACCCCTACACCCTCACTGCACCAACTGGCGTCATAAACGCAGCTGTGGATCCCCAGGCAGGGTTTTGGGGGTGGGGGGGGTGGGCTGGGCTTCGACCCCGGGTCTTCACACTCTGCCTCCCCAGCTGCCGAGACCCACGGCAGCCACACTGCCGCCAGCACCTCCCCGACGACCAGCCCTGCGTGATCGCAGCCTGGGAAATTGCCCTGGCAGAGTCGCCTCGCCTGGCCAGCCTTCAGCAGCCCGCGGGACACATCCATCAGCAGAGAAATCAACTCCACACGTGAACTCCGTCGAGGTGATAAGGGTGGACAAAAAACTGAAGACTTACAGTATAAGACAGCATAAAATAGCACTATTTCTTCCCATGCCAGTCCTGTGACTGTCTATTACTATCAAGGCATTTGGAAACAGAAGCCGATCTGGTGAGTACGCCGGTTTGCTTCTTACCTTGAAAGCTCCCTCTCTGATCCGATAGTCCAAAAGATCAGCTGCCTCAAAGCAGCTGAAGACGAGCCCAAACCTCAGTGCATCAGACACTTTGCCGAGGACTTGCCGCCCCCCCCCCCCCACCTCCCGTTCACTGGTATTTAAATCTCTCCTCCTTCCCCTCACCTCCTTTTGATGTTATTTCTGTCGTCTCCTGGCTCCGGTTCTTCCGATAGCCTGTCCACTCCTCGCCAGAGCCCCCGGGAAGGCGTACTCCAAAGACCCGCGCACACACACGCACGCCCGCTGCTCCTGCTCGTTTCCACCTTGACGAAATCCCCCCCTCCTCCTGGGTACTCAGCCCATCCTCAGCAAAGGCGGTCCTGGTGTGAAACTTCACAGCCCCAGGTTGGGCAGGAGCTCGGGGACAGCGATGGGGGGGGGTGGGGGTCAGGGGGTTGTGACTTAGGGGGGGCAGCAGACGTCGTGCCAATTTTTATCCCTTTTTTGGTTTTATTTCCTCCGCTCTTCTTTTGGTCTCCTCCCGGTACCGTGTCTCCGAGACGAGATGGTGGTAATGAGAGCGAATGAGAGCGAAGCTCAGACTCTGCCTGCCTCTCTCTCTCTCTCTCTCTCTCTCTCTCTCTCATTCTCTCGCTCTCTATCTCTCTCTCTCACAGCCTCTCTCAACCCCTCCTTCCCTCGAACACCCTCCCTTTTTTCGCTCTCTCTCTGCCAGCTGACAGTTAGAATTTAAGCAGGTGGGGTAAGGGTTCGAGACTTTCTGTCTTTGGGGAGGTGCCTTGCAGTCAGACTTTCCTCCACGGCAGTTAGGTGGGTGGGGGTGGGATTGGAGCTGCGGGGGTTAATTATGAGAAATGAGCAATTAATAGAATAGAGGGCGAAAGTAACAGATGCGTAGAGAAAGCAGCAGGAAGCTGGGGCTGAAGCCCCATCATCGCCCCCCGTCTGTAGTGGAGGGGCACCCCCACACTCCGCTTTCCTCACCGCCGTCTGGCAGACTGCCGGTGTGGGGGCCGGCGAAGAGGTGGCCTGGAACAGACCACATGGTTCGGCGTGCTGGGGCTGGGGGGGGCGGGGGTGAGCGCACAGCCCCGCCATGCTGTACCTGGCAGCTCAAACAAATGGCTAATGAGCCCTTTATCGCGGCTGACTGAGGTTTAAAAAATGCGATTTCATTTCTATACAGGATCAAATTGCGTCTATTTTGACTATAAAAGCAGCATTTTCACTCAAGTAGCAATCTTGACGTTTATTAAGTAGTAACTGTCACTTTAAACACGGGGGTTTAATCTATATGTTGTTTCCTCGGGGCCTTTATGCTTAATTGTGCGAAGATGCTTGTTATGAAGTAGCTAATGCTCAGTGGGACACCATCCTCAAGAGTACAGTGATGCTGCTATCAAGGCAACTCAGCAGCCACAGTATATTCATTAGCCCCATGCTAAAAATGGTGGGCTAATATAACCATTAGCTCCATGCTAAAAAGCGTGGTCAAAGATAACCATTAGCTCCATGCTAAAAAGCGTGGTCAAAGATAACCATTAGCTCCATGCTAAAAAGCGTGGTCAAAGATAACCATTAGCTCCATGCTAAAAAGC
>JABFEA020000116.1:807698-817999 GCA_019775915.2 Cyphomyrus plagiostoma
CCCCCCCCCCCCCCCCCCCCCCCCCCCCCCCCCCCCCCCCCCCCCCCCCCCCCCCCCCCCCCCCCCCCCCACGCCGGAAGCGTGTCTCCTCGTTTACATTCAAAACCCAAACCCAAAAATTTTTTCCCTCAATTAAGAATGGGTGTCTTACTTCAATAATACAGGACTGATTTAAGGGAATATACCCGCCATTGAAAACTGTCAAAAACATAGTACCAATTTGTACCTTTTCTTATCACTGGGGCTGTACCCTCAAGGGTCGGCCAATTATACCCTAGGTGTAGGTAAATGTACCTTTTAAGGCAAAGAAATGGGCTCTGAGGAACATTTCTGTATAATTGGGGGGGAGACTAATGTAGTTTGTACCTTGGGGAACAAACTGCACCAGCTGTACCCCTTTTTCTGAGAGTGTTTCAAGGATCCAACTGGTGAACATGTCAACTACAAGACTCACTTTGGAAGACAGGAAGGTGACTCACGGTTCTGTGAATCTAAACAGGATTCAAGAAAACTCTACTGTCTATTACAAAGTAAGATAAATTGCTCTTAGACAGAGCCAGAGGTGCATTAACATAGTCAGAGGCCCCTGGCCATGCCTACAGGGCCCCCAACTAGTTGGTGACCGAGGGGGGGGTGCTTGCTCTCTGTGGATTATATTGTATTTCAGTTCACGTACAAACACATCTGTGCTGAGCTGGTGCCCTGTCTTGCGTTGTTCGCTGCCTTGTGCCTGTAGCCTCAGTTTCAAAAAATCGATGGATGGATGGATGGATACAAAAATATGGGGTAAACCCCGGTGTGAATTCTCTTCTTTAATACGGGTTGGCTGAGGCGCGTCTTTTGCCTGTAGCTTCTGGGATAGGCTCCTGAACCCACAACGGCGCAGAGGACAGGCAGGTGCAGAAAACGCCTGGAAGACTGAGGGCCCTTTTAGCGGCACCTGCGAGGCACGGCTCATACATGACACATCAGACGGCAACAAGAAATAAACCAAACCAATATAAGCCACAAAGCCAATAAGAATACTTCTTTTAAAGCATTTAAGATGTTAATGTCTGAGGGAATGAATGACCTTTTATATACAATGTTCTTGGCCAGAGGAACTCGGGGGGAAAAAAATAGTGTAGGCGATGAGGCCCTGTGATGTAAGAGTGGCATTTCTATAATGTGAACAAGAGCCCAGTCAGATACTGAAAACTGAGATGACCCTGTTATCTTAGTAAAACGAGAAACTTGAAGTCTAGCTGTCCATTTTCAGTTACACACTTACACAACTACAGATACATTCAGGCTCAACCGTCTGGCTCTAGCATGCCTGCACATGTTCAATCATTTATCAATATTGCAATTTTACACAGGCGTGGATCATTTTTCAACCATTCCCTGCCTCAAACTGCCAGTCAATTGGCGACTGGGAGCCAGAGGACAATCTGAAACTTATTCCGAAATACCAGAATGATCCGAGACGATACAATCTATGAAGAGTGCATGTATACACACACGTCTTTAGCTGATACACAGGGTACCCTTGAACTCAGAGGAATTTCACATGAAAATGAATTCTTGCTTTATTTGCTATTTGTTTCTTTTTGCATGTTCCATCCTGCTGTCCCCTGATCACAAAATCCCACAAAATTTTGGAACCCGGTACACTACCCCTTCCCCGCAAACTAACATATGTTACTGCAGTGTATGTACTGTTTGGCACTTGCGCTTCTAAAATCCTGATTTTAGTTTCAGTTTCATTTTCTATTTGGAAAACAGTTTTCTACACCATGGGATCAAACCACTTTTGTTCTTGAGGCAGGGGGAATGAGGGGGACAAGGAGAGGGGCAGAGCGGGTGCAGGGAGCAGGTAGATAAGTGGAGCTTATCATGTGAGTTATTATTTTTTAATAATAACAGAAGGTATTAAAATTAGAAAGTGAAACCAAGTTAAGGGCCCAACAGAACTGTGACTATTTTGCCGTGGCAAGGACTCAAACCAGTGACCTTCTGATCACAGACACAAAGGCTTAGTTGGGGGAGTCACACGCTCTCTCCGGTTTAACTGTTGCTATCAGGGTATTTCATATAAAACTCTAGTAGGATGCACAGTAGAACAAAAAAAAAGTTTCCATAACTTTAAAAGGACAAAAAAAATTCCCCAAAGGATGTGACACAGTGAAGGACGCAGCTCCTCTTTGGATCCACACCTACTGCATCATTCCACCGGGAGTCGCCGCTGTGAAGGACAGACTTCACAGCTTAGCCAGCCTGCACCGACCCCCACCTACATGTAGGGGGGGCTCCACTCAAGCAACCCACCGACCGGTCTCTTCGGACCCAAGCGACGCAGACCTGTGTCTGAACCCAGTTCTGGCAGCACTCCCAGCCTCTGTCCCGCTTCGGATGCTCTCAGAACCGGCAACAAAGGAGGTGAGCACTTTTATCAGGGACCATGAATTAACTTCTGGCTGAGCAAAGAGAGTCAGTGTTGCTGTGCATGAATGCTATGCGTTTGGTGGAAACAGAACTTCATGCAATTACACTGCTGTCCACTCCATGATGATGGATTATATTAAAAGGTGCTCTGCATCATTTTAGGGCATGGTTAGCACGCAGTAGGAATTGTGCACCTGAATCCTGACTCCGCATAAGTTTTCTGGGCTAAACTCTTTCTCCTATTATCATATTCTGTTTCTGATTCTGTGCGTGGAGTTTGCATGTTCTCCTCGTGTCGTCATGAGATGTCCTCCGGGTACTCCAGTTTCCACCCACAGTCCAAAAACATGCTGAGGTTGACTGGAGTTGCTAAATTGCCTATAAGTGTGAATGGTGCACAAGTTTCTCCTGCGATGGGTTGGTGTCTCATGCCGAATGGGACAAGTGTTTACAGAAAATGGATGGATGGATGGATGAATGTTTCTGAGAGGTCCTGAATGAGAATTTGTCCAGAGCATTGAGGTCAACACCACTACTGGCCCAATGAGTGTCATGGGACTTCAGAAAAGCACGTTAGGTCCAGACTTCTGTCTAATGCTCCATCTGAAGATCAAAACTGGCAGCAGGCTAGCATTCCCCACACAGAGACAGGACTGCTAAGATTTTATTTGCTCTCAAAGGATGACCATCCACTAGCCACACACAAACCAAAGACACTGGAATTAAACAGGCTTAAGTTGTAACCTGTTCAGCATGTTTTGAAAATCCATACGAAATTTCACTAATTAAAGAATGTAAATAATCTTTCAAAAACGAGTAATAATATTACTTTACACTGCCTTTAGTTAACTACATCAAATTAATATCAAAATCAGACATAATGTTATAGGAAAAGTCACTTTAAATAGCCTTTTTACCAAAGGCAGCAATTAGACCTTCCTTGCAGTATGCTCAAGACCCACTTTAACAATAGCTTCCCAGTCCCTAAAGCTATCACAAGAAATACTAAACACTCAGAACACATATTACCCTTTTCCAAACAGCTTTCACACTGCCTGGCCAAGCCTAAGAATGGATTTACCCTACTTCCACTGGCATGAATTCACTCCTTTGTGATAGATGTTTGAACTCTGATCCTTTTCCTCAGCCCAGCTATTGAAAGAGTGACAGAGAGAGAGAGAGAGTTGGAATTGGACAAAAATATAGGAATTTGGACAGAAATTCATCAAAAGGGAAAATACACTCAATGGTTTGAGGAACCTTACTCTCACCCTTCTTGACAAAATCTGAAATCTGCATACCTGGACATGAACATCAGGCCCGTTTGTTTGGAGATTTTATTAAGACGCTTCCTTATGTGAACTTGCAGATGTTAAGTTTAGGCCGTCTGAAGACCATGAATCCTGAGGAACAGTGTAAAATCACATCGAAATTGAAGGCAGTGGTGTAGAATCTTCAAGATCGCTCCCCACTTGACCTCCTCTAAGCGAGTACACCTGAGCATGTTTTCAGTACTAAGATGTCTTACTCAGATCACTGATGATAATCATTTTAACACGATTTCTTTTCTTTACGTTACTCATTTGCAATGTGCATACCTAAGGCTACACAATCAATTTAATTTAATCAAACTGATTTGAATAGGATTTTACAAGTTAATTAAATGTATGTTGTTATGAGACTTTTGCATTGCAATACAGGATGGAATCAATGTTAAGGTTATCAGAAATGACAGTTTTTATGAGCATTCAGGGGTAATTTGCAAAGGATGGATGCCCAGAGAGGTTATCACATATGACAAAAGGGGACAGAAAATGTCACGTTTTAAAGGGATGTGTGGAATTAAGAGCGGGAGCTATAACGATCTCATGTGCATCACCTCAAGTCAACCCCTTCCGGGCTAAAAAGGTTCAATATGATCCTCTTTTGATGCATAATATGCATAATTTCTGTTTTATTTACATTTACTTTATTTAGTAGGTGCTTTTATCCAAAGAAACATGCAAGCAAAAATCATTTTCCATGAGTTACTAAACCTTTCTCAATATTTATAAAAAAAACCTGTTCTCTAGCTTTATAGAGAATAGATGTTTCTAATTTACAGTCATGTCATACACAAAGAGCGAAAGTTATATATCGTAGTTTTTTGACAAATTAATAGACTTATGAAAATATCATGGCATCCTGGCTAAGGAGGTTTCACGCACACAGTAATGTCTTGTTTAATAGTTTTCATTTTTATTTGTCTTCACACTCATACAGTTCAGGACCAGAAATATCTGGACAAAGTTTTTCAACTTTTAAGTTCTGTACATTTTACCACGATAAATTTTAAAAGAAACAAGTCAGCTGGCCTGCGTGCTGAGTCCCTTTCACCACATGTATGTTCACACCTCAATCTTCCAAATGCAAGCAAGACACCTCAAATCAACTCCAGGTCTTTATTCTGCTTAATTGATAATGAAAGAACGAAGGAATTGCCCACACCTGTTCATGGAATAGCTTTTAAGTGAATTGTCCAATTACTTTTGGCCCCTTTAAAAAGAGGGTGGCATATTAACGGCCTGAAACTCCTAAACCCTTCGTCCAGTTTGAATGTTGATACCTTACAATGAAATCTGAGGGTCTGCACTTTATCTCCATGCCCATTGTATAACTTCAATTGGAATATATTTCAGTAAACAGAGAAAACAGTAAAACTTGTGTCAGTGTCCAAATATTTATGGTCCTGACTGTAGACAGAATCACAGACTACGGAGACAATGAGTTTTAACAGTGAGTGGCGATTGAGAGTAGCTGTAGTCCCCATTTTACTTCTGGGACTGTCTGCCTTATCAGTGATGCTTTAATAAAAGCGCATGCTCAATAAATAAAATGTGAATGGCAACCCACACAAATCAGGGGAGGACATGCAAACTCCACACACAGTGAACTGCAGCCAGGAGTTGAATCCCCCAGCCTTGGAGCAATGAGCCACACTGCTAATCAGTGCCTCCAGGGGGCTTCATCTGCACCACAAGTGGACAAACCAACATGGAGACCTCACAGACGGCAAATCACTGTAACTCAGTCCCCATGTTTGACGACTGTTTAAGGTCCCAGTGACCCTTTAATGATAATAAGCAGCTTTACAATACACTGAGGCAGCCATTGGCTTTTGGACAGCTGCCTCCATGCTAAGGATGCGATTTTGACATTACAGCCAAGTCACGCTCAAAGGACTGGAACAGCCAACAGAGCCCTTCACCCTGAACCCTCCAACACAAACCCAACACCAAATGTTCAGTAATTTCATTTAAGACAGATAGAGAAGGAGAAACAGTCATACACTAGTGGGAAAAATTTTGGAACGTTTGCCATTACGCCTTCAAAATTACTACACAAATATTGGCGACGATGTTTATAAACAATCAAAGAGTGTCTACAAATATCATACATTGGGCGATTAAGTTAGTAATGGGAGTAACTGGAGTAAGGTTCTGCAATTTCTAAAGACTGGAAGTGCTTCCACGGTTTTGGCCGCTTGTGTACATGCGTGCTTAGATGGAGACTGGTCAAGCACCGCTGCTCAGCAGAGAAACAGCACCTTGTAATTAGATTGGGCACTTTGATGAATGTGCTGTAAGTACGTTTCGCGAGCACCATCGAGAATCTCTTAACAGGTCTGCTGTCTTATTAGGCACTTCTTCTGCTGTGTGGGAAAAACAGCACAGAATCCTGGGAGATGGTTTATGATTCTGCAAGGTCATTCCTGACAGCCCAGCAAGATTATCTTGCTTTGGAGACATCTTTGTCCAGAGCAGAGTAAATAGCTTATAACTTTATACGTTTGTTTGTACTATTGGGTGTTTTACTGGTAAGTTTTAAAAGTTCCTTCCAGGATTCAAACTTACAACCCTTTGGGTTAGATTCACTTATCCTAAATCTGTAGTCTCTGCTGCTTCACACAGAAGTAAACAAAAATAGATTCTTTTCTAAGTAGGTATATAAACCTACCTTGTGGCCATAACCTCCGGGATTAAGCTTTACCCCCCCAAACTCTGAATAGGAGAAGCGGATTCCATACACGGATGGATGGATCGGTATATAAACACATCCACTTGTCGGCTTTTGAAAAGCTCAGCTAGTTAAACATTGTGCTTTAATAAAAAAACATGCTTTGGGCTTATTTGTACATTTTTTGTGCGTTTTGCTTATCACTCCATTCTTATTGATGCTCCAAAAGTTGCCCCCCAACCCAGTTCCGCAGCTCAAGGTATCCATCCGTATATGCCTGCACATCCCTTATGAAAGCTGACCTCCGTGGAGGAGATGTTTGCCGAGCTGCACTGAGAGTAACCCGGCCAGCAAGTGGAGGTCGCTGTTACAAGCCCCAGGAAAAAAAAATATACCATTAAGATGTCAAAAGGAGGCTTGCAGCCCGGACAGTACATGAAGATACTGTCGGTGAGCCTCTCTCCTGTCTCTCGCTAGTGCAGTAAAAGCACAGCGCCGCACGTCTCAGAAGGAGAGCAGCGCCGGCGTTAAAATACAAGCTGAGATTGCAGGGGAGAAGCACCCTTATTAGCCCAAGGTGAGAAACACATTAACTCCGTGGAAGAATAAAAATGACACGATATATAACAGTGTACAGGTCACCTTCAATGTCCTCACACATTTCCCTTATGCTTTTACAGCTTATCTTTGGTGGTGGGGAGGGGTTATGTTTATCGACAGCTTCTTACCAATATGTCTGTGGTTTTAATTACTCTTTTTTTTTCACATATTTATGTTTATTTTTACATTTCTGAATAACTTCCCCTGTGAAACACAAGTAATAAGCTACTATTAGTTTACCTGTCCAGGAAAATGTCTTTTTTTTCCTTCCAGCTATAATCTTTTCTTCTGAAGCTGATCATCTTTCATCTCGGCGGAATGCGAGACCTGCTGGTCTTCTGTACTGCAGAAAGTGTTGCGCTGGGAATATTAAAGGAGATAAAGATTGCCTCATTCATATTTTCTCAGGAATGACTCTGTGCTTTCGGAGATGGTCCCTGCCACTCTGAGTGATGGCGGCCAGAGGTTGCTGAAACCTAACAGAGAAATCCCAACAAATTGAATCTATTATGGTCTCATTTCTCTCTCAGATTTGTCCCACTTGTTTGTGACTTCGCCTGTTTTTGTTGTCTTGTTCTGCGGTGACGGCCTGAAGGAGGGCGGGTCGCGTGACCTGAAAGGGGACATCGGTCTCCGCCCGACGGAGATCTGAAAACCCTCTCTGGCAGGACATCAGAGGACTCAGTAGCCGGGGCCCCTGAAAACTCCAGCCCCTGTTTTTCAGCTCAGCCTGAGACACCTTGACTGTGTATCATCTCACCTCCCTTCATGTCATTCCCAGCCTTCCAGGGGCCCGGCTGGGTGACAGATACCCAGGAGGCTCTAAGATTAAACCTCCGGAGGTGGCGACGCGGTGATCTCCTCCGGGCTCTGTGTTCCTCTGTGACCTCCCTGTGACGGCTTTTCGTCAGCCCCCCGGTGGCAGAATCAGTGAGGATTCCTCAGAGCAGCTTGAAAGCAAGCAGACTCCCGGGTCACTAATATCCCTCCAACCCCTTCCCACGCCAGTAGAGAGCTGTGTGTGAGCGTGGAGGGGAATCACGCACGATGAGGCTTGCCATGCAGTTCAAAGCGATCTCTTTCATTCGTCCACACTCTACATAATATCAACCAGCTCACTGAATGTGAATATGACAGATTGTACACAGATAGTACACAGAACACTGGTACCTGCACAGTGCAGCGCTATAGTTACTTATTGTTTACTTGCTGCTCACTGCTATCATCATTTAATGAGTCCCACGACCCTGACCTGGATACAGGTATAAAAATGATTTATGAATATTTAATGAGTGTGTGTGTTTAATGTGTGTATTTAATGTGTGAATGTGCCTCAGACAGGTGTATCAGGATTTTTCTTTTTAAGACGGGTGTCATAATTCATACACAGAGGCCAACCTTATTAGCTGACGAAATGTTGGAATTGGTGAGTGACAGTGGAGGGGGCCAATCAGCTTTCAGCTGCGGCCAGCATTCCTATGGCCCCGCCCCTCTGGCCCTGCCCCTGTATACATGTGGTAAATGTGGTGCAGCAGCAACAGTCTCCTCTTAAATGTGGACAAGTAGATTGTCATTGACTTTGGGAGATTGCATACCCAACACCCCCCATTGACCATAAATGGTATGACCATGGAAAGGGTGAGCAGCACCAAATTCTCGAGGGTGCACATCACGGAAGACCTCTCCCGGTCAAAGAACACTGCATCACTGGTGAAGAAAGCCCAGCAACGCCTCTACTTCCTCCACAAATTAAAGAGAGGTAGTATCCCGGTACTGTTCATGGCCTCCTTCTATCAGGAACCACTGAAAATCTCTGGACAAACTGTATCACTGTGTTCCACCACCAATGATGGAAAAACCCTGCAGCATATAATGAACGGAGCAGGAAAGATCATTGGAGCCCCGCTCCCCTCCCACCTGGACACCTACAACACCCACTTCACCCGCAAAGCGGTCAGCATTGTGGGAGACCCCACCCACCCCTCTTACTCCCGCCTAACCGGCAAAGCTGTCAGCATTGTGGGAGACCCCACCCACCCCCGCCATCTAGGAGAAGGTACCAAAGCCTTTGCATCTGCTTCACCAGAGTGCTGACCACTTCCAAAATCTGGACTGTAACCCCCATCCAGCCATATTCAGCATTAGCCGCTTTACTTACCTACAACAAAGACTGTAAAACTATAAACTGCTGCTGTGTATATTTGCACTGTAAATATATTATATTTGCACTGCTTTACATCTTTTGGCAAAGAATATTTAATTTAGTTTAATTTGATTTCTGCATACAGCTATATACTTGAATCATTGTACAGATCTGTCTTGCTTGTCCATCCTGTACAGACTTTTAAGACTTGTCTGTCCTGTAAGGACTTATTAAGACGACTGCATGCCCTTGCTCTCCTACCTTTTAGATGTCACATGACACAGTACTGGATAAACAAGTGAAAAATAGACGGATGGAATATTTAATGATGTGATGGTTGAATGTTCATGCATTAAAAGGCCTTTGAGGTCCTTTACTTTTTATCTTTATTTAGATACAGCATGTGTTACTTGCCAGAACTGTATCGCTGATACTGGTTTCGTGTTGATGCTTACTGGCATGTCTCTTCCCATAATCGGTCCTCCTTTTAACTTCGTAACTCTCCCGTCTTAAGCATTAAAATACACAAGCCATTTAAAGAAAAAATGGCTTACGGTCTGCTGCTGTTTATTTATGAATTAACATCTGTATACATGGCAGAGCAGAAACAACAGTTGATAAAATGTGTTTGCAGCATCTGTGCGTCACGGCTGCAAAGCCAACACTGCTTTAAATGCTGGGCTCGCTTGAGAACCTTTCGAAATCAGATAGTGCTGTCTGCTTAGATTCAAGAACTAAAGAGAAAGAACTGATAAAAATATACTGCAGAACCTGTAGCATGTGCCATTACATGAATCGCTTGTCAGTTTATAATATTATTGGGAGAAAAGCATAAAGATTTCCTGTAAGGTAGAAGTACATAAAAATATCAGCTGTGCACATTAATATTTTTAGCCTGGAAGCAAAGTTCTTGGTGGGAACTCAAGGGGATTCCCATAGTATCACTGACCCGCCTGTCAGCCCAAAATTATGATGCGATGGGCCATCAGTCACCATTCTGCATAAGACACTTGGGACTTCTGTCAACATCGCCCATATATATCGGCAAACACTAACACATTAACGCATTAAAGTTACGCTGTATAAGGTCTACCCTCAACTTTCATTAAGGCCTACCCTCAACTTTCAAAAACTTGCG
>JABFEA020000116.1:818099-830779 GCA_019775915.2 Cyphomyrus plagiostoma
CCCCCCCCCCCCCCCCCCCCCCCCCCCCCCCCCCCCCCCCCCCCCCCCCCCCCCCCCCCCCCCCCCCCCCGCCCCACGGATTGGGGGCGACTTTTCAATGATTCAATTTCAAGTTCAATTTGTTTGTATATGATGTCCTCCTTGACATGGATGCCCCAAAGCGCAAAAGATTTAATAACAAGAACATATCTTGGATTGTCATAACAACATTTAATGTTGTACTCTAGTAAAGAGTCAGAGAATGGCCAGAAGGTAGCAGAAAGGAGAGAAAACAAAATCGGCGTCATAACATGAAAAACAATGTTTGGGGCCCCAAGTCAAGTGACTAACATCCGGAACACACTGACAATGTGGAAGTCACAAACTGCTAAATGAGATTAACTACAAGCTGAAGAAAACACTGATTTCAGCTTTAAAATTCTTATTTCGATTTGATGACAAAGTTGATATCAAGACAGCATCCTGGGTCCATTTCTTCACAAGAAGTGGCTTTAATAGAAGTGGCTTTCCTGCGTTTATGTCATTAGAGTGCCCATTTGGGCGGCTTTATTTTGACATCAAGTTCTAGGGAGGCATGGAGGCAGCAAAGTAGCTCTCTTTCAGCTTTGATGGAGCTCAGGGTTTAATTGGCTTGCTTGCAGGTGGCCCAGATTGCCACTAGGGGTGCTGTAATAAGCAAAACTAATTGACCATCTTTTTGGGGGAAAACATAAATAAATCCATGGCCCCTCCACAACATTGTTGCACTGCCGCTTTTGTTATTGCCATTTTCATTGGTCGATCAAGGTCCCACGCTGCCATATCGCCGTAGCAGTTGTGGCAAACACATTTTCACGCCACTCCAGGTCAGCCAGAAGGATGCTGCTCTGATGTGTTTTGTGTTTCAAAGGTTTCACAAATGCAGAGGACAAAGTTTTCATTCAGTTTACAAAAGATTGAAGAGGAGACACTCGAAGGTAGGGAGAGTAAAATTTAGCAAATGCAGACCTGTCTGCCTTATTGTCACTGAATACGTAATATAACTCAGCAGCAGAACAATAACAATGATAACAGGAATAATAGTAAAAGTAACAGTAGCTAATTTTTTTGAAAAATGTATGTACTAAAATATGCAGAGGTGGGAAGCTCAGGTCACAAAAGACCAAGACCAAGGTTTTGTTTCAACCAACCAGCTGAATACTCTGTGACTGCGACTCTATGCTCAACTGCTTTGTTGGAACAAAATTTGGATTGGAACTTTCTGGACCTGAACATTCCACCTATATGATTTGAGTTTTGATGTTTTACATTCATTTAAATTACGAAAATGCACTGGGGATGGAACTGGTCGGGTTCCAAGACTGTCATCCATGTATAAAGTGAAGAGAGAAATTTTGTAGATATCCTGCGCACTATGATATTCTATGATGCAGAATAGAAAGGACAGATACGTTACAGATACTCACCTGCGTCTAATGAAGCAATTTGGGAAGATCAATCAGGCGTAGAAGAACGACGATGTGAGATGGATGAGCCACTTAAACCAGTTTAATAGTATAGAACAGAAATAGACTCCAAGGTATCACTAAAGCAATTAACTATGTACCAAAATGTCCATCAGTAAAGGGAGAAATAATTGTTATGACCAGTTAATGTGCTTTCAGAATTGCCTGTTAGCATAATATAAGATGCTAATACTGGCATTACAAAAAACAAGAAGATAGGTGTGTGTTAAATGCAAAAAGTGCAGTAGATGAAGACCAATTTTGGACAGTGACATTGCAAGAACAATGATGTAATTCATCTTTCAGTTTCAATGGTGCTCAGGTGCAGTATCACTGATTCGATTCACCCTAACCCCAACACTAATCCATGGACCGCGAAGAGATGGAACAGAGAGAATTCTGCTCTTCACTTCTCTCACGTTCTCCTCTTATGCAAGTCTATCAGTGCCTGAACCAGAATATACCTCGATGCTAAAACCAGAAGAAAATTCACCAGATTGCCCTGCATATTTATGATACACACAGTTCAAGGAGGTACAGGATTAATATGTGCATGTGTCTTTTTTGTTGCACTGCACAAATCATGAGGCTACCTGCGCTGTGATTTTTGCAGCCATGCCTGTCGCAGACCATGAATGTGCAAAAGACACACAATGTCCTGCATTATCACCAGCTTGCAATCTCCCTTTCCCTGCTTAATAGATTAAGAATATCTGGGGGGTCTTTAATTAAATAAGGAACATCATTTTCGTACTGATCCAAGAGTTACCCATCACGCTCACGTTCAGATTCTTATAGGCTGATTAAAGCTAGAGACTCACCGAGGAGACACATTCTTGTGATTTGTTTGCAGTCAGCCTGCGAATAAGCGCAGGAGAAGACGTTTAATCAAACTGGCAGATGGTACACTAATTGGTCTGTTGGTTGGTGCCTAGATGGATCATTGACCTGAACTATGCTATTTAATTGATTGGTTTGATCAGTGTGGATGTAAACACAGCAACTGGATTCTACTGAGCACTACTCATCAGTCTTACAGTACTGTTGCTTACCTTCAAGAACATACCACACATTTTAGGTCCAGAAAGTAAAAATCCAGACCATGATTTTTTTATACCCGACCATTTGAGTGTAAACACTCACAGTCACAATATATGCAACTTGTTTGTTGAAACAAAGTCCTAGTCTGGACTTTTACTTTCTGGATCTGAAATGTCTCACCCGAAGATGCTGGGATTGGCTCCAGCTTCTCTGCAACCCAGATGGATTAATTGGTATAGATGGATGTATGGATGGATGGATGGATGGATGGATCTGAAATGTCCACATTTGCCTAACAGTGATGGATGAATGGAAGGACATGTCAGAGTAAAGGGCAGGTAACATCATCAGAGAAATGGAGTGATGTCACATAATCAGAAAGGGTAACTCGTATTTCTAGATAAGATTATAACTAGATAAGACCAAAGCATAACCTTTTCTGCATAAAGGTTTTATTGACAGACTGAATCTTGCTGATAAGCAGGCAGGCACGGAGTATGGAGATGGACAATGTGGGGAGAGGGATGTGATGAAAAACATGTGAAATGGGCAGGATCCAAAATGTAAACCAAATAGGCTGAATATCTGGTTAGTACTGGTCAAGAACCACTATCTCGATGCTGTGAAAAGGCATACAAGCTTTAAAATAGATTCATAAATATTTGGGCATGAGTGTAGTGAACTAGCATCGCTAGCAAATATCAAAGGCTGTCTGTTATTCAGATATATAAAGACAGGTGTCAACCCAGTGCCACAGGGAAGTCCACATTATTCAAATCCATCTTCTGTAATTGTCTGTCCCATTCAGGATCACAGGGAGTCTGGAGCTTATCCCAGAGGCTTTGGGCATGAGGCAGGGAGAAACTCATGAGGGGGTGCCAACCTGTCATAGGGCACATTCACACACCATTCTCACGCACACACACACACACACACCTATGCCAACTGCTGCACCAGCATGACACCCCAACACTTAAGTCACGTAATTACAATATCATCGCTATGATGCATTACTTTAAAAATTTCCTGGCATTTTTGTAAATGTGGAAAAGCTTTTCAACAGCAGCGTTTTTAAGAGAAACAAGTAAAATCTCTCTTTTTTGTTGTTTTGTTTTTATGCTTTCAGTAGCTGGGAGGGAAACGATAGCAAAATATCTGAAAGCTTTTTGGCCTTTCATGGATTTACAGAAGTATAAATCAGCCCAAAGTAAATGAGGGGGTTATTCTTAAAATGAATATTTGATCCTCTAGTTATTAATTTTCTATACCAACAATGGTCAGGGGAGACCTTTCTGTGTAATGTTTAGTGGCTTTTCAGCTAAGAACACTGTGCTTGGCAGCAAATCTCATTTGTGTGAGAGATTAAGGCGTATCTAATGTGATTTATCATGCCTGGTCCAAAGTCTTCCCTACCTGTTTAATGTTAATGTCACCAGATGTGGGAAAACAGTAAAGTCCCTCTGAGTGCGGTGTCATCATTAAGGACAGATGCCTGTGCGTCTCACGTGACAGTCTGCAGCTAACAGACTGGGAAAAGCCGGCTGCTGGGTAGCCGCACGCTCAGAATGTGATCGTGATTGCACATTAATTTAAGCCATTAGGACAGCGATTCTCAACCCGGTCCTCAGGGGACCCCCAGACGGTCCACGTTTTTGCTCCGCCCCAGCTCCCAGCACACCTGTCCCAAGCATTCTGTGTTCTTGATTGGCTGATTGTCTGGTTCAGGCGCAAATAAAAATGTGGAGTCTGGGGGTCCCGGAGGACCGGGTCGAGAAACATCGTGTTAAGAAAATGCCGTCTCTTTTACCATAGTCACAAGATGCATCTATTAGCTGCTATGAAATGCAAAGCTGCCATCCTGGGCATCAGTTGCTTGGCTCTGGTAAGACTGTGACGCTTGTCTAGGACCTTGGGGTGGGGTCATATTGGGATACATATGTGTCCGTTTCGATTCCAATATAGTCAGTCCATTTAAATTAATTTATTTTTACATAACATCCTTCCAGTCAAGGCTGTTCCCAGAAGCCGAACCACAAGCCTAACTATGAGAGGGACGAGACAACTGTGAAATGACGAATATGGGCGCTGTCTCCGCATCGGGCCCACGACGCCTTCCGCGACGGAGCCTTGTCAGCCAGTCATCTCAGGCAGGGCGCCATCAGATGCGTCCCAGGGTGTAACGCTACACTAGCACAGCTGCCGCTAAAGCCGCCATATTGTCTTTTAACAGCCCTGCACACTCGGGGAAACAGCATTATGGCGTAATTTACACTCTGCCCTTTTTCCACTCTATTTCCCCCAATTTGGAATGGATGGTACCCAAATTGCAGTAGCCCCCCTAGACACATGAGAGCCAGGTGAATTCAGGGGGGTACATGACAGGATACACTGTACTCTGTCATCCAGTCTTCAGCTTGAAGGAGTGTGCTATTCCTTCGGCAGCCAGGTGGGGGCGCACTACCTTTTTCCAAGCCTCCTTTCCATGGCCGCTGTACTACAAGCTTAGGTTTCAGCAATGTGTCCATTATTTTTTCATTAGGAAATGCAGACCGTATTCAGGCCATATTAGTCTGTAGGTGTGCATGTATGAGTGTATGGTATGTGTGAGTGTGCCCTGCGATGTGTTGGCGCCCCATCCTGGTTGTTCCCTGCCTTGCGGCCGTAGCTGGCATCCCGTGACCATGAATAGGATAAGCACTTTCAAAAAATGGTTTGATGGAACCAGACTATTACATGCCAAAATTTTGGCCAAATGTGTAAGACTCTTGTATAGCTGCTACTCAACTGCAGTGTTTATGACCAAAGTTGTATGGGAGGAAGAGTAATAGGGTTAGCCAGGGAGAATTAGATCAAAAGAAATTGCTAGCTAGCTTCACAGGACTTTATAATAAATGAAGAGCCTGCATCTATGTAGTCTCTCCACGTTAATGGAGCCCACTGGGCATAACTGCTGTGAGATATAAGGACCAGCTGGTAAGAAGACAGCCTGAGTTGAATGTGTTGCCAAAATGGAACTTCTGGGTGCTTTGTGGCATTAATAGCTATTCTGATTTGTTACCATCCATTACAGACTGGAGGGAGGGGTGGTGTTCCACAAAGTAAGATTTCTCATTTAGCTAGTCATAATTGTGGAATAACAACGCTCCTTACCTAAATTCTTATTGGACAATCATTATTGTCCAATAGGAATGCTCCTTACCTAAACTGTCAGGGGACAATCATGACGTTTATCTTAAGTTAACCCAGCTAACTGAGAAATCCTGCTTTGTGGATCACCCCTAGCCTTGTTTTTGTTATATTTGTTTTCATATGTTTAATTGGCATTTAATTAAGATATTTTGATTACAGTACTTCGAGTCAGAGACTCCCTGGGGTTCTATTAGCATTAAAGCCTCCATCGTTCATAATTTTTAGTGACTTGCGTTATCATGTCGTCATGGTACCTCTGGTCAACATTCATTTGAGGGTCGTTGGCTCAACAAAAGGTTGAAAGTTCCTGCCTTGTGCATCCTGGCACTTGTGCTCCATCTTGGGGGCCACCTCTGTCCATAACCAGGAACAATTATAAGAAGAATCAACCAGAACACCGTTGCCATAATACTGCTGCATTACTTTGGACAACGGGAATTCTACTTGGTAAAAAAGCCCCATAAAACCTTAGTTCACAGGACTGTGAACACTGTATCTGATCAATACAATCGTAACTCACTGTGTTACAGATGGACCATAAGGGGGATTCAGAATCAGAAGAATATTATCAGTGAGAAGAACAACTGGCCTGAGGTACTAATTACATCACAGCGTCTGAAATTGAGAAGTCTTATTTGGTGTAATGCAGGAAACCTCTGCGTGTTAAACCTCACAGAATCAAAACGAGCATTCTGATTGGGTGTAATGCAGAAAACCTCCGCGTGTTAAACCTCACAGAATCAAAGCGAACATTCTGATTGGGTGTAATGCAGGAAACCTCTGCATGTTAAACCTCACAGAATCAAAATAAGCATTCTGATTGGGTGTAATGCAGAAAACCTCCACGTGTTAAACCTCACAGAATCAAAGCGAACATTCTGACTGGGTGTAATGCAGGAAACCTCTGGGTGTTAAACCTCACAGAATCAAAGTGAGCGTTCTGATTGGGTGTAATGCAGGAAACCTCTGCGTGTTAAACCTCACAGAATCAAAGCGAGCATTCTGACTGGGTGTTATGTAGAAAAACACTGCATGTCCAGACTCTTAAATGCAAATGAGAATTCAGGAGAGGGCTGTCCCTGCGAAAGGCCCAAAGAAATTATCCCTAGAATGCAGGGAGAGCTTTTTGTTTTACATCTGAAGGCAAATAGAGTAGCTGTTGCATTTCCATTGAGATGAGGGAGACATTAAGGATTAGTAGGGTGCTGGAGTTTGGTATCTGAGGAAAGTTACAGAATAAATGTTGGAATTATCTTTGCTGTGCATGAAAAAAACTGACTGGAGACCTGGATTAGTCCTTTTTTTTATGCGAAAAATATTTCAGGAGTTAACCACGGGCAAAACATTTTGTTAGCTGAGAAGGAAACAGACATGAATCTTACTCGTTAAGCATTAATCACTGGCAGGTGAAGCACAAACTATTTGGAGAACTATGCTTAACACTTTAAATTTTAGAATGGCGTTTGCCAGGGCGGCTCCTTAAATTAATGTTCAGCGGCTTTAATTATGAAATAAAGCAGATGGAAAACGCCGGAGTTAATGTGCCGAAATTAATTTGGAATCCCGTGTGCAGTGAGGCGTCTGTGGATTTATACGATGGTGGGGAACGGGAGCGGCGTGCCACAGCTGCGATCCCAATCGCGCAGACGATGGCAAGAGGGAACCTGCTCCGATCAGGATGAACTGAAAACCCTGGCATGCTAACATACAATTTACATTATATGGCTAAAATAAAACAAAGCCCAGTCGACTCCTTTTAGATTAACGCCAAACAGTTGTTACTGTCACCACTTTTGTCCAAAGTGACATACAAGTGAGGCAAATAGCACATTACAAAATGAACATGCTGTCAAACAGTCAACTAGGCACAAACACAGCTAGGCTGAGCTTCCAATGAATGCCCAGGTGCAAGTGTAAGCAGTATTGGAGCTGGAGCTATTCAACAAGTTCAAGAACTTAGTAAGACTAATCAATGACCAGAAGTGCAAGCTCATGGGAGTTTTACTTGCACAAAAATGTTCTGAGTGCAAAATGATTGGTTCAGAGAGATAACCAATCAGATTGTACAGGATGTGGGTCCAACCAACTAGAATCCGATTGGTTATCTCTCTGAACCAATCATTTTTCCTTCTACCCACAGAACAGTTTTGTGTAAGTAAGATTCCCATGAGCAAAGTGCAACATAAGAACATAAGCTGTTTTTACTGTAAATAAAAAAATTCACATCCCTGTAAGGACAAGGTTACCTGCCAGGTGAAACAGGGGCTATAAAGCCAGCTCCTCACCTCATCTTGACTACTGAGCTTAATACCCCAAGTCTGGGACATATATATGGATAAGGTCACGGGACACTGTGGTCTCGTAAGTGGTCCCATAAGTACCTCTCTCGTCACTCACTGATTCAAAATACTGTATATCATTGGCTAATGACAAAGTTCTGTATGAATTATAGCACCTTCTATATTATACACCTTAAAAAAATCTTAGAATCTCCCCACCTCAGGGGAAAAGTCGGTATTATTGGATACAAAATTAACATGGGGGATGATTGTCGGTCATTTAAAAGAACCAACAAAACCCACCAGAAATTATATGAATAGATAGAGGATTCCAGGATGAAGATGCAGACACAGGAAAGCGGATGAGACATAGGCTAGTTTTATGCACAGTTAGGAAACATATTTGTGGCAGTGGTATTCAGAATAGAAGCTTTCTAAAGATCAACATGCTCAGCTGGAAAAGTATGATGCATTTGAAGGACAGTTGATATAGCTGCTTTCTGAAACAGCAACAATTTAATGCAGAAAGTTCCATTTTATTCAGCATTTACCAGCATTTCTGTGATGTGCGGAAGTTTTAAAATGAAACTGATGAAACACACATCTTAGGTTACATCAAATCTCCTTAACAATTGATTGAAGTGAATTAACTGGCAAAATGACTGATCTATTGGCTGATTCCAAAAGGCAGTGATTTGTGAAGCAATTCGAATCGATTTGCTGTTATCAACAAATTGCCCTAACACATGTAAAGAACAACAAAATATTAATATCTGGCCAATTCTGTGACTTTTAGTGACATAAAAAAACTACTCAAACAGTCCTACACTTTGTCAGACTTGTTCTCTTTGGGATTTGTGGAAGAAACATCATTTTAAACATCAAAAGTCTCCCTTTTTAGAAAGGAGTAACAAAACAAATGCTGAAAGAACAATACCTTCTGCACAAGTACAGCCCCTGAGGACACGATTTCATAGGCTTAAGCAAACAGCACTTGACCTCAAAAGTCCCAGAAATCAGTGCAACATTCAGTCTGAAAACCATCAGGCTTATCCTGATGGAGACTTGCTCAACTTTCCATCAAGTTAGAATTTCACACAAAGACAGTGTAAACTGTTGCTTCTAAATAAAGCGTTATTATTAAGAGCATGTGATCTTTATGACATTTCTAACATTTTCCCAAAACCATTGGAAAATGTTTAGAAGATGATCCAAAAAGTTAATATTGTTAAATGTCTCCTTTTACTTTCCATAATTTGCTTTTGTAACGTGTTTTAATTCCGTCCTCGAGCACCAACCACAGCTGCACACTCATGATAATTGAGTAACGATCTCAGGCAATTTGCCTGCCAGCCACGTTCAGATCAACTTGCCGATGTCCTTTCGAGACAGTCACATGACCTTTGTGTGGGCGGGCCTTCATTCGTGAGCTGTCTTTCCCTGTCATCGGACGATTTCCTGGAGGAGTGAGTTGTAAAGGTCAACCAACAGAAATATGAGTGAATAAGAGTACAGTGATAAATTAACAGGGACCTTTGAGTGGTGTGCTTGCTGCAACACCTCTGAGAATGTTTTCTTCATAAGCTAGCAACCAGTATCTCGCAACTGGGCCCAAAAGAGATCCTCCTCTTCCTCTCACAGAACGGGAAATTAAATTTCAGCACTCTAGAGCATCAATTCCAGATCCTTTGCCAGCTGCCAGTCGAATCTGGTTTAATTTCTCACAACACTTACAATAAACCACTCAAGGTGTCAGTGGGCTTTTGCGTTTCATTCTCTGCTACAGTTCTGCACCGGGTCCCTGGAAAGCTCACTGTTAAAAACATCAGTCACGTTCCTTGTTATGCAAGCGTAATTAAGATACGGTTCCCCTCTCCCAAATTATACAGGAATGATCTTGTATTGCTTTGCAAAGCCATTTCCCAGTAAATGTGTGGTAAATAAGCTGAACATTACTGGTTTCTGCAAAGAGTGAGCTTTGGAAAGAACCTTAAGTGACAGTAACTGTGTAGAAGGCTGGGATTCAGACTTGGATGTAATTGGATCTTTTTTATCTTTTTTTCTGCTTGACCTACCCAAACTTTTGTCTGTGTAAAAAACCAACAGGAGATTATGAAATACCAGAAGTCTTTCTTAATGTTTACCCCAAAGGCCTACTGAGGCCATGGTTTTGAAATTTCTGTTCGTAACTTTCTCCTGGGTTTCAGCCAGATAGAATAAAATCCTAATATTAGGAGTAACTCATACGAATCCAACATATTCATCTAAGTCCATATCTGAGAATCCTTGGGCTGAACATTACAGTACATCCTGGGCCATCATAATCAACAGAGCCTGTGTGAACTTCAGAGGTCTACAGTGCGCTGCCCCCTGTAGGCCAGTATGGAGCCCTTATGCACAGAAATCAAATTTCCAGACAAGTAGGCAGCATGTGCAATGACATCAGGTATAAATATTTGTATTTGGGATACATAGCGAGATTAAGAAATTTCCGGATTTCCTCTCCCGGATGCAGAAAACCTGGGGAATATATATATTCCTAAAGAGTGGTGTCAGCATTGTACTGCTGGTGCTCGGTCATCTGCCCAATTCATTCAAGAATATTTGTGGCGATGCTCTGTTCATAAACAGCGACGGCAGGGTCTGAGAGACGGTAGGGAATTGTGGTGTGATTTATTAGACCCGAGGCTGATTGCTCAGCAGGACAGGCACAAGTCTGGGAGCACCCTATCCGTTATGGGTGTGGGAGCCCGTGGTGCCAAGAGAAAAGGGGGGAGGAACGCGGGGGGGAGACGCGGGGTGCGGGGAGCTGGAATGTCAAAATTAAAGCACTCAGGCCAGGCCAACACTTCAGGCATGTCCTTGAGTTAAGAGCTAACGTCATTCAAGCTAATTTAGTTCCTTAACTAAGAAACAAATGCAAACATACCTGTTCCTCCCAAAGACAATGTCGTGATCATGGTCCCACGTTTAGTTATGAAACCTCAAATTCTTGTAGAGTCAAATGATGAGGCAGGTTCCCTAAGCTTAAGCAGCTTATTAACACAGAATGAAGTTGTTACAGAAAGATGATTCACATGGCTGGTTCAGTGTCTGTCTCTGCCCCCCCCCCCCCCCACCACCTCCGTCTGGGAAGGGAAGCAGGCCCCTTATGTATGGTCTTCACACAGACTCCTGACACCAGGGGGTCAGATGGCCTCAGTGAAAGTGACAGCTGTATGAGCTGTATGATGTGAGGAAGCAAGTAGCAAGGACAAAGGAATATAATAATGAAGCTAACTAAATGGAAATAACTATAAATTAACTAGGGAAATCCCTCAATCTTCTAAACATTTATCCTGCTCTGTGGTTAGCACTGTTGTGGAACGCCTCTGGGACCAGGGTTCGAGTCATGTGTATGGAGTTTGCATGTTTCCCCCGTGTCGTTGTGGGCTTTCTGCTGGGTACTCAAGTCCCCCCAATCACCCCCAGTCCAAAAAATTGCCCATAGGTGTGCATGTGTGTGTGTGAGAGTGCCCTGTGATGGGTTGGCATCTCATGCTGAATTGGACAAATGGTTATAGAAAATGGATAGATGGATGAGTTGCAGGCAGACCTGGAGCCTGTCCTAAGCAGCTTAGGGCACAAGGCTGTCTTGTCCATTACAGAGTACATAGACTAAGGGCAATGTAGAGACACAGACCAGCCCAAGGAGGAAGCCAAAGTACCCATAGGAATCAACAGGGAGAGAACATGCAAACTCTACACCCACAGCTCAGAGGTTGCCCTAAATGCAAGAAACAAGAGATTTATTTAAATAATTTAGCATGATTCAGCATTACCAGCAGAACTGCGATGTCACCAGGTTGCCTGTCAGAGCTCAGCTCTCTGAATCACTGGCGACAGCAGCCATCTGCTCAAAAACAAAACACGAGATATGGCTACCTTCCTCTTATTATGCTAATGCTGCTTATGTTTTAAAAGCTCAGTAAGACACCAAGGGCTTTAGTCTGACCTCCTATTAGAGGAACACTTGTCATTCTGGAATAAAGTGCAGTCTTAATCAGAGTTCAATCAAAGCTTCTTTTTTTTAAAGTTATCCTAAGAGTGTTCTCAGTGTACACACAGTGGAGCGATCAGAAATGAAATCTGAAAGTGTTATCTGGATGTGTCCAAGGCTGACCCACACATCTCGGCGGGGTCCGACAAGCGCATTTCATGATAAAACTATAAAACGTGCTGAGGTTCACACTCACGCTAGGTTGACTTCCTCAATTTCCTCAAAGCACTGAGGGAGGAGGGGCAGATGAGGTAAAGGGGGGGGGGGAGGGCATGCAGGGGCGTGGTTTTGGCTGGACCCCACCCCAGAATGGCATTGGGCTTGTTTTTCTGTAAAATTGCTGCAGGATAAATCAGCCCGCTAACTAATCATTGATATTAAGACATAGAAGCATTTGCCTAAGAAACTCCGTTTATGTAGAATAAAGCGTCTCACAGGACTGGAAGGAACTGAGACTTTTATTGAAGCTGAAGCTGCAGCCAGCAGTGGTTTGCAGGCTATCGCTCACAAAATATCCAAATAACATGAAAATCTCCTCTACTGGAGCCGACACCTTATCATGGGGGAGGGATTTGCGTGTTCCAATGATCCCAGGAGCTAAGTTGCCCGGGGCTTTATGCCCCTGGTAGGGTCACCCAGGGCAAACAG
>JABFEA020000116.1:850494-865582 GCA_019775915.2 Cyphomyrus plagiostoma
CCTGGGCACTGCTACAGGTGGCTGCCCTTCATGGGCAACTTGATCTACAAAGACCAAGTTGAGGGAGGCATAAAAATAATTTCCCCGTGGGGACAATAAACAAAAATTGATTATTATTATTATATATAGCTGATTCATTTAAAAATCCAGAAATATCACAGTAGTACTCCCCTTATTATTTTCCTTAATGTCGGTATGTGATATAGATCCAATCCTGCAGAATGTGATGTTTTCTCTCTCTGATGTTTCTGCACTCTGTTTCTATATACATTTGTCTGGTATGATACATGCTGTACTGACTATACAAACCTAAAGCACTCACATAAGCGAGTAACAATATGGAAAAGGGATATTTTCTGTTAAAGTACGTAGGCCTCATTTTGATTGGCACAGCAGTCACTTGCAACAGAAGGTTCTTTGTGAAGATGCACCTATAGCAGACAACTAAGAATAAAGACACAGGGAAAATGACTGAAATAGGTTGTGCCTGTGAGGACTGAAATGCCAAGGTCCCGATTCGTCATTCTAAACTTACCCAATCTGATTATTCCAAAGGCATTCTGGGACTTTTTTTGCACTTTTTCCCTCTCAAGTAAGGAAACCTGCAGAAATCTGGTACTGATTTTCTATTCTGTTTCCATTTAGGTTTAAAAGTGTTTGCTAGGTTAAAAGGACACACTTGCGTCATCTTAGCCAGTTGCCATACATGTAAACAGCTTCCCAATCTCCCGATATCACCTGAGTTTAACACCTGGCCAAAATAAATCTGTTTCTTTGGTGGGGCAGAGCCAGCGACTACAGTAGATGATAGGTCAGTAATTGCCAGCACCTCGTGTTCAATCGTTATCTATAATTTGAAGGTGTTTGGGCAAAGATTCAATTTCTTCCTTCCGTCTATCATGCTTCACCCCACAGAAATTAATGGCATGTCCTTTTCATGGCTGAAGATAGGGGGGATTAAGATTTTTTTATCTGGATGAACTTCACCGTGCTTCGATCTAACAACCAAGACAGCTAATTGAAAAAGGGAAGTTTTGTGACAAAAAACTGGCACAAACTATTATGCCAGTGATAGAAGCACAGACAAAAGAAAAATCTGTCATTTATTTTTATGATTTATCTGCATATAATAAATAATAAATCAATTAAATGCAGCCGTCACTCTAAAATTGCCATAAGCAACCCATTGAGAACCTTGCATCAAAACAATCATACAGCCATGTTTCTCAAAGCAGAGTGTCCAGTGGAATTTTTTTCTGTTATGTCTGTTCTCATAGAAAGTTCATCTGCTTATTTTTTATTTTTATTTTTTTGAGAATATCTAAAGAATGTACTATGACAGATTGCAGTTAATGCTATGACATTATAAAAACATTGACATTCAAACTCAAGGAGCCTAAAATCCTTTGAGTGACTCATATCACCCTAGTGAAAAAATAAGCCGCCTTTGTGTGAACATACATCGCAAGTCTGACTGATCATAGCAACTTGCTTCATTGATGACATTGACTCTTAGAAGCCAATCTGAAATGTAACAGTGTTCGCTTTCTCTGCTAAGCTACACCACTTATTTGACACAACTGGAAAACATTGCCTTGGCAGATAGGGAGCAATACGCAGAAGATTGGATGAAAAATGCTGACAGGTCCCAAAACTCTTGTCTATACAGGGATTTAGACATAATATCAACTGCACATCTTCAAGATTTAGTCAAAAATGTTCAAGTTATTTTGGGCTTCTACAAGAGGTGAGACATTTCCCAAAGCCTTCATATATTATCTGGGTCTGTGAATTCACAAGACTTATCCAGGATCTCTCACTCACAAAACTTCTGAGAGTCAATTTGGTTCTTTGCATTTTGATCATGAAATATCTCTGTTAATATCCTTTCCAGTGGGTGTTGAGTGGATTTGTTGGGTGTTAATGGCGGTAGGCATATCCGAAAACACTATTATCAACAGTGATTGAACTCTTTGGCCAGGTCATCTGTTCAGAAGACTAGAAGGTAAACGGTAGGCAAGAGGGCTTGTTTTCTGAGTAGGTGATTGACGGTCAGCAGGAAGTGTGAGGCTGCGACTTCCGCAGCGCGGCGATTAAGGAGCCAAAGACGCGAATGAAATCCCGCCAGCCGGAGCTTCACGAGGAAGCCCACTTCCATAATCCTGTAGCCCATGGTGCATCAGCTGCTCTCGCTGAGGCACCGTGTAGTATAAGCGAGGAAAGACGCACAGCGAGAGACCAGGCAGCAGGGACCTGCCTGCTGAGCCTCCAGCCGGGGACCCCTTCTTCTCAGTATATTTCTTACTCGACTCTGATACCCAGGAACGCTCTCTGCAAGAATCCCGTGTCTCACCAACATTACCTACAGCCTCAACTCATAGTAACTGCTGAACAAGAAGAAATGTTTGATCAGCTTGATCACTGGTAGTACAGGCAGTCCCCAGGTTAAGAACGTCCAACTTACGGACAGCTTGAACTTGCCATAAGACTTTGTATATTTAACATTTGAGTTAAATACAATGTTTTGCAATAATGAACACACACAGTACTTTGTGATGATCATGAAACAATTGTGTGAATTCAGCAGTTTGTCAGCTTGTGTTATATTAAGCTCATACTATAAAGTAAAACAAAAATTTGACAAAAAGACACTAAATAAGAACCATAACTTCCTATTCAGAACTACCTACAAATTCAATTTAAGACAGACTTAGGGAATGAATTTCACACTAATCAGGGTACTACCTGTATGCTATACTCATATATGCATGTTTATATACGTGTGAGAACCTATTTATGAGAATGCACCCTGTGATGGAGCGGAATCCCCTTCAGGGCATCACCAACCCTGTATTTCCTGGGATAGACTCCTCCCTCCCTCAGCATGGCATGTTATGTCCTGCCTTTCACGTCTGCCTGACGCTCCTGTGTCTCCCCCCCCCCTCCCAGGGGGCCCTGATGAGCCACACCTATTATTTGTTGCCCCTCGTTAGTCTTGTATTTAAGTACCTGTTGATCTCGTCAGCTCCAGTCACTGACGTCTCTCCTCCTGTCCGCCCACATACCTTTACCTTACTCGCCTACTTCATTTGACCCCCTCATGGTCCCATCTGTTTCCCTGCTCCCCGTTCAGTTAATTAAACCCCTTTTTCGCCTAATGTCCACCTTTGAGTCCTTTGTTCCGCATGCTGTGGCACAGGAGGGTCAGATGGACACGGCAGGCAGGACGTTTCAGTACAGGATATGGAGTATGGAAAATGGATGGATGTCTGAATATATTAGTATCAGGTGCAGGTTGATGACAACACAACGGCACTGTAGCTGATAGCTGATTTGCATGTCCGGCTTGGCATATGGATAATTTGTTATGTGTGTTTATAGGTGTTTTTTAAAATGTTACCTATGTAATACCTAGTTGTTATCTAGTTAATAGTGCTAAATATATATACAGTGAAGATTCGGCGAGGACGAGCTGAAATTCAGACATGTCTTAATATTGAAGACCACAGTGCCTGAAGAGGGCGCACCACAGCTCCACACTATGCATTGTACATGGGGGGGGGGGGGGTTAACTCACCAAGAGAAATACTAGTAATACTGCTGTGACAATGTTAAAACAACAACTGACAGGTACTCATTTGTGAAGCAAGTGACAAACCAACATGTCAGAACCACACATGGAGTTTTTATGCTGTATATCGTAATTTTACTTTGCACAAAAAAATGACCGTACGCATATAATACAAAGTCAGCAGCAAAAGTATAAATCCTACATTTTAATCTTAAGCTAAGTAATCAAACTCACCAGATTTGTCAGGGGAGCTGCATGTTAAATTTGTGTATCATGTGTCATATATTTTATAATTACATATGTCATTATATATAATATTAGTACATTTGACCATAATTATGCATATTCACTCTCAGTGGCCTAAAATGGTCAGAAAATTGAGGCTCCGCCCACCTCCGAGTTAATGTTAGTTTTTAACAGGCAAGTATTTTTCCAGTTATGTATATATTTATTTTTGGAAACTTGTCTTCACATCTGACATGGCTACGTGCAGTACTGAGCAAGAGCAAGCTAGCTACCATGGCTGCACCAGGAGGACCTGAGTAAATAACACCATCATTTATTCTGTCTTCTGGCTGTGTTAAATATATTTACTTTATTAGAATTCCTTCCTAGCGAAAAATAAATAAATAAATAAAAAAAAACTAAAGCAGAAAGTCTGTGACACCAATGGTGGTATGTTCATTAAAATCCCTACAGGAGCTGTCCATCAGAAAGGCCACAGCTCCTGCGTCGCTCAGGCATGCGCGGACTTCGTAAGCCGTGTTTATGCCTCCTCTGCCGCTGATGGGTTAGGTAATTAGGGGATGCAGGCAGCGAATATTACAGTTATTATAATAATCATCGCTTGGATTAAACGATACCCATCAACCAGCTGCATCCTGCGACTATTTTCGTATGTGTTGCGACGGATGGACTCAATGTCATTTATGGAAAGTTTTCAAGGTAATTTATCGCTCTCACCCGTCCAGGCTCAATTATATATGGAGAATGATAATTAAAAGTGTTTGCAAGTGAACGTGAATAAGATCTATAGGTTACGTGTAATTGCATACACTCTGGCGCCATTTACAAACCACGCGGCCCTTATCGTTCACAAATGGTGCGATGCGTTCATGGCATCTTCAGGTCTGTCACAATATCAAATTATGGGAAGCACGAGAAAATACACATCAAAGGTGAGAGCAGACCACCTTTCTGCATTTTACTACCTTAATTGTCTCCTTTTGATGTCATGTTCAAAGCCATTCTGATTTCTCAATGCCAATTTGTATTTTCCTCAGATTACGGGAAAAATGACCTTAGCTTTTAAGATGGTACTCGGAAATATACACAATACATATTTTCGAGCTCAACCAACATAAATATAACAATACATTTAGATAAAGTTCTATCCAATTTTTGTTAACATTGTTTAGGTAGAAAATATCCCACACATATTTTTGATAATAATTTTTGTTTATCTGAAGATGTAAACATTGTATTGCCTCTGATGAAGAACAGCAGAGCTCCTTTGAAGTACAATTCTTCCTAATATTAAACCTATATTCTAATAATAACAAAAAAATATTATTATAAGCTTTATTATTAATAATAATTGCAGCTATATTCGTCACATTATTATTATTATTATGACTAATACAGATGCTATTATTATTATAGTTGTTGTTTAGATTGGATTAGATTGGATTAGAGTCTCGGAGGACCAGCTAAACGTGTCGGACGCTCCTTGAGCCAGCGGGACCCTGGGCACTGTGAGGCGCAGCAGGGTACATTTTAATCACTCTTCGGGCAGCACAAAAGGCAGCCCAGCGATCCGCGGTCCTAAAGACGATGGCAGACACAGCAGCCCAGCATGATGTCCCCTGAAGTGTCACTTGTGCCTCTTGAAAACGCTGCGCATTGATGCCCGAATTGAGGATTTGCGGCTTTAAAGCGAATCCGGTATAGTCCGCTCCGCCGAGGCATGGAGGACTGCCTTGTGTTCCACTCCTTCACATCACCATTCCTTTCAAAGCGGCGGATACACACCTGCAGTACAGCTTCGGTGAACAGCCACCAGACTGTGTAATTCTGTCTGTGAGGGTTTTACATTCTTTTTTATTTCTAAAAAAATTCCCCTTGGTAAAATGCAGTTCTTGTCGATTTTGAACAGTTATTTATAATTCAAACATTTTTTTCTCAATATTGGATTTTTCTTATGTTGAAAAGTATTAATAGGTGTAACTGTTGTAACTATACCATAGCAATAGCTCACTTTATATACAGTACAGACAGGCGCTTTATAAAAAATACCTTTCTCAAAACTGTTTGTTATTTTTTATAGTAATAAAGTGTTAAACTAAAAATAAATTGCATGATGCCTGTTACGCTTACCCTCTCCTCCCGTTTCTCACAAGCATGCCTCAAACGATCCACGCCGGTTCTGTTTGTCTGTCCTCTCTTTACTGCCCCCTTCTTAACTCACTCGAGTTGCCTCTCGTTTATCCCCTCGTTAACTCAGTATATAAGTGCTTGCCAGCCATCTCTTCACCAGCTCTGCCATTGACGTTTCCTCCCTGTTGTGCCTTTGACCAAACCCTTTCCCAGTTCCCCCTGTCACCCTTTTGTGTTCTTGCCCTGGCTTTCTTAGTTTCTTCCTTTATCTGTGCTGACTCCCTTTCCTGTGTATTCCGTCCCGCTCCACACGTGACAGAACGAGCAGTTGTCAAGCTCGCGCCAGCATGAGCTTGTGGAGTGCTTAAGGGAGACCAGCTAGGGTATCCGGGACAAACGACAAGGCTTTCACCAGCTTCTCAGCGTCGAGCAGGTAGCTCCCCCCCAGCCCCGCAGAGCATCTCCCATCGGCAGGCCCCAAACTGCTGGAGGCCACCACCCAGCTCTGAATCACTCCTGCCTCTCAGGTTTCTGCACAGGTCCTGACACCTGCTCCAGAACATTATTATTTTTGTAAATAAAAAGCATGTAAAAACTCACAGGCAGAATTGTAATTTAGTGGCTGTTTGCTGAGGCTGTACTCGGGGTGGGTGTACTCGCCGCCTTGAAAGGAGTAGGACTAGGGGTCAATGAGTGGATCATCCACAAACCGCCTGGGTGTGTATACCAGAGGATGGGAGGGAGACTGGTAGCAGGCAACCGAGGAGAGCGAGTGAGTCCTCAAGCTGCTTGAGCAGAAGCTTAAGCAGCAGACCGGAGTTGCGCCTGACGTCCAAGAAGTGGCTCCTCTGAATGACCTGGGTGAGAACCTGGTCGCCCACGGAAATCCGTCTTGATGGACGAGGCCTGCATGACCTCGCTTCCTGAGGCGCCCGAGCTCCACCCATCTCTGAAGGCCCCCCCCATCCCCTGTTCGCCATCAGAGCTCCCTGTGTTGTGTGCTCCGCCGCCATCACCTCCCACTGAGGTCCCCCCGGCGCCCACCTCCATCTCTGTCCTCTCGTCACGGCCTGTTGCCCCATTGCCTCCCTCACACGCTTTGCTCACCAAACCCATCCCTGTCCCATAACCAATAGTCACTAACCTTGAATCTCATTACTCTGTTATACCAGTATGTTAATATTACTGCTCTATTTTAGCAATCACACAGACGTGCCCTGTCTCATAAAGTATTATGCTGAAAATTAATTTCTTTTTGGACTAGCCAGTTAATTACAAAGAGCTGCCTTCAGTCTCCTCATAGACTGCTGTATGCACAAGTTTGTGGCATGTAATTAGTATACAGAAGTTCATGATTATCATCATTTTTGTTTATTGGAATATGCTGACCCATCACGACACTGCAACAAGTGCATGGTAAGTCTTTTAAGGAAACTTTTCTACAAACCTAATGAACGCAAGGCTGTATGGAGACATGCTCTGTATTCTGCCATACCAAAGCAAAAAACTGTAATGGAGTATTTAATCAAAACAGAGATATGACCAAAACTTGGTCTCTTAGGCTCTGTTTTAATAAATGACAAAACTATGTTTGGTTTTGAAGAAAACATTGAAGTAGCAGTAACACATTATAAAACATTGAAAATTACAGTAACTTAAAAATACATAAAAAAGATATAGAAATGGTGTTTTTCCACTAGCATACAAGGACCAAGCCATACACGAGGCTTACCCCGAAGAGAATCTTGTTACTGTGTGATTCCAGCTTTCTTTGGTTTTACAGAGCAGGTTGGCTCAGTAAAGGCATTGCTGGATTTGGAGAGCCACAATGATGTGAAACCAAAGAGATGCTTATTTACTGTTCACACAGTGTACACCATGTTTACTTTGGGTTCATTTCCACTACCACATCTGTTATGTTAGCATGAAACGCAAAAGGAATTAGGATTCACTTATGTACATTTGTATTACGAATCCATTCCATTCAGCTGTTCTGTAGTACAGATGCGCCGATTCACAAGCTAACGATTCAATTCAATCCAACAGGAATGAAATATGAAATATTATATACAGGGATGGTCATAACTGGTACACAAGTACTGTACGCATTTACCTTTAAAGTGATACGCGATTAACGTAACAGTGCAATTACGTATGTAATTGTAAATATATTTAACACAGCCAGAAGACAGAATAAATGATGGTATTATTTACTCAGGTCCTCCTGGTACGTATTTAATATGCATATCAGCCGATATGACAAGAAATTACCGTGCATTTTAGGTTAAAATGAATGAATTCTTGTCATATTAGCACAAATGCACATAAAATACGTACATATTTGCACTGCTTCAACAGTCGACTACTGCACGTACCGCTTTTAAAGGTGAATGCGTACTTGCGTACTAGTTACATCAACCCTTATTATATAGCAACTTTACATATGCGGAGAGATGTTTAAAAAGCTCTGAATGGAATATAGATTTACAAATAGAGTCAGTGGAAATCAATTGTGAAAACCACAAAATAAATGGCAAAGGTTTGTATGTCAACATATTTTTATTTGAGGGCAAAAGTAACCCATTTCTATCAAAGCTGGAAAAATGACCTCTGACTGAAAAGAATAGCTGAAAATTAAAATAGGCAAATCTAAAACTCACATGGCATGTTTAAGAATGACTTTAACTTAAACATGTGTGCTGGAACATAACTTTCATTTTTTGAATCTTTATATTTGAGGAACATATGAACTCACAATTCAATTCAATTTCCATTCACAAGTGCACACTGGATTCAGTTTTGATTCTATTAAATTTATGTTTAAGACATATTTACTAATGTGTGATTGAATCAGATTTGTTGTCAAAACAATGACAATAAGCTATTCCCCTAGACTTTGTCACTGTAATTTGCTTCAATGTTCTTTTGCTTCAATGTTTGAAAAAGCAAATAACAATATTCTCATAAGTGACATCAATTATTTGCTTTCTTTTTACATGGTTTGTTTTTATTTAGTTTATTTTGCTTTTATATAACGTTATTTCGCACTAGAGTAAGAAGTACACTCAATATGACTGGTGTGAGAATAAAACCCTACTTAACTTGACTTGTTTGTATTCACGTGCTTGAACTACTGCATTGCCATGGCTGACAATGCACCAAGATGGCACTGCACAGAGGTGCAAAGTTCAGGTCTAAAAAGTTTGATCCAACCAACCAGCTGAACATAAAGAGTCACAGTCACTCAAGAGTACTAAGTAGAGTACTCAACTGGTTGGCTGAAAAAAATCTTGGTCTGGATTTGTACTTTTACGCAATTCTATTGCAAACCTCCTTTGGGCAAGAGAGAAAGTAGCACCACCTATACGATAAGAGCACTGATACACGTAGAATTCTGTAAAAGTATTTTCAAAATCATGGGGAAAAGGGATAAATAACTTGATCGATTTTGGAATTTTGTGAATCGATCTCAAACCATCAAAACCAGAACTACAATTAATCATAGTCTTGGAAATCATAGAGAGCAGGAGAAAAGATGATTCTTCTGAACCAAACTAAGGGCAGCAGGTGGTCTTGTGGCTAAAGACAGGGACCAATGCCCTAAAGCAGCCAGAGTCAAGTGCTGTGGGAAAGGCTGTCCGGTAATGTCCTTGAATGGGACAATGGGGAACTTACTGTGATCTGCATCTGTGCCACTATATATAAATAACCAGCTGAACAAACGGGAAAAGTGCTGGTTAAGCAAATAGATAAAAAACAGAAGACGACATTTATTGCAGATGAAGCAGGTAGAGATAGATGTGCAAGACGATTCATTTCACATTATAATGATTGCATGGGGTAAAAATAGCAGGTCTCCCTTAGTAACTGTTGTGGTCTATGATCGCTGATCACCTGAATTGCTCCACAACGTTTCGGGATGAAAGCAGATTGTATAACTTTGCTCACCCCCTCATATTAACTTGATTTTGGAAGTCTTAACAAAATCATCAGAGATGCAGCTCTGCGCAGTAGACAGCGATAGTGAATCATAAGAACAGAAAAAGGTCCCAGCATGCTAAAAACTGTGCTCCTATTGGCCAGTAAATGCTAAAGACAAGGATGGGGCTCCCATGAAGTATCATCTTCAGGTGTTTTGCCAACAATGCTGGTTCCCAGAGGCCTTTGCACAAAGCCACCAGGATCTCGGGGGCTGCAGCACAAGGATGTCCTTAAATCTCTTCTCCAAGGGGTCGGAATATTCAGAGTCAATATGGTAGAGTAGGTGTATTTTTAATATCAGCGTGACATTGTTTGATTAAAAATGACATACAATTGCTTCTGGCAAGCACAGCAGGAAAGTTCAAAGGTCAGCAATCATTATGTTACGCTTCCCTGATATAAGAAAGAAAGATGTCAGCTCTGCAGAATGATGAATATTGACTGATAGGATCATTGTAATTACTACAAAACCTTGAGCCCTAATCATAAGGAAACTAGTGATTTAAAGAGGACACCTCATCTGCAATGTTTGGGTCCTGTCACTAATGCAGTGGCAGCGTAAGTCAGTCCAAGGAACTAATTTCAACCTCTCATTATCCAAGCCGAATAAAACTGGGAATAAATCTGAGAAACTGAGACTTAATTTCCACCCCATACCAATATAAAGATGGATAGCATAGATCAAATAATAAATCATAATGAGTTCTGGAACAACTGCTAATTGTTTTGTTGAATATTATAACACACTGCAACAATTTGCATTCTGAAACACGCATTTTTTTTCCATTCCTCATAACCATCTGATATTATCTCGAGCAATATGACATAATTATAGAAAATGAAAGCATTAGGCAGGGAGAATAGCAATGGTTAAAAAGAGGACTCTGGCACATCTTTGAAAGGGGCAATAATCAGCACGACCAGCTGTAGCGACAGATAAGTGTCTAGCGACACACCAAATGTTTGAAGAAGCAAAGAGACCAGGCTCGGAGGGAGACTGGGAGACTGGGAGCAGGGGTGGGTGGTTGGGTAACACATGCAGCCTGGGGATTGGAGGGAGGCTATCGAGGTGGTGGTGGTGGTGGGGGGGGTCGCTTTCCCAGTGTGAGACGACGTGCCGGCCAACTTCAAACGATGGGCTGTAGGCTCCCCCTGCTGATCGAAAACATCGGCTCGGGAAGCAGACGACTTCCCCCACCTCCACCTTCATCGCCCCCCCAACCCTCTTTCTCAGTACTCCAGCACCTGGCAGATTTGATCCCCCGGGGGGGCACCTGTAGCATCGCTTACGGATGGGTCACACCGGGTCTCCGAAGCATATGTGTACGACTTCTAAATAAAAATGTGAGAATGTAGGAACACAGTCTGTTACACCCAGTGTCACCAGTATTACAAGGATCACGCAGCATCTCCTTTCCCTTTCAGCTCCTTCATTTACGATTTAAAGTAACACAGCAAATGAAAGAACACTGAAATGCACTGACAGGCTAATTGCATTAGAGTGGTAACTTTGTATCACTTTGTATCGCCACGGAAACCCAACCATCGCAGACTAATGTATTCCAAGGGAAGTGTTCACCTGCGGGGGCTTATCGATTATGAAGCATTCTTATTATATGGTAATTAGTGTCTGTGCCTGTTCTCTTTTACTCTGGTGGCAACTTTAAAAGGGGAAAACAAATAACTTCCAGAAAGGCTTAATTTCATTTTTATTTTTCATTTGCAAAAGTACAACTTGGAGCATCCAGTGCAGTCCTAATGGCATTACGAAGAAACTGAGCTTCCTAAAAGAATCAAAAAGACTTAAAAGACAGTTTGGCATAGCTGGTTTTGTAGTGTTAGCTTTAATTATTTTCTTAATTGCACTTTACACCCATCTAAGGGCACAGGAGAGAATTTGACATTTGGGGTGGGATGGCAACTTAATAATTTCAATGTAATGGTCTATTTTTTTTGGAGGGGGGGGGGGGGTATGAAGCCAAAATAAATGATATAATAAAATATATTAAATTTTGGGAGGTACACATCCGCCCACACGCCCTGGTTTTGGCGCCACTGCATGCATCCATCGCTTATCCTGGACAGGATCCCGAAGACCCGGAGCATTCCCAGGCGACAGAGGGCATGAGGCTGCTTAACACCATAACTGGGATACCAGTCCAGCACATGGCATATACATACAGACAGGCTAACAGGCGATATAGGGATGCCAATTAACTGTAGCATAGGAGGAAACTTATGCAATGCAGAAAGAATATACAAACTGCACGTGTGCAGAGTGGATGTGGGATTCAAGCCCCCAATGCAGGAGGTGTGAGTCACCGTGCCACCCAATATCAACAAACAACACAACAGCTGAGTTTGCACAAGCAAAGCCAGCAAGCGGGACAAAGCCGGGACTCTCTGCCAGTCTAGCGCTGTGTACTCGGAGCTCACACACCGTAGCGTTGCTATATCTGAGTGGGTTTGTGCTAAAATGAGGGGGGACACCTTGTCTGGGAATCCCACAGAAGACGGGGAGAGCATGTGAACTCCGCACGCTCAGGAGCCCGAACACCACCACGACCAGCGGCGCTACCCCAAGCGCTACACACAAGAACCTCCACTCCGTGCCGTAAACGCGGGGGTACTAATGCTATGCAAATTATGCTAAAAATAAACAAAGTGTGCTTGACAGCCACAAAGACTGAATTTTAATGATGTGGGATTCATTTGTTCCATTCAAAGGGAAAGCAGATAAAGTACACTTCGTTACCATAGAGCCCACAGATGTCCCACGGTGAATCGCTTCCTTTCTACTGGGACAAGTGTCCTCCTTTATGACAGTGTCACTGCATGCTTTGAGAATCACAAAGACTGTCATTGCCTGCTTGAGCAATCTCCCATTTCTGTCACGAAATGGAGTGCTTCCCTTGTGGAGGAGCTGAAGGAGAGGAACGCGATTCTGGTCGGCCAGAGAGCCACCCGCTTGGATTATCACACCCACCTTGGCGGCACGTGGATGGACCAATAAAATTCTCGCGTTTTAATGTTCCGTTTAACACTGTCACGTGTTTTCCTTCAGATTATAAATTAGTCAGACCCAGTGGTCTGCTTCCACAGATAATGACCCAGCATTGAATTATACCTCACGGCACCAGTGACGACATCATGACGGAGTTGTTGACAGAATGTCCAATGAGGCTGGCTGTGTGGACCAAGGTGGGCAAAGCATTATGGGAGATTGACATAAATTACAAATATTCCTGACCAGGGGTCAACAATATGGCTAATGCTGACAGACACTGTGATGAAAATGAAACTTTTATCACAAACACAGACGAAGGTTGACAATTCCTGTTTATGATTTTCTATTTGATCAGAAAATATCCAGATACCCTGCAGAGAGAAATCTCTCCGGCTGAAAAAAACATGGTGTGTACAGAAGCCTGTAAATAAACCTTGTAACTAATGATGAGTTGCTGAAGTGTGTCAAATAATAAAAAATCCATTCAATTATGGAAAAAAAATTGTAAAAAGTCAAACAATTGGTCTATTAATGCCTCAGATGTCTTGATCAAAGAAAAATATGGATGAATACATTCAAAACAGCAGCTTTCATAAGGCTTTGTGCATGTTTATGATAATCACTCTATCCCATTTTTAAAATTCTAAAGTATTTTTTTCTGAAATAAATGATGTATTAAAATTAAATATCAAGTACACTTATTTTATATTTCTGAATACAATATTTTCTCGGTACAAAAACAATATCGGGCATCACCAGTCCAAGAGAAGATTACATTATCTTATGATATTATGAATTTCAGAGTCCAGATTAAGAAATCATGGAGAAGTTAACAGCTCAGCAGACCTGTCCCTGGGGCTCCAGCCTGCCCAAGGCCTTGCGGAGCAAGAAGGAAAGGCCTTCAGGAAGTACCACAGTGAGGGAAGCAGTTTGTCATCCTCATGTTGAGGCTCATATGCTAAACACAACCATTTCATTTACCGATAATGAACATGCGAGCATCCCATCCAGGTTGCCCCCTGCCTCATGCCTGGTGCGTTGAGGGATAGGCTCCATCCTCACCATCGCCCTGTACTAGATAAACAACCAAAAACTCGATAGATGGGTGGATGGATGGTAGGAAACACAGAGATTTAAATTACAGATATTTAAATAACTGTTCTGATGTTGATTATTTTACTTAAGCATTTAAGAGTGAAATGCCCGACTGCATAACCAAAGACTGAATAAATCATCCATATTAAAGCAGCATGTATTCAGAATTCAGACCCTACATTCACATTAATATATAAATAAGACCTATGTATTCACAACGTGCATAAATATTCAGAGGATTAACACATATACTCATAATTCTAACTCGCATTGTCTTCTCATATTCATAGGGCAAACAAAGAATTTTCTGTTTGCACACTGTATATAAATAAATATTACAGAATAATGCATTATTCATGACTTTCCTTGGCTGTAAAGTTAGCAGTGTAGCAAATGTTAGCGCATGGCTGTAATGCTGTGTTTACTGCACTGGATTGAAAAATACAGGCACATTAATGCTCTCTTAGGCTCTAATGTCATCAATGAGTTTGTTCAATTAGCATGACACAGGATATATTTAGCAGATTTGGATTTATTTAGTGTAAATTTCTGGGAGATTAAATAATGTTCTGCCCGTTTGGGGTGCAGGAACGAGATCAGAAGGGCAAAATATCTGCTGTTCTCACCAACACTGGGAAACTTACTGTTGTCTCAAATTTCAATAAATATTAATGTTAATAGATAACGCTGACATTTCAGGTACTGAAAAAATGTGGGTTTTTTTCTGTATTCATCTGTAATTTCACTGAATATGATATGAAATAAATGGTCTGGATATTGTGGCTGGGCATTATACTAGCATATATTGTGTCACAAACCATAGTTTAATAGCCATTTAAAATTAAAAGCCAGTTGAAAAACTGAGCTGTACTTTACAATACATATATTTAGCAGACGCCCATCCCTAGAGAAATTGGGGGTTAGGGGCCTTTCTCAGGGGGCCCATGGTAACATCACTCTGCCTACCCTGGCAGTTGAACAGGCACGGGGGGGGGGGGGGGGGGGGGCGGGGGGGGGGGGGGGGGGGGGGGGGGGGGGGGGGGGGGGGGGGGGGGGGG
>JABFEA020000116.1:869074-880652 GCA_019775915.2 Cyphomyrus plagiostoma
TTATCATCATGGAGGAACAATTTTCCACCTGAAGGGGAACAGCTTCATTATACCTTCTATACCTTCATTATACTATATAGCCCCAGCAAGCACTAACAGCTTCATCTGTAGACCTACAGTGCAGCTCTAGAACATCTACCTACACTGCAGGGCATTCCCTCCTAAAAGGTTCATGGTCGACCAACAGTACATCCAAAATTTTGCTAAGCAATAACACAAGGAGTTCAACCATCCAAATTCCACCTGCTTATCCTGCTTCCACCTGCTTTGACCTACAGTATATAACTTCTCAAGGGGTTGACCATCGGCGCAGCATCAGAGACACACTCGGATCCCTCGGCAAGTGTCATTCCATCATTGTGTGTGTTATTGGATGTTTTTGTTTGCATTTGAGTTACTGGATGCCTAAATTTCCTTCGGGATCAATAAAGTATCTATCTATCTATCATCTATCTATATATCTGTCTATCTATCTATCTATCTATACAGAGTTATGCAGGCAACACAAAGGAGAGACCTTACCTGCAACCCCAAGTTTGTTAGCCAAAAATAGTTACTGCACTGTTGGACAAGGGGCCCCAAATTGACTTCTTGGGTGGGGTGACAGAAACGTCGAACCGGCCCCTAGAAGTAAAGCAACAATGCTACTTAGGTGTAGTATCATATAAATATATTTTCATTCATTTATTTTTACTTTGCAAAAATTGTCTGTACTTTCTACATCTATCTTAAAACCTGAGCACACAGCCCACTTTTCAGGGGAAACATTTGTCTTTGAATTGGTAATTTTCAAGTTGCAACATAAACAAAGAGGGAGCTGAATCGATTCCTTTTTTCGGCTGGCTGCTGAGCTCCTGCGGCGGTCTCAGCCTGCCTTTCTTTCAAAGCGCCATTCCCCCCGGATGCACCTGCGTGAAACTCCGCGCAGTACTTAAATGAATCGCTTCACCCCGTTCACGAAAACACCGGGTAAGATCAGACATCTTACGTGGCATGTAGCCCTCCATACATTAAAGGAAATAACCTGCCTTACATCAGTTCATGAAGGCAAAGATAACCGCTAAGAATCCAGGACACTCGGCGGTCAGATTAAGTTTTATCCGCCACTTAGCACCGACTTACGTAAGGCTGCTCGGGGCTTTTTTGTCACTACCCATAAATCCCTTCTTTACTAAAACTGCATTAGGGATCTCCGTGAAGGAGACTGCATGAGATGATACCCAAACAGGACCCCGAGCACTTTCAAATGATAGCCATCATTCGATTCCAAAATGTGCTTTTTTAAAAAAACCTCTTACTGTTACCAAGTGAATTATAACCACATTAAGGAGGTATTACTATTCTGAAACGTTTTCTAGCTAGAGCAATATTATATGTGCGCGTGCATTTCATTTTCCAATATGGACATATTAGCCTTAACACTGTGGTCCAGCGGTTTTACAGTCAATCCGTCTGGTCTAGACCTTTAGCCACAATGCCAATCCTTCACACTGCCGCAGAAGAAAATACATTACAGTCTGAGTTTGGGTTCTGAACTCGAGGCACCTCACGAGACGACATTTCGATCATTATTTATTTACGGCAGCTGATCGTGCTGCACTTGACGCGATGTCTTCCGATGGGATCATTTACGCTGTCTGTTCCGATATCTCGTACGGCTAGGAGATCTGAGGAAGCGGGTCGCATGTGCATTGCTGGGTCCCCTTTGCCTGCTTCATTTGCTGGAACAATCGGATCAGGGCAGGACGTTCCGCGGGATGTTAGCTCCGCCAGAAGCCGATCTGATGAGACATTTGGACTGACTGCAAGACAGTCAACTGTCAAACAATGCGTGACACCGCGGAGAGGACGCGCTCTTTAAAATCACTGTCAGTGAGACGGGGACTTTGATGTATTGTGCGCAATTGGGGTGTCTTTTCAGGGCGAGAAATACTTATTATGGATAGCATATATGTTGTTTCGAGATATGGGGGAATTCCCCCTTGATTAATCTTCCTGCCAACACGGATCGGAGGGATTCTGCGTGCTGCGCTTCCCCCTCCGCCTGCGTGTACCGCGAGGAATTCACAGATGGCACTGGGTGCCATTTTAATGAGGCATCAAAGCTAGCCCCTGTTGGACTTATGCGTATCTCCTTCAGCTCCCGTAATTGAAACGCCAAAAATAGCTAGATAAATAAATAAATAGGTCTGCGATTCAAGAGGCGAAGCACATGACGCTGGTTTCGGGCCTCTTCTCAGAATCACAGATGCTGCTCCGCTTCAGCTTGGTGAATGAAGCTCTCGCGCCTGTGCGTCACGGGATCTGTCTCGCGCGCCTGTCTGTGGAGCTGCGGGCGAGGAGCAGAATATCAATGGGTGGCAAGCGGCTGACCAGCCGCTGCATTTTACACCGATATTACATGACGTTGCAGGGGTAGCGGCCAGCTTGCTACGTGACTAGCAAAACTCACCGTATTAACATATCTCACCAGGTTTGCCAACTCCCGTGCATCTGGTATGACACTCATGCTTTCAGACTCACGCAAGAAATCTTACGGCAAATCTATATTATTCCATTATAAACCTAAAATTAGCTACATCAAAAGTATTGAGTTGTTTGCCAACCTTATAGATGATTTCCAAGGTAATAAAACTGTTACATACATGTAAATGCGTTGTGTGTGCATGTGTGCAAACTTGTCTCGAGTCGAAAATCTCACGCCAGCCAGCTGACCAAAGTTGGTGACAATGACTCACAACAGATGTCACGCTAGGTCTCTGCAACAAAAAACACAAAACTAGAAATTAAAATCTTTCATTCATCTACATACCCCACCCACTTATCCAGTACCAGAAACTTCCACAAACATACAGGACTGCACTCTCCCTAGCTGCTAAAATGTTAACATTTCTGGACACAGAACAGCCTTTCCGGTGACCCTAACCTCTCAGCTAAATGTAGGCCACATTAATGGTCAGGTAAAATGCTTGTTGTTTCATTAATGTGGTTGTTTATTTATTTTACCTAGTTGAAACCGTACCTGTGACAATGAGTCACCGCGTTAATGGCGTCTAACAATCTAAATGTCAGAGCGCATTATTAATCTCATTGGTAATTATGTAAGTGACATGGAAGTAAATCATGCGCTGCCCACCTATTAATGTCCAATGAAATTTAATGAGCAGATTTACGATGGAGCTGCCTTCATTGAAGCGGACACCAAATAAAGGTCAGATGGCTGCCATGTTGATTTTATGGGTCAGTCGCAGAATCGAGCTTCATTACACTAGTTTTGAACTGTCAAAGTACTAATATGCTCTAGCATATCTTTTACACTCACGAGGAGACCAAAGACTACCACTCTTTTCCAGGGTTTCCAACTCATACATCTGGCGTGACGCTCACGCTTTCAGACTCACTCTCATACAAAATATGTTGCGGGAAATCTATATTATTTCATTGTAAACCTAAAATTAGCTACATCAAATACATTGGGATCATTTGCAAACCGTACAGACTATTTACAAGCTAATAAAACTGCTACACACATGTAAATGTGTGTGCAGGGTGTGCAGACTTGTCTCAAACTGAAAATATTACATCCGCCAGCTGACCAAAGTTGGCAGCCTTGCATCCGGGTAACTCTCAACCATGCATTTTACATTTTGTTGCTCAGTCTTCTAACTTACAGCATCATCTTAATCACTGCTATTTATTAAACACTTCTACTTTAAACCTCAGCACCCTGTTGTCCTGCTTGTATGTTATTGCATATTGTATGTGTATTGTTTATTGCTTGCATATTTTACTCGTGGTATGTTTTTGTTCTTCATCGTTATCCATTGATTAAGTCTGCAGAGAGGCCTGCAAGTATTTCGTTGTACTTTAACTGGTGTGATAAAGGCTAATTTCTAGTCATTGTTTACAAGTAAATCAGCTTACAAATGGATATGTTAATAAAAATGGATCATTTTCACAGACTGCTTCAGATCAAGTAGCTAGCTCAAGGATACCACAGCTAGGTCCGTCCTGAAACTTTTGGTGCTTAGACACTGCATTGGCTGGCTTTCCGTTAACAGATGCTCAGAAGCAGTCAGCACTGGATCACTGCATCACACTGCTTTAGATCTCTAGTCTAAAAGGGCTTTGCCCTAGAGCTGCAGGAACAAACCAGCCCCACCAGCTGACGACCACCTACAGCTAGAAGATCTCATCCTGGGTCCCTCCAAAGCAGGTCCCAAACCTCTATGGCACATACATGGTTCCCGGAATTTGTGTTACGGCAAACATCGCCCTCAGACAGACAGGGTTGCTACTCCCTGTCTGCTCCGCCCAGGATGTGGGCCGCTCTCCAAAAAGGGTGACACATGCAGGAGGGATGAAGGCGTAGTCTGGAATTTTCTCTAGAGATGAACATTTATTATTATTTATAGAGAAGCACACAGACAATCACAGACTACAGATTTCTAACCCCCTCCCTTGTGTAGAAGGGAGTGTGACATGAAACAAAGATTCTGCAGTCCTGTTTTTTCCAAAAAAAATATTTTTGGGCAGTTTTCAGAAAAAAAGATGTCTACAGAAACATGTGAACAGGCCGCTATTCCAAAAGTCACCTGACAAATTCCGGAATATTATATTCAGCTGCATCTCACAGGCTTTTTTCTTTTCTGTGAGAGCAGCGACTCAAACAGTGCCTGGCCAGTGTCTTCAAATGCTGTCAGTACCCAAATGATCCCTGGTCCAAATCATCACACAAGGATGCTGAGAAAGATTAGCCTATCAGGCGGGTCCCTCCTCCACCCAGGGGTGTGGCCACAGATTATCATTAACCACACCCCCTGGCCATCAGCTTTTACCGTCACTTCTTGCCCACCCACAAAAAATCTGGGTCTGGCCCACAGATTTATAAAGGTGCTGACTCTGTCTCCAAGCCACAGAAGATCCTCTATGTGCATGCTCCTATTTTATATTTTAAAACAATGGTACTTCTGTTTGCATAATAATTACACCCTCATCCGTCACGGGTCACATCTGCGCCCTTTCCAGAAAGCCGGGCCTGTTGCAGACGCCACGTGGGTGAATGCCCTCCAAAGTAAACGTGAATGCTGACTCAGGGGGCTTTCTGACACTTTCCACCCGAGTTGGGAGTACAGACGAGGGCAGTGACAGAGACTTAATCCTCCCAGTGCCCGGCGTGAGAGATTTTGTCTCTCCTCCTCGCAGTACCGGGAACAGGCAGCGAGCGGAGTAGAGCTGAAATGCCCTGGTTTTTATTGAGGAAAGCTCAATACACATCACCCTCGGGGCGGCTTTTGTCAGGACGGTGACAAAGACGTGGCGCAAGGGAAGGAGACAGGTATGAAGAGGTGAAGACGCCCTGGAACAATATAATCCATCCATCTTCCCTGCTGCTTATCCAGGACAGTCAGGGCCAGCCTCTGGCTGATCCCAGCATGCACCGGGAGCCAGCAAGGGGACACGGTGTAATTGAAATCTCTGCACACACCAGCACACGCTACAGGCAATTTAGGGACGTCACGCCACCTAGCAGCATGTTTTAGGGCTGTCCAAGGAAACTGGGGGGGCCAGTGAAAGACCCTCTACAACCACTGGTGCTTAAGGCCCCAATACTGGGGGTGTTAGACAACCAAGTGAACCCCTGGGTGTTTCTGCTGGCCAAAAACCATAATGCAAGCTAAAATTCCACCTTAAATGTCAGTATTTTGACAAATGAAAATCTTAACTCAAGGAAAGTCAGATTTTTTTTTTTGACTAAAACACACATAAGTAGCATATAACATAAAGTGGTTTGCACAGGATTATTGTGAATCTTCTGTTTAAAGGGAAGAATGTCTGTGTGTGTGTCAGATATATATATATATATATATATATATATAAAATCAGAATCAGACATAAAGGTCACATTACATGTGTCAGATTCAATTCAACAAGGTGAAATAAGAATGAATTACGTTGGAGTGTCTTTCTTCATACACAATGTCAACAGTCAGATTTCTTCATAACACGCTGCTGGGGATCGATCCCACCATTCGCGCTGAAATGCGAGGTGGACGCAGGAGAAGTCTTATTGAAAAACGGACTGAAAGCCTTTCGCGCTCTCTGTGTGGTTAAAAGGCCCCAGTGTCGCACATTGCTAATTAGATTATCACTGACACCTGAAGAACGTTTGCAGATACTCAGAAAATCAGACCAGAAGAGAACATCCTGTTGTAATTTTTTTTTTTTTTGCTGGCTGCTGAAAGTCTTCTGGTTGAAAAGGATTCATTCGATTAAATGAAATAACCCGTCTTCACCCCCCCTACCCCGCCTCGCGCCCACCCATCACCTGCACACGCACACATGCAGCCACGGAACAGACTAGCCCCGTGATAAATTCTCCCCCATCTTAAAGCTGCATTTGTTTGGTTTGGGTTTGGGGGGGGGGGGGCAGGGATGGAGCTGATAAAAATCAGTGACATTTGGAATCTCTTGATCCAAAAAAAAAAGATGGAGGGAAATAGAAAATGAAATGTGCGGAGAGAGATAGAGACGGGGAGCTGGGCCAGCCGGGGGTCTGCAGGAAACTGCCTGCCTCACTGCACTTTCCTCTTCATTCTTCTTCTTCTTCTTCTTATTATTATTAAGTAATAATAATAATGTTGGTGGGTGTTTATTCTCACAAAGACAAATGCATCAGTGTCTCTGAGCTCTCTGTATATTGTGTGTGAACAGGAAAGGCCTGGTGTCCTACCCAGGGTGCCCCCTGGTTCATGGTCTGTATATCCTGGTCTTGGAAAACATAGAATCCCAATTTTTTGTGCAGTGGAAGCTTGTAAGGACACTTTATTGGTAATGCTTCATATTAAGTTCACCTTCAGAATGCATCGATAGAAAGTGCTGCTCATGAATGTTCTGTGAATGCATTATGAAGGTGCACTGAATGTTCTGTGAATACATTATGAAGGTGCACTGAATGTTCTGTGAATGCATTATGAAGATGCACTGAATGTTCTGTGAATGCATTATGAAGGTGCACTGAACGTTCTGTGAATGCATTATGAAGGTGCACTGAACGTTCTGTGAATGCATTATGAAGGTGCACTGAATGTTCTGTGAATGCATTATGAAGGTGCACTGAATGTTGTGTGAATGCATTATGAAGATGCACTGAATGTTCTGTGAATGCATTATGAAGGTGCACTGAATGTTCTGTGAATGTATTACGAAGGTGCACTGAATGTTCTGTGAATGCATTATGAAGATGCACTGAATGTTCTGTGAATGCATTATGAAGGTCAACCATCCAAGTACCCCACATGTCAAAAAGCTCATTTAACACGTGGGCCATTATCATTCACGTGACGGCAGAAGAAACAGAGATGAAAACATGTCCCAAAATAGAGGCGTGCTTCCAGGGGAGTTAATCTCCTCTGTACTCCCTCCCAAATTAAATAATAGAAGGAGAGATTAACAGCTCTGTGGACGTATCGTCTTGGGCTTGATTCCGACCGGCCTGTTTCTGAAAGATTACTGCGGGGTTCATGTCAGGGTGAGGTTTACCCCTTTGCCCCTGTTGGGGTGACTTTCAAATTTTAAGCTACACGTGTGAAACACGGAGAGAGCAGGGGAGTAATCAAGGAGCAGGCTCTTCTACTCATGTGTAATAGTATAGATTAAGCTTTCAATTCCGACTGGATTTTTTTTGTTATGGAGGGAATGAGAGGGACCATAATTCACAGACAGTGGCCAAACTCATCATTAGGCAATAATATGTTTTGTATTGGTGAATGACAGTTGAGGGGGCATTCTGGGGGGCCAGTCAGCTTTCAGGTGAGGCCAGTGCCCTGTGGGCCCACACCTACTGTAAGCATGCCCCCGCTTCCGGGAAATACAGAGATTGGGAGTAATGGTCCAGCTATTTCACAGATTAATTTGGGTTGTACTTTGTATTGGTTTGCCTGCCTGAAATATCTTCAGGTAGCAGATAAAATGCTTGTTTCTTACTCCAGACCTCATGATTTGTGCATTTATTTACTGTCTCGCAGAATCAAGCTCTGCACACGGATCACCCCCACCCCCCCCCCCCCCAGCTCAGCCATCTTTGACCTTGTGGCCACGTCAGACACACACGCCCTCTTACAAATTAATAACCCGCTCTCTACCTGACCATTGCTCTCTGTCAACGGTATATTTATTTCCCACCCCCTAGGTTATCACTGTGCTCTCAGCTATTAATATTTAATAGTTTGAAGGTGGATGAGATAAGATCTCGTATCAGGTTTCACATTATTGAATTATACCAAAACGCAGCTTTGTACTATAATAAGTGGAAAAATGACCATGCTTGTCCTTCTCATCTTTTAATCAGCTGTGCTGTAATGTATTATTCTGTTTCCTTTTTTATGTTTTTCTGTACAAGTCTGATAAATCCAGAGCTAAATAATTAATAACCCCTCAAAATACCCTGTATGAAATATATGTGGCTCATTCAAAGTGGGTAAGAAGCTAAATTCCTGTAGTAAAATCCAAATATGGTAGAACAGAAAGGGAAAGGCGAGTGGAATTCTGCACATAAACTGAGTAGTGAGTTATGCAGGTTTATCTGCTCATATATGACAGGCCTCAAAGTCCTGTTTGATACTCTTAGTAGTATATCGGAGTAAGAATACAGTGCAGGGTTATTTTGTACAGATTCCCATGGGCCAACCTTGCTTATAACCAGAATTGATCCAAAATGTTCTATTCCATTTATTAAGGTCAACATTTTAAATTGAAGAACAAATTTCCAAAACTCCATCCATCCATCCATCCATCCACATATTCATTTACTGTAAACTGCTGATTCTATGAAGGGTTGCAGGGTCAGGGAACTACCCAGGATGGGGCGCCAGCCTACTGCAGTTTCCAAAACTCAGTTTTTCTTTCGACACAGGACTTACTCAAGCCAGAGAAATTTGAAATGTGTACTGTGGAATAAGTCATTTTTACAAAATGTATTTAAATTTAGAAATCCTGAGTTTTGAGAAAGAAGAATATAATGTTCCTGCTTGTTTTGAAAAAAATAACAACAACAACCATATTATTATTATTATTATTATTATTATTATTATTATTATTCAATATTATTCACAGAATATTCAGTGAACCCTCATAATGCATTCGAGGAACATTCAGTGCACCTTCATAATGCATTCACAGAACATTCATAAGCAGCACTTTGTATCGATGCAAGGTGAACTTAATATAAAGTGTTACCAATAAAGTGTCCTTACAAGCTTCCACTGCACAAAAAAATGGGATTTTATGTTTTCCAAGACCAGGATATACAGACCATGAACCAGGGGGCACCCTGGGTAGGACACCAGGCCTTTCCTGTTCACACACAATATACAGAGAGCTCAGAGACACTGATGCATTTGTCTTTGTGAGAATAAACACCCACCAACACTGGAGAGGATGCTAATTGGCAGACCAGAACCAAACCCACAACTCTGGAATTGTCAGGATATCGTTACTACCCACTGAGCCAGTGCCTCACTAGCATTTAAAGCCTTATTATCTTATTATTATACTTCCATATTCTTTTCCTGGTTCAACGAATTCAGAGAGTAGTCCCGAAGGCATCACATACGGAATCCAATTCCACAGGTGATCCCCGTTCCCGCTAAATGTGAGTGATCCGCTTCGGGTATGTGGCCACGGTACCCCCCCCCCGTCTCTGGGATGCGGGAGGGGTGACGTCTCGAGGATTAGCGAGGTGCTGTCAGTACACAGACATCCGTGGGTGGCGACGCCAGAAGCGGCGGCTGCCGTGACAGTGGATCGGACACAGACACATCAGTCAGCTGTCCAACAGAGTCAGGAGTCAGGTGCTGTCAGGTGGAACAGGTCGGAAAAAGAGCCGTTTATTTTAGAATCATCCTTTATTAGCAAGTATCAAGACAGCTGACAGCTTTGGAGTTATCGACTACTACACAGGCCAGATTTTACAAGAAGCTATATATATATATATATATACATATATATATATTCATGATTTGAATATCTCATATGAAATATCCTCATCCTCATCAGCTCATTCTACTAGTAGATGTTTTTGGGGCCCCCCCCCCCCCCCCCCCCCACAACATGATCTGCTGCTGCGAATGTTTGTAGCCCCAGGGTGACAAGCGATGACTGGTCGCTACCCGATGGTGGCATCAGACGTCTAAAGTCGATCAGAAGGTGGGGGGGGGGGAGGAGCCTTGGGAAATAAAACCCGCCCTCACTGATTGCTCGTGCGTGAGTCAAATAGCAGCCGCTTCAAAGAAGAACCACAGAAATGGGTAAGCAGGGAGTTTCTCGAGACTTCCTGTGCTTTCTGAACCAGAGATCGCGGAAACAAAGGGCACCGCTGTCCCGCTGGCACGGAGGAAAGGCCCAGAAAGCACAGAGCAGCCATCCAGTCCTCATCTTCCAGCACCGCAGCACTAACCAAAATAAACAAACCATTCCCTCCTCATTATACTGATCTTACTTACTGGTCGAAGGGGGAATTCTTTGATATCTCTTCTCACCCAAATAATTCCGGTTTAATTTGTGGCTTAATTAACATAATGTTGGATTTAAGGGATCAGTTATTTTCAACAGGGGTGTATGTGATCCTGTGTTAATCTGTATACAGCTGATGTTACATGGATATTACATATGCATGTGCAGATAAAATTTTTGTTTAATTCAGATGTAGCAGTAATAGTATGAAAAATATTATGCACGTATCTTCCAGGATTTACAGACCAAACGCATGACGCTTAGAAAGACTTAACTACATACGTATACGTAGCGTGGGACAGAGAACCATTATTATAATCGGGGATTTTTTTCTTTCAAGAAGCGTTTTCTTTGTTTTTGGTTAAATTACTGAATTTTTATGATTTCAGTCACTGGAATGGATCTCACTCCCTCACAAAGCTATCGCTGCAGCCTGAAGCTTACCCCCCCCCCCCCCCTCTCTCTCTCTCTCTCTCTCTCTACATATATATATATATATATATATTTCTTTCTCTGCCTCTCTGCTAATATTCCCCCTGTAGGTGGGTCCCTCCCTCAAAGCCCAAACTTTAGAGGGGACCCTGAGCAACGTCGAACTGACCCAGGACACTAAGCCCAACTACCGCTCTCGGGCGGGGCGGGGACCGCTCCCACACTACAGCCCGCGTGAGCTAGCCATCCACACCCCGCCCACTTCGCACGGCGTGAGAAACACGAGACGCCTCTGGGGCTGGAAACAAGCGTGCACCCTCGCTCTCAATCACGCGCTTAAACGCATGCACACACGCACCGAAAATGTATCATGCTGCCTGGTACCTGCAGCATGCTCCGATTCTCACACTGAACCGAAATACGATCACTGAGGCGCGCACACACACATGCACGCTCACACAGGCATGATCGCAGTCAGCCATACATTCACACTGTCACGCTACTTTGTTAACATGGATAGAAATGTATATAAAATATTTTTATATTTATATTCCTCTGGTTCCGGTCTCCGCCTGGGTCACATGTGTGTGGAGTTTGCATGTTCTCCCCGTGTCGTCGTGGGGTTTCCTCCGGG
>JABFEA020000116.1:963703-987597 GCA_019775915.2 Cyphomyrus plagiostoma
CAAAGACCATGCGGGTCAGGTAGTGGAAATGGTAGGCTAAAATTAATAAATTCGTTATGAATTAATTATTTAACAACGTCCATCGCGATGTTTTACATTAGACATCGTAGGATGCCAATTTGGTCGACATTGCCCAACCCTAGTACAAGACTGCTGGAAAGGGGTCATTTTCAGTCTGTTCTTTTTATTACTAATTACAATCTTATTAACACTAGTATAATTCCTTAAATTATATTTTCATCAGAAAGGGTGTGTTTCTCCAGCTGTTTTTTATGGGTCACATTTAGGTGAAGTACAGTGCTGAGGAATAAAAATGTCATAAGCTAGTCAACACCTACCAATGTGTGACACTGTAGCCCTGTAGTCAATACATGCCCCTCTTGCCCCTGCATCCCCCCATGCCGAGGATCCCACTTCTGGGAGTGCAGGGTGTAGGCGTCTGGGTGGAGAGCGAGAGAGAGAGCGAGCACGTGGGAGAATGAGCGGGAGCGAGAGAGAGGGAGAGTGAGCGGGAAGGAGAGCGAGCAGGAAGGAGCAAGAGAGAGGTTAGAGCGAGCAGGAAGGAGAGCGAGCAGGAAGGAGCAAGAGAGAGGGAGAGCGAGCAGGAAGGAGAGTGAGCGGGAAGGAGCGAGAGAGAGCGAGGAAGAGTGAGAGAGCGAGGGAGAGTGAGAGAGAGGGGGAGGGAGAGGGAGGGAGAGTGAGCGGGAGCGAGAGAGAAAGCGAGTAAGAGCTTTTGGCAGGTTTCTGTTAGCAAGTCAGGGGTCACTCGTGGTGGGGGAGGGGATGGGCGAGCTGGGGGGGGAGCGAGGATACACACCGAGTTAGACTTTGAAGCAGCGGTTGAGGCTGACGGAGGCCATGCAGTGCTCCTGGGCCTGTGAACTGCGACACGGGAGCCCGGATCACCGCGGCTGCGGAGGAACAGCGATTCCTCTGGCTGCACCGTCCCATCGAACTTTTTCTTGTTTTAGTCAATAAAGCAGATCAATAGTGCAAATGTAAGGTTGAAGACGATGATAATGAATGCATCCCATCCAATCAATCGATCAATCAATCACTTTATTAATAAAACACATTTATAGACACCACGTGTGAACCATTGTGCTGTACAGAACACCAATAAACATAATGAAGCATAAGAATGAATTAATAAGTCATTTAAAAGAATGAATAAAACAATCACATTTGAACCTTGAGGTACTTCAAATGCTAATGAATAAAATTATGTTTTCATGGTTTAAAAGTACAGATCGATGAGATTTATTTAATATACATTGGTAACCCATTGGACAAGGCTGCAGCGCATACTGTTAAAGCATAGTCACCCTTACCCTGGTTTAGTGCTAGCTGGGACCAATCCATCCATTCATTTGTCCATTTTCTGTAACCTCTTGTCCTATTCGGGGTCAAGGGGTCCAGAGTCTATCCCCGGAGGCAAGGCAGGGAACAACCCAGGATGGGGCGCCAACCCATCGCAGGACACACTCACACCCAGGATGGGGCCCCAGCCCATCGCAGGGCACATTCACACCCAGCATGGGGCGCCAGCCCATCGCAGGGCACACTCACACACCATTCACTCACACGAACACCTACAGTATGGGCAATTTGGTAACTCCAATTAGCCTCAGCATGTTTTTGGACTGGGGGGGAAAGCTGGAGGAAACCCCGGAAGGACAGGGGAGAACATGCAAACTCCACACATGTGGAGCCATGGCAGACACTCGAACCCTGGGTCCACCCCTGGGCCCAACCCATTAAAGACAAATTGTAAAATTTTAACCCTAATCCTGAATACCTAGTGTGTACCCCCACCCTGTGCTAGGCTCCAGACCCCCAGCGACCATGGGTGACAGTTACATTATTATCATTGCTTTCAGCACAACAGGTCAGCACAGTAACCCATAGTCCCCTCATGCCCCAGTAGCTGCATATTTGAGTCCCCTCCCTGTGTGTGGGGAGTTTACATGTTATACCTGTGAACCTCCATTAACGCCAAAGTTCAAATGAATGCCATCCCAGGATGCGTACAGGGTCAGGCAGTCACTGGGCCTTGCTCCAGAGCACAACACTGACATCAGTCGGCCGATCCTAGGATCTGAACAAGTGGCCTGGAGAACCGACATGGGATTCAAACCCCCAACACTGGAGGTGTGAGGCCACAGCATGACATTGAGCCAGAGTAACTTCTATTGTACTGAAATGACAGGTAACAGGAAAAGACAGATACACAGGAATGGATGCACTGCCTCCCCTCTGATACAAGAGCTCCCTTGGTGATGGAATGGATAAGCATCCATAGAAACTGGCGTGGTTACGTGCAGGTACCACCTCGGTTGCTAAGCAACCACAATTTCTATTTTTTCTCCTACTCTCATTTTTACTTCATTAGGCAAGACTCGCCGGCCGATCGCAATCAGCGATTCAGACACAACAGAGCTGGATAAATTCTCTACCTGACAGTCGCATTATTTACTGCCCATATTAGCCGACAGTAGATGTAATTGCATTAAGAACTTAATGGGCTCCGTTGAACAGGACGGCTGCTCAGAGATGTTATGTGTTAGGAGGTAACCATGAGCTAAACTGAAATAGGAAGAGGACTTTCACCTTTCTGCATAGGGGTTTGTCTTAGGTTCTAAAATTTTCTCAAGTGCAAACATTTCCAGAACGAAAATGTCCCACAATTAACAGCTACGTAGTTAAATGTAATCAACGTTCTTGTCTTGTGCAATATGCATGGCTGTAAACACAGGAGCGTAGCAAGCGAGTTCTGGGACCCCTGACAAAATGTCACCTTGGGCCCCCTCACTACATTCTGCCAAGCGGGGGGAAACTTTAATTCTGGTGTTCCCTCCATAATCCAGGGCCTGAGCGAGCAACAGCCCTGTATATATATTAGTATGGCTGCAGTATGCATGAATATAACCAGGTTTATAAATTATTTATTCTAAATATTTGATGGGTTGTATGTTGGATGTGCTGTGGTGGGTTGGGGCAGTCTACTGGTTTATTCCCAGCTTCTGGGACTGACTCAGGATTCCCGCAAACTGGAACAGGGCGAGCCGGTATGGAAAATGAATGAATGCTGAATGTATTTTTGATCGTCAAAGGTATTGATGATAAGCAGCTGCTTTTTCTGGTTTTATCATTGTTTCAGTGGAGAAATGACATTTCACCGTAGCTACATGGGCATGGTACCCCAATGTTTTTGCACGTGTATTTTTATATGCTGGAATGATAGTGATCATCAATCACTGTCTCAGGTGCCTTATTTGGCAACGGGACAGATGAACATCTGAATCACGCAGCATAAAGAAACGCCTGCCTTTAGCCCCCTGACATGCATGCGATCTCTCCCAGGAAAATCACAGGTAAAGAAGATGCCATGGTGTTACATTGCTGGGTTTTACGGAGGGAAAACAGGTGGCGGGACTTATTGCTCAGCATCAAAATTACGGCAACGCCGATAGAGGCTTCTCACGTTTGTACCCGACTGAGCACAGCTCTTTGACGTGAGATCCACATGTTGCACAAGGAGAAGCCAGTTCCCTACACAGGACAGTGTGCAGAGAAAGTACAGCTCTGCTGCCACTTTGAAATATTTGCCTGTTTTGTTCAAGGACGATTACAACATGTGCACCTAATGTCGCAGCTGTGATTGGAAAACCATCTTGGACCACGGCTAATTGAATCCGCGCTTTGTACGAACAAGAAAGCCTTTGTTTTTGCGATTAATTTTAATTTTTTTTCCCCGGAAATTGAAAATTCCGGAGCTTTTGAATGTGTAAACCATCACGATTCGCTCTCCTTTTTTTCAACAGCACGGTGGCCCAAAGCCTCTGTGCCCAAATTCGGAGTTTCAGGGAAACCGTGTGCCTCATTTACCACAGTGCCTCCAGTGGCCGGTGAAGGATCTGCAGCTCAGGGACCGTCTGAGCTCCCATTTCTCTGAGCCTATGTTGGCTTTCCAGCCCGGTGACTCAGAAGCACATTTACCACAAAGGGAGTGACCCCCCACTTTGGCTCAGCTCTGCCAAGTACACAACCCAGGCTTTCTGTTGTAAATCCTGAATAATTCATGTGGTAGATCCTGTCTGATTCCAAAAGGGCTAACGGCTATGCAGTTTCACAGTAAAATCGGTGGAATCAAAATTAAAATCAAACATAACTATACACATGAGACCGTTTCGGATTATGTGGTGCTCAATAATATCAATTTGAATTATAAAACTGTCAAATAGTTACATGGGAATAATGAAAATCGGATGCCTTCTACGAGATGCAGTGGCTGTGGGAAGCAGTGAAGACTCACACCTCCGAGGCTCTGGGTTTGATACCCTCCCCCAGCTATGTGTGGGGATCTTGCATGTTCACCCAGTGTATCAGTGCGATACCTCCCAGAGTCCATAAATATGCTCTCAGCTGGCAGAATTGCCACCTTTAAGTTGCTCGTATTTTGAATGTGGGAGTCTCAAGATACTTCCCGTTTTATCTCTTTCTATTCCGCTACATCTTTACATTCCATGTTTCCTGAACTTATTCCCGAAGTATTATGTACACTATAGAATCACATTCTGTAAGCTCAATATGTCAGTTTTCCCTAAATGGTACCTCATCCCAAGGTTAGCATTTTGCTAAAGGCTAGCATTAAGCTGGACTGCCACCACAGTGACCTTGGTCTGGGTTTGGCCGCACAAATGTCCGATCCTCTGGCTTCAGGCCCTGCAGCAGGGCAAAGAGAAGCAGAGACATCTGTACTGGGACCTCTACACGCTTAAATAGAAAAGCCAACAGATTAAACAAAAGAGGAAAGTGCAGGAGAGGCTGTCTGGCCTGGTTACCACTGAGTTCCTGCAGCCAGAAAAGGTAGGGGATACTGACATTTTGACTAGTAAGAATTCCAGACCCACATATCCATAACTGAGTTTTTTTTTCTAGTAAGAATTTAATTATAGATCTCAACAATTGCATTACAGAAATCTGAAATTCACATTTTGGATCTGTGTAATTTCAGATATCTCTAATGTAATTGTAGAGATCTGCAATTAAATTCTTACTAGAAAAAACTCAGTTATGGATATGTGAGCCTGGATTCTTACTAGTCAAAATGTGATTAGAGATATCTATAATAGGAGCTCTTACTGGTAAGAATCGAATTATAGAGCTCTGCAATATGACTTTTTACTAATGAAAATTAAATTTAGGATGTGTGAGGCAAAAATACAATGGGAGTCATGGAATATATGACTAGTAAAAACTGAATTATAGAGCTGTATAATATGAATTCTTACTAGTAGAAATGCAATTGTTACTAGTAAAAATGCAATTTTAATTTTAAAAATGCAATTTTTACTAGTAAGATTGTTCTTTTACCAGTAAGAATTATGTTATGACAAGTAAGCCTTATACTAAAAGAATTACAATTTGGCTTCCCATAGCAGACACTTTTGTCAAAATCAACATACAATTGAGGCAAAAAGTAAGCTTCTATGCTGTCAAGAAGTCGACAAGGCATAAGCTCAGCTAGGCCGAGCTTCCAGTGGATGCCCAGGTACAAGTGTAAGCAGTACTGGAGCAGGAGCTGCACAACATCTCCTAAACAACGCAAGACGCTAATAAGACTATTCAAGGAACAGAAGCACAACATTAGAACATCAGCAAAATAATGTAAAAAGAGAAGGAAGTTAGCACTAACAGTATATTCATTGGCAGTGGAACTCAGTAACAGCTGAGTAACAGAGGACATTTAGCTACAGAATGGCTGCAGGCATGAGTGGTTTCAGGGGTGCACCTACATTTATGAATTTTATGAATAGTTTTACACATTCAAGAGCACCTGTCAAGTGCTGGACCCCACAAATCTGCCAGGGTATACATGCCCCTCTGATGCACATTGGTGGCTTTACCTGGCAAGTTGTCTTGACGGGAGCAGGATCACAAGTAGGAGGCTGAGAAAGTGTACATCAGCAGTACAGCAGCAGAGAGAGAGCAGAGACAACGCGACTGCGCCCCCTGTAGGACAAGGAGGTGCATGACAAAGGCCGCAAAGGTCAGTTTAACCTGTTCTCTCAGATCAATGCAGAAAAACACTATCAAAAGGAGAACAACAGTACACGTTAGTAAAAGTTAGTAAACGATGGGCAGACCGAGCTGTGCTACCTTACCAGTAGGGGGCGCTCTGGGTCTTCAAGGGTATTCAGGCAAAAAAGTGGGAATGGAGGAGGAAAGAAGAGGAAGAGAACCCCAGGAAACAGGAAGTGCAAGATAATCTGGGGGCAACCCTCCGGGGACCAACAGATAGCAATAGGAAGGTAGCTTCGATTTCAAGGCGTGTCGCGAGCAGAAGGACTCAGAGGAGGTCCGAGGGTAAATTATGGAGGCTTTGCTCTCTCCACACTCACTGGTCCTGCCAGCCACGCAGATTAGAGCAGAACAGGATCTGTACAGCAGCACTCTAAAGCAGAGCGGTGCATGGGGGGGAAAGTCACTCAGTTACCGTACACAGCACATGTGAGGCAGCTCCTCGATGCCCCACCACTCAAGCCCGTCACAGGGGGCAGCGGGGATCTGCCGCTCGCAGGCGTGTAAGGGAGGAGCGCTCCGATGACAGATGTTGGAGCAAGAGGCACAGGGCTGGGAAAAGCGTGCTTCAGGTGGGCCAGAGTGGCAGGGGGTCCGGGAGGATATTTTGGACAAGAAGCTCATGGATGAAAGGGAGTCAGGTCTCAAAAAAGGTAAAGCTCTATTTCTGACACAGTTCATTTCTGAAGTTACCCTGAAGCATAATCAGCTGCGCTTCTCGCTTCCTGAAACATTTTGCAGTTAGATCACGAGACGAGCCTCCATCACACCTCCAAGGCCCTCTGCCAGGCCCCCATAACATCACTCTGCCTGCTTCCTTAAAAGGAAAGTTACCCCGCCGCCAAGTTCAAAGGCAGCTGATAACACTTATTTACCTGACCCACTTTCTGATCCTGATGCTTTTCCTTTAAAGCCGTCATATAATGTCATCTTAGCATTGCTCTCTAGGGCAAAACAAATTTTAAAAAATACAAAGATGAATCCAGTACAGCTGCTCCCCTGGTTACAATGTCCATGTTACGATATTTCAGACTTTATGATCGGTATTCCAATTCCATTCTATTTTTCACTTTGAGAACATTATTCAATAAATTTCATGGGATATTCACTTTTTATAAATTGCACATCGTGTTAAAAACTTGTATTTAAGGTATGCTAGGCTAGGCTATGAAGTTTGTTAGGTTAGGTACTGTATTAAAATGCATTTTCGCCTTACCCAATCAATATTTTTATAATCATTGGAATGTAACTCTACCATAACCTGGGCAGCGTCTGTATATAGGCAAAATCAAGATAGTAATTTGTGTATCTCTGACATATACTGGAATATATGCAAAATATAGATAAGCACAATCAATAACACTATGACTCAATGCAAGGACTAAACCACGTAATAGGAGTTAGACTTCTCATCCGAGAGGTAATGCAGTAATTAATATTTATCTCTGATACATTTATTCAATGTCCTGCGATGGGCTGGCCCTCCGTCCTGGGTTGTTCTCTGCCTCATTCCCGTAGCTTCCAGGATAGGCTCCGGACCCCTCGCGACCCGGTAGGATAAGCAGGTTGGAAAATGGATGGCTTGATGGGACATTTATTCAAGTATATACAGAAAGCAGACAATGAGTAGATATTTAACTAGCCCCACCAGCTCAGATTCAATCAGCGATAGACAATCATAGAGAAGGACACCTCAGAATGGACAGTTCATGTGCATACAATTCTAGTTAAAAAGAACTAGATATAATACGTATTTTAAAAAGAAGAAAATCTCCAGCGTTCTATAAAAAAACATACCCGTGGGTTCCATAATGTCCTTGTGGCAAATAGCTAAAAAACACACAATATCTTGCCTCCAACCAAGTAAGACTTTAAGGTCAATTTCCCAATTAAATATGCATTTATATGTATAAGATGGCTTTGATTCCCTTTCACTATGCTAACATGCATTCAGTTCTCATAATTTTAATAAGTACATCAAACTGTTTAGTGAAGCAGTGTAGCTTGTGTGATACAGCAATAAGACAGCTAAGTGAAGCTCAATGAAAACATGCTCGTTTGTGTAATATCAAATTAAGTCCTGTTCTTTTGTTTTCCTCCCCTTGGGGGAATAAATAGCTTAGTTTGTTTGTATGACATGGAGAAATATTCAACGGGCCTCTTCTGCTAACCTTTCTTTTAGCATCGGCAAATGAGCTGGATTAGATCCGTAAATTAGCTGCATCGATTAGAAACGGTGCAGTGCACTCTGGTGATCAGGCCCGGTGCACTGCGGGCATGCGGGAGACACGCGTGGCATCAAGCCCCATCGAATGTTTGAAATGAGAATACAGACAAATGAGAGAATTGTCATTTAAGAAAAGGAGTGTGACCTCAGGAACCTCAGCTTGTTAAATTTCTCGCAGTAAAATTCACCAGCTCTTTAATGCATGGGCTAACAGGACAGAAGCTAAAGAGGGTCCGAACTAACCTTGTTTCCTTACTTATGTTTTACTAAAATAAAACTTTTACCACCGCCAAGGTCATCAGCTTATGGTTGCCATTCCCCTCAAAATTACCACTACACCAACTTAAGGCTCTTTTCCACTGCACCAGGTACTTGGAAAAAAAATACCAAAAGTACTGTAGTTGAAGGTGTTGGATTTCTGCTGGCATAAAAACTGGTACCAGTGCTGAATGACAGCAGAGTTTGAGGCGACATGTAGTATGAATGCCAACATCCCATGCTATGCACATGTAATTCTCACATCGCAAGGACCATGATAGTCAGCTAGTTTGAGATCAGGCTTTTTCACACATTCATATTGTGCAGATATTATAGTGCGTGAGGTTAAGTTTCACTAAAAGATTTCTATTTTGTCATAAGAATCTTAGCAAGCATTTCGATTTTAATGATGGCTCCTTTTCAAGATTATCCAGCGGATGTTTAAAAATCAGTTTAAAGTTTACCTCCACTGCTTTTGCATGAGTGCTGCATGTATTATCAGAGGTGACCATCTTCATCCTTGCAGTTTAAATCACTCATAAATAGGTTTTTGAGGAACTTATTTTGAGCTCCTTTTTTGCTTTATAAATATCCCAGTATGCATTATAAAAAAAAAATCACATTTCTATATCTATATCTATATATGTGTTTGTGTGTGTGTGTGTGTGTGTGTGTGTGTGTATATGTATATTTATTCATATATATTTTTTTTTCAACATTGTGCAGCCAATTTATATTACAGTAAATACTTTTTATTTCTCGTCATGCCATCCTACCAGATAACAATTAATGCTTGGGTCTCATACACATACATTATTAATACTTTTTAAACTTTGTTTATCATTGTTTTGTGAGTTCGTTATTTATGTCAAGACATTGTATTTAGAGGCAGGCTATATGCGCAACATGTAGACAAAGAGAGTAGGTCCAACCCCAAAGTACCGAAGTACCAAATCAGTACCCAGCAGGTTTGGTACTTTAGGTACTGTAACTTTTGGGTCTGGGCCTCAACTGGAAGTCAATGGAAAAGGGACAGAGGCACTGTACCATAGGTTCGGTACCTGGTGCAGTGGAAATGCACCCTAAGAAAACAGCGGGGAGACTCTGACAACTTAAATTGCCCAGGGACCTCAGACCAATGTCCCTCTGGCAAAAAGTCACAGAGGTCAGCACACACTGGGTTGTGATGAAGTGATCTTTTGAACGCTGCCATAACCAAAGGCAGTGGCTCCGTTCCGGTGTTTGTCATGCCAGCTGGAGTCAGTAGCGCCACCTGCAGGAGTGAGTTTTGAATAGTCATTTCTGTATTGCCCTCCCCACTTCCATTGTATCTGTTTTATTTAAAAATAAAATTTTATTTAGAAAAAGGCTTCCTGTGTTAACTATCACTGAAATGATGCAAACAGGTTTGCTGGTGATGTCGTAACCTTCCTGAGTCACTGTTTAAGACCTTCAGAGCTGGTGCGCTCACACGAGAGACAGAACGTCATGTAGCAAAACCTATGGCAACAAACGGAGACCTGGCAAAAAATTCTTTACATCTACGCTATTGCTTGTACTGATTCTGTTTGGTCTATGGTCTATGGCTAAGCAGGTTAGCACACTGAAGGTTACTGGTTCAAATCCCTTGGTTGGCACTGTGATTTCATTGTAGGGTACTTAAGCAAGACCCTCAATTGCTCCAGGAACTGTCTGACCCTGTTTTCTGACAAAGTAGTGTCTGGGTCTTATGCTTATGAAGCTGTGTTTTAATATAACTTCCTGTTTCCTTTAGCTAAGTTGGGTTTCCTCTTCTCTGCTGGCTTTTGGATTCTTGGACTGCATTTGTGATGCTTTTCTTTTTTTGGACATTTGTTCAGTGCTTTGGAGAACCATTTGTTTTTAAGGCTGCAGTACAAAAACATTAACTGAATTGCTATTACACTGCATCTTACATTCATTTTGCAGGTGCCTTCATCCAAAGTGATGGATGTTTTTGAGAGAGCTGGGACAGACTTTCCCTGGAGCAATTGGAGGTTGTGGCCTTGCTGAAGGGCCAAATGCTGAAATCCCATGGGATTTGAACCAACAATTTAATTAGATTCTTTATTGTCATGTGTACAAGTACAAGTACAAGTACCATGTACAATGAAATGGTTGCTTGCATGTGCCCATGTAGACAGTGAACACAGACAACAAGACAATGAGTAAATAAATAAATAAGACCAGAATCCCAGGAATAAATAGAAACAGTGACAGAACTATATGTGTGCGTAGCAGGGGAGAGTGACAAGGTTACTGATTGTTCGTGAGTCTGATAGCAATTGGGTAGAAGTTGTAGAAGAACCTGGAGGTGCACGTCTGAATGGACTGTAGTCGCTTCCCAGATGGGAGGAGGGTGAAAAGTGACAGCGCAGGGTGGCTGGGGTCCCGCCTGTTATGGTTCACTTTCCTGAGACAGTGTGTAGTGTGGATGTCATGGATTGCAGGGAGCTGTGTGCCCGTCATCTTCTGTGCTGAGGTCACCACCCGCTGCAGAGTTCTGTAGTCCTGAACTGAGCAGCTGCTGTACCAAGATGTGATGCATCCTGTCAGGATGGATTCCACAGTACACCTGTAGAATCTGCACAGGGTTCTGGGGACATCCGGGTGTTCCTCAGTCTCCTGAGGAAGAGGCGTTGTTGTGCTCTCTTGACTATTGCCCAGTGTGACTTGACCATTTGAGGTCATCAGTGAGGGTGACTCTGAGGAACCTGAAGGTGCTGACCTGCTCCACAGCCTCACCTCCAATGTAGGAGGGATTGTGCTCTGCTGCCTGCTTGCGGAAATCCACAGTCATCTCCTTAGTTTTGTTAACGTTGAGAGTGAGGTTGTTGTCCTGACACCATACTGCCAGGAGTCTGACCTCCTCCCTGTAGGCTGTCTCATCCTCGCTGATCAGACCAATTACGGTGGTATCATCAGCAAACTTAAGGATGGTGTTGGAGCTGAACTTAGCTACACAGTCACGGGTGTAGAGAGAGTAAAGCAGGGGGCTCAGTACACTGCCCTGTGTAGAGAGAGGTCTGTTGGTGAGGAAATCCAGTACCCAGTTGCACAGTGAAGAGCTATAAGCCCCAGATTCAGGAGTTTAGTGATGAGCTAGAATGGAATGACAGTGTTAAATGCAGAGCTCACAGACAGTGTTAAATGCAGAGCTGACAGACGGTGTTAAATTTTGCTCACAGATGCCACAGCCTAACCCACTGATTGACACACTTTTATCACACTTTTGTGTGTAAATTTACAGTGTCATTATAAAAAAAATGTATTACAGCATTCCTCTCCTTATGCTCGTGGAGCTCAGTATAGCTTGGTTTCTAACTTCAAGCATCTGACAGGAGACAAACAGAACGAAGCAGACCGTCTTACTCCCTGTGCCACCGCCAGGCAGGAAACATGGACTGTGACAGACAGGAAAGCAGCACTGTGATTGATTTTGAGAAGAACCCAGAATGAGCCGGCAAAAAGTTCCCTGCTCAGGTTATACAAGACCCTGTAGCAGTATGTCTGGGTCAGAGGAGGATCATGGGCATTGTCCTCATCTCTCCAGCAGACAAGGCAGTATGGCAGATGTAACACCTTCCGTTTCCTCTCCTGCGTCCTGCCGGATCTTCCAGTCTAGTGGCTCTCATTCCAAACATTTGTCCTGCACTGTCTGCTACGTTCTGACACACATACAAGAATTTTTCCTCTTTGGTCAAAAATAGAACAATGAAAAATGGGGTTGGTCACAGATTTCATGATAAGAAATGTTTTTAGAGCCATTTTCCAAAACACACTGTCACAGATATGGGGCGCTGAAGTTTGACTTTGAACTTTTTTTTTTTTAAAAAAAGCAAAGAATGTGTTACTTTAATTTGCAGCAAAGATACATACAATAAGCAAGTTAGCTAAACATGAACGACGGGATTCTCCACAAAATACATTCCACAGTATGGCTTCGGTTGGCCTTCTTTGGAACATACACCCCATTCAGACTACAGGTTTATTGTGAGACCAGTCACACCTCCCACTGTGATGTAAAACCAACATGCGCTGGCAAAACAGAAGCCCTAATATTCATTTGCATTTTGCTTTTGGATTTCCAAGGGATGTGGCAATTATCCAATCCATTTAAATTATCCATGTACAGCACTACTTGCCTCAGCATGATGGAAGAGAACTGAAATGATCCTCTTTGCCCTATCAATCTCCCGGACCTTTTGGGATAATCCCTGCCGGGACTTGTGTGACCTCACTCTGCTGCACAAGCTTTAGCTCAACAGCACCCCCTACCCCACACTCCAGGACATGGACTATCACTCTGACACATGCTGGATCACATATCATTTGTCAGTTGGCTGCCATTTTTGTAGTTTTTTTTTGCATTAGTTTTTTTGCATTAGTTTTTTTGCGTTCAATGAGCATCGAAGCTGAATTAAGGAAACGGTCCAGGAATGGAGCTCATCTCTACATATTTTTCCACCAAGGTCAGCTGACTAATAATCTCCTCCCAAGATGATGCCCCCCCCCACACACCCAGCTATAACATGTCAGGAAGAATCCATTCTTGAAACAGCATGTCATTTCATTAAAAATATATATATACACATATACCTTCCATTAATTTATTTTTTATTTTTTTTTTATTTTTTTTTTTTAACTTGATATTCCTTTTTAGGAAGTTCTGTTTCTGTACTTTGTATACAAACATCGCGGGAAAAACCACATCCTCTTCGTGAGCAACGCAAGCATGCGAGCGAAGTGCAGAAATCACGCGAGAGGCTGCCGTAAACACGCTCGAAGAGCCCACAAAGAAATCACGTGAGAGGCTGCCATAAACACGCCCGACGTCCTCTAAACCAACACTGTATGTATATTTTATGAATTTAGGAGTCACTAAACTTTTTGTATGTTTGCTGACCTTTGCATGTCGTCTATAGCTTTTGCAGAACTCCCTGCAAAAAAAAATCCCTTAAAATTCCCATTTAGTTTCTTATGCCGACCCAGAGATATATCAAACTCACGATGGCAGTCGTCCCACCTCTCACACATTGACAGCAGCTCTCTGGCTCTCGCAAATGATGTACGACATCCTGGAAATCTGCCATTCCTCTGTTCGCAGTGGTAAAATTAGCCAGCAAGAATTTTTACCCGTGTGACCCAGCCCACACCCCTCCCACACCTGGCCCAGTCGGCAGTATATATCATATATGGTATCACTGTAATATCAGCCAGGAATTGGCCCACATGCCCGCCCCCCGAATGCCTCTCACCCGCCTCCCTGAAATCAATATCCCTAAGTTAGGGATGCCAGGGATGCTGAAGGGTTGACTGTCCTTTTTCCATTTGCTTTCTCTGTACTCATTTCTCTGCACTATATAAACTGTCTTCCACTTTGTCTTATTTCACACTATATGCTTGTTGACTGCACTTATATACCTTGCTGTTGTACGCATAAGAATTTCCCCCTGGGATCAATAAAGTTCCTCTTACTTTAATTTAACCCAGATTCGTTTGATGGCTGTACAAACGGGAGGCGACAGAAGAGATGCTCTATTCTGTCAGTGCTTATGGTTTATCTTCACAGAGAGGCTGCATTTTCATTTGATTCTTTTTGTTAATTTGCCACGTTTTGCTTTTCAGCTTCTGCTCTCCCGCCATGACAGGAACATGGAAAGTCACCAGCATTCAAACGCTGGTGAAATAACCCTCCTGCCCGGCTATCCGCCAGTGCCTTTTACGCTATCATTCATATCGTCAAACTTTCTCCTAAACCCTGAACTGTATGTCAGAAGAAATGCAGCTTGACGTGCAAGAGTGGGTATCCAGCCTGAAGCCAAACAGGTTATAAATCAGCATCTTCCCATCATTGACTTTGATGTCTCAGAACTTTCCTCAGTTTTATGTTTTTCACGGTGTGCTTCTTGATATTACTATGCACTAGCAATTTGCGCATCTAATTCTGAAGTTAGCCACGTTCCAGCTTATAAGCATAAAGTCCCAGGTGCTGTCTGCAGCGCCTCTCATTCATGTTACTTTGGACAAGAACTTCCTCTACTGGAAGTTCCTCAGGTGCGAGAGGGCTCCGAGGTCAGCAAGGCCGGCGCTTCTGCGGTCCCCTTGGGCTGAAGCCCTCCCCGACATGGACAGGGTCGGACGAGGATGCCCCGAGGAGCCATCTGTCCGCGTTCGGTTTGATGGGGTGCGGAGAGCATGGCTGCGGACTTAGAGAGGCCACAGGTGGTTGGCAATAAAAAGGAAGAGGTGGATACAGCAGCCAGAAGCAAAGGAAGAATTTCCTCATGCTGGCTTACTGCTAGCACCCTCTGCTTTTACCTTGCGTATAAAAAAACATTGTTTTGTTTGTGAGTGGGGAACATGGCGGGCTAATTTATTTTTTTGTTTTGTTTTGTTTGGGGAAATTTTATTACTGCCAAAGGCAAGTAGCGGAAAGCGTGGTACCAGACACAACCTCAGGGCTGTACATTGTTATTCCAGTCAGGTAACAAGAAAATCATTTTCTGAATACTATTCATTTGTGCTTCTTTGTTTATCTGCAGAGCTAATCATTGGTTTATGCTAACTGAAAGCCACTCTGTAAGATTCCGGACAGCTTTGTCGGAACAGCATCAGATGTTAAGTCTGAGGGTCCATAGTTTATATTACATATCTTATACATTATTCAGTATTCGTTATTCATTATTCATGTACATTTTCAATAAATTACATGGGATATTCAACACTTTTTATAAACTACGCATCGTGTTAATGATTTTGCCCAACTGCAGGATAACGCAAGTGTTATAAACATGCATTTAATATAAGCTAGGCTAGGCTATGAAGTTTGTTAGGTTAGGTACTGTATTAAAATGCATTTTCGCCTTACCCAATCAATATTTTTATTATCGTCGGAACGTAATTCTATCATAACCCGAGCATCTGTATATAGGCACATATAGGCAAAATCAAGATAGCACCTTACTACAGCAATTTGTGTGTCTCTGACATATACGGGAAAATATGCAAAAAATACATAAACACAATCAATAACACTTGGTCTGGACCTGTACTCAATGCAAGGACTAAACCACGTAAGAGGAGTTAGACTTCTTATTCAAGAGGTAATGCAGTAATTAATATTTATCCCTGGTAAATATATTCAAGTATATACATAAAGCAGAGAATGAGTAGATATTTCACTACTCCCAAATATCCAGCTTAGATTGAATCAGCGGTAGATAATCAATGATCCCGGACAGCTTTGTCGGTACAGCATCAGACGTTTGGTCTGAGGGTCCAGAGTTTATGTCCAAGTTTGTATTACGTTCCCTATGTGGGCCAGTGAATAAACGTCTTTATTAATTTTCCGCCAGCAGTCAATCAAGTTTATCTATCTAAACCAAAATTCAAATGCTATATATTTCAATGCAAAAATGACACTAGAGGGTGTTAATTTATGGGCATTTGAATGGAGCTGTTTAATGGCTGTGAAACATGTGCCGTCTCAGAGGAAGATGGTCACTTTGTACGAGGCTGGGTTCCCCGCTTTTCGGAGACACCTCCTCCCTCCTGGGTCGGCAGGCACCAGCCCCGCTGTCACCTGCTCCTGCTTCACTGTCGCGAGGTGCAGCTCCATCACAGAGGACTCCACATGTGCTGCCACACGCACAGACACTCGAACTCCACTTTGATACAAAAATAAAGAGCTCCACAGCTTTCAGCTACAGCCATAAACACAAGGGAGAGGAGAGATGATGATGGTGATGGTCGTGTTACAGATGACATTCGGGTCCTGGCCTTGGACCTTGCCTTATGCACTATGCCCACCAGTCCTGCCAACCATCTTAGTGGTTTGACCCATATTCTCCATGGCTGGGGCTACATTCATAGCCTTACACAAACACCCAGGTGCTACAGACTCCACAAGACAACTCAGATTCAAGACTCCTCAATATTCCAGCATCCCTAATACTGCAGAATCACCAGGAAGGAGACATTTGTACAGATTTTAACTTATTTCAACTTATAACTTATTATTAAGGTGGAAGGCATAAGAGCGGCCATACTCACACAGAGGGGCCGACCTCATCATCAGCAAATAATGTCTTTTGAATTGGTGAGTGATGGGGGAGAGGCACTCTGGGGGCCAATCACCTTTCAGATGGGGCCAGTGCTCCTGTGGCCCCGCCCCCATATACATCCCAGAGTGCCCCTCCCCCATCACTCACTGTTTTTGTGCAGCTGGTCGTCAGAGGTGGAAAGTTCAGGTCCAGAAAGTACAAATCCAGACCAAGGTTTTGTTTCAAGCTACCAGTTGAGTGCTGAACTGAGACTCTGTGCTGAACTGAGACTCTGTGCTGAACTGAGACTCTGTGCTGAACTGGTTGGTTGTACTTTGTGGACCTGAGTTTTCCGCCTCTGCTGGTCATTGCTTTAATGTGTTGCCATCCCCCATGTCTCCTGTACCTCACAAGCCCCAGTCCCTCCCCTCTCTGCCTTATCGAAGGACACAGACCATGGAATGGTTCTGATTTGGCCAAACGGGTCAGCAACATGGCGGTGGATAACTCTTATCGGCAGCATTAGCCTAGAGAGGTCTTATCCCTCGGGGAGTCACAGGAGTTGAACATCAGGCATGTAACTGGAAAACTAAAAAAGGTGTCGGCGTTTCTAGGTCTGCATAATGAAAATGATTTCGGAAAAGGTACCTATTGAGATCTCATTGCACAGACAGGAAGATTTCGCCCCCAAAGTCTTATTTCATTTAAGTTTGTGTGAATTTCAGCAAATCATTGACTAATCTCTACATGGTGTATCATTTGATTTGTGGGAACAACAAGCCAAACTATCAGCTCACTGCTGTCAGCGCTCTCAGAAAAGCACAGTGTGTGGATTCCCATTAACTGAAAGCAGCGACTGAATCAGGGGTCTAATTTAGAGGGTAGGAATACTCTCCGGTGAAAATAAATTGTATCTCCATAAAACCCATTACATGGATCAGAAGTTCTCAAAACAGGGAGGCCTATAACCCAGGCCTGTGTATTTTCCTATGAGGACGTAGTGAGATGTTTGATTTTTTTCAGGCTTGGATGATCTTATAGAAGACTCTGGTTTCCATCAACATGTCCTGTCTTCCATGTGACACATATTTCAGCAAAAAGCATTATACTGGCTTGGGAAATTGTAAAGAGTTAATGGATATATATGTTTAACAATGTCCTAGCATCTAAATTAGTCATCCATTTCATTAAAAGAGACATTTAATGATGAATTTTTAGATACTGATAGATATCCGTCTTTTAATACTTCTAAAAGTTTTTTTGGAAATTTATGATACCGCATTCCGTTTCTCAACAGCATTTGTCACCCTGCAATTTGTCACTTGTGTTTTATCTTCCTACTGGTGAAATTTGTGTCCCCGTTGTTTTAACGCAGCACGCATTCCGATCCGCGCAGTGTACGTCAGCACTTTCTGACTTGTTATAATAAGGCACCATGCTGCGCCTTGCGCGGGCGTCTTGAAAGCCATCCAGGTTTATTTTCGAAGTTTTTAACGGCCTTCCATTCATCAGCATCTGTCATGGGCGAGATTTCAGACTTGCAAGCTTTTCATTCTCGCCGCATAACTTCAGGCCCTTGCCCTTCATTTTACATATTTACACAGATTCCACAGAATCAGAGAAACCCAAAGCTGTGTTAATCAGGCCTGATTATGAGGTGCTGAGTCCATGTTGGGAACTGAGAACCCTCCTCATGCTTTCAGTTAAAGCCATTTCATTCTTCCCCTACTTAGAATCCTGCTGTCTGCCCTTATTAGGGGGGTGTGTCTTAATGGTTAGGGAAGCACACTTGTAATTGAAAGATTGCAGGTTTGAATCCCCAATCAACAAGGCACCACTGAGGTATCCTGAGCAAGGTACCGTCCCCACGCACTGCTCCCTGGGGGCTGAATTAGCTGCCCCCTGCTATGTCACGTTGTCACATATGGGTTAAATGCAGAGGACACATTTTGTTGTTGTGCACTGAGTGCTGTGGTGTGTCAACAATGACCACTGATCACCAAATTCTGAAAAAATCCAAATTCTATTGTATTTCCTGTCTGTTTGCCCTTGTCCCCTGCCCCAAAGGGGGCGATGTCTCCAGTCAGAAATCAACAATAGAGAATCACCATGTTTTTTGAGGGTTTGCGATGAATGATGACACTGCAGTATAAGACGCACCTCCCAGGTCATTGGACAAAAGTGGGTTTGTGTACCTGTCTTTGTGTGAATGTGTGTGACAGAGTTATGTGTTATGATTGCTTGCCTACCTATCTTACATTAACACTTCATCCCCTTTTTTGCTACAAAAGATGGTGCCCCTTCATTTCCTGTACCCCCATCTATCTGGGATTTCAGAAAAGGAATCGTGGATTGATTATGTGTCACATTTCAGAAACTCCCTAGTCTCCAATGGGGAGATTCAGTCCCAAAAGCATCCTCCCTGTTTAGGGTGCAGAGCAGAAAACGTGCTGTGGTTCAGCTGCAACAGAGAAAAAATAGCACAGTGACACCATCTCAGTCTCAGGTCGACCCCTAAGGTTAGAGAGTGATGAAGGTCCCACACGACTACAATCATAATGAGCATGCTCGGAAAGTCCTTCTGAACAAATACAGACTTAATAAGTCTTTATTACACTTTTTATAGAGAAAGGCATGTCTTCAGGATGTTTTTAAGCCAATTAACTATTAGTCAACCAGCACTTTCATCCGCACAAGCAGAAAAATGGCAGCACCAGAAAACAACACTTTATGCACAGATAGTTTCTTTGATGTCAGCAGCACACAGCAAAGAATGGAGAGCAAGGGTGCTGCCTTCAGCTTATTTTCACAGGAAATTGGGTCCTGAGGGACCCAGAAATGATCTGTGAACAAGGCCAGGTACCATGAAGAACCGAATCCTGACGATGTAAGCGATGATCTCTGAGGAGTGCGAGGTGCCAGGAGCAATCGAATCCACAGGGAGCCAGCGATGATCTCCCAGGAGTGCAAGGTGCCATGAAGAACCGAATCCTGAAGGAGTCGGCGATGATCTCTGAGGAGAGCGAGGTTCCAGGCGCAACCGAATGCTGGTGCCAGTTTTCGCTTGGTGCCTTTTGAGAACCAGTCTGTGTTTCCACCTGTTTCAAAGAAGAACGAAATATAAATGTTTTGTAGGCGGAAGTGAAAGTAAAGCAAAGTTTAATTTGTAATTCATTTTTTGGATTTGTTATCCATCCATCCATTTTCCAACCTGCTTATCCTACTGGGTTGTGGGGGGTCTGGAGCCTATCCCAGAGACAATGGGCATGAGGCAGGGAACAACCCTGGACAGGGGGCCAGCCCATCGCAGGGCACATTCACATACCAACCACTCACACCTATGGGCAATTTAGGAACTCCAATCAGCCTGTTGGACTGTGGGGGGAAACTGGAGTACCCGGAGAAAACCCCACGACGACACGGGGAGAACATGCAAACTCCACACACATGTGACCCAGGTGGAGACTCGAACCCAGGTCCCAGAGGTGTGAGGTAACAGTGCTGACCACTGCACCACCACGGCCCCCCTTGGATTTACCAATCCTAAAAAAAGTTCCCAGAGCATGACTTTGCGCACTGTCTCTATTGCCTGTATCCACTTCTGTCTCCTTAAAGGCTCCCCGTCTGTGTGTGTTAGTGAGTTTATTCTTTATTTTCACTTGTTGTTTTACCGCTGTCTTTTTAGGGATCACACAATGAGACTCTGCTAAAAACTAATCTTTGCAGTCTGGTTCTTCGCCACTCGAACACCATAATATTTTATTTATTCAACCTGCGACATATTACACTTTATTATTAAATCTGGCCAGCAGATCTAACTTTCATTTTCCTCAGAATAAAAAAAATTGATGTAACCTCATTCTGCTAATAAGCTGGCAATTTATTTCACTGGCAGCACTGCCGACATTCGATTAAATTATATTGGTTATAGACTGAATTTCCAGGTATACGGAAAGTTTCGATGCCATGGCCCGCCCTACTTTCACTGATGTTATGCCAAATGCCAAGTCCAGCTTTTCTGTGATGCTGTGCTGGAGCCCTTTTTTCTGGCCCACGGCCAGTTTTTTGCAGCAGAAACGTGCAAAACCATTGCACTGGTGGAAATGAGGCATATGGGAGATCTCCAAACAAGGCCAGGTTCCAGGAGTAACTGAATCTTGAGGAAGTCAGAGATGATCTGTGAACGAGGCCGGGTTCCAGGAGGAACTTAATTTTGAGGTAGTCAGAGAAGATTTCCCAGAAAAGGTCCAATATATCTCTTTACTGATGATCAAATGAGTACTTCTTTGAATGCAGAAGGCTAACAGAACTTAATTCTGATGCCTCTGGCACTAGTCTGAATCAGGCTGAGATAATCAGAATTCAGCTTGTGAGGTCACTCAGGGTTCCTGAACATATGGATCCCACTGCCAGAGCCATATGAAAGGTCACACCTTCTGCTACTCCTAGTGAATGTCATACACACATGGGTCTGGTGATTAAATCTGCTGTTTAGAGGCCACTCCGTTTTATAACACTATGCTGTATTTCCTCCCCTGTAGAATATTCCATTAACTGCCTTTGTTCTTGTACAGTCACAGCTGAATGGTAAGAGAATTACTGATGCCAGAACTTTGATGAAGTGCAGATGGACTCAGAACATCTTCCTCTAAATTGCTGCCTAAATCCTGTGGGATTACATGAGGGCAATGGAGAGTGAAGCATCTCCCATAACTGCAGCCCAAGCATGGAGAGCACTAGGTGGGGGGGTTGGAGATGCAGCAAGGCCCCTTTCAAACATCAGCGGGGGGGGGCGTGCCTCTGAATCTTTACCGAAGCAGAGCTCGGCATCAGGTGATAACAGATCTACAATAAAAACAACAAATGCACACAAATAAAGGCCTGTAACGGCATCACCTGCAATATATCATCGGAACACAACGAGAGATCCATTTGCTAGCTTAGTGCTTAGCAACAGGCTGCATCATTGGTGTGGCTCTGTGTTAAGGCGACGTCCCCCCGGGGGAATGTTCACTCTTCAACACAGCTGCTGTAAGAAGCTGAACCCCTTCCTGTAATTTGCATACCTCCTTGTTTGGCTTTCCCATTGGCTATTCCGGTTTGTGACACCTGATATAACTGTATTGTATCTGCTACTCATCAGCTTCTCTCAATTAGTCCATGTAGTTTTAATATTGACAATGCTCTATGTCAATGTGCTTATAATTCCAGAATCATTTATTCAAGGTTGCGAATTAAATATGAACAGAAATATTAGCTTTAAACTATGTGTTTTACTGTGTCACTATGCAGAATTTCCATTAAATTCAAATTCCAATTCTGCTAAATTACTCATTTTCAGTAAGACATTTAGTATTTGATTGCAAGATTGCAAGGAAATGCACATATTTACCAGATGAAATACAGGATGGCTTTCTGAAAGATGAACAAACAGAAATCCTATATTGTTTGGTTGAGTTTTTCCCCCTTTCATGTAATGGGGGTTATGTTCCCGTGAGAGGCAATTATCTAGGCCTTATAGATAGTGTGCCTCCCAAACGACCCCCTGTCCGCAGTGAACATCTCCGGCTATGTCTGCCATGATCTGTCATGACATGAGGCTCCTGCACATTAGAAATACTAGCCTCCATGGCACTGGGCCACGGACTGAGCTAATAACAAAGGCAGGTTTCGTCGATGACAAAGTGCAGCCCTCACTCTCGACCTACACTACCCAAAATTGGTCCTCACGGTCATGGTTAGGGAAGAGGCACATTACGAAATTCCCGTGTCAGCGTTTCCTAGGGCCCCGTGTGGTTCAAGGCCATTAGCAGTGACTGAGTGGGAGGGGCTAATGCACATAGCAGCAAATGAAAACTTAGCTGACCTCAGCCTCTGATGCTGGAACAAGCCAATGAGCATTTGAGTGAGCAAAACATTAAATCTTAGGTAGTTAATCAGACAGGTGGCACACTGTCAGGATCCAGCATATCCCCGTTAGCTTAGGTGGAAGAAACACTGCTGTTATTAACAGTTAACATTTCCAGTACTCATTAGAAAAGGAGACATTTATCAGGATTATCTTAACATATACACATGGCATGAAGGAGAACTTTTAGTTCAACATTCAGCCAGCATTAAAAATGTTGTCAAAGTAACCCTATATAAATCTAGGTACATAGTGGAATTCATATAACCTTAATTCCATTTATAATTTAAATAGCTTATCATTTATATTTTACTGTTGCCTCTGAACCAGGTAATATATTAGCCAAACATTAATTACGTATTCTTTGTGTTAGCAGGTCAAATACATATAGATAATAAGATGAGTGAAAATACAAGGATTTTAATTATTTCATCTCTGTTCTTTCCCGCATTCTGAGTCTTCACAGCTAAAACTGTCAAAGTGTTAAAATCTTGGACAAAAAAAAAAAAATATTAACTCATCTTGTGTGAAAAATGAATATTATTATTAATATAATTCATGAAAGCAGCACACGTTAGGTGATTATGGAATGCGGCTGTCGATCTTATAGCTATGGAGCAGCACACGCCTCATCCTCCTGCCCCCCGCCAAGACCTCTACCCCTGCTGTGGTCTCCCCACACGTGCGCTATTCCTGCGCTTTTTCCACACGAGCGAACTTAAGCGCTTCTAACTGAACAACAGAGAGAAAACGTGTCTTACAGTAGCAGGTGTTAACGAGACCTCCTACCTGAGGCGGGCTCAGCTTCCTGTCTGCCCATCTGAAGCATTTTTCCCTGCTCCTTTATCTTTGGACACACACATAGCTGCACACGTCAGTGTTATCGGGGAAGACCAGGCACATGCAGCGTATGGGGGGGGGGCTGAGCACCTCCGTCTATGACTGAAAGGCCCTAAGTGCCTCTTTCAACATTTACTGAAGGTGGGACCCCCCATTATTTAGCCACCCACCCATCGAAATGTTTGTATACTGTCCCGGTCCACAGTGGCCCGATTCAATCACCGTCAGTCACCAATCATTTTGTTTTGGGGAACTGCCCCCACACCCAGTTAATTTGGCAAATATAATCTACAAATTTAACCAACTCCCCATTCAGTAAATTTAATCTAGGGGAACTCCCACTCCCCTCGCCACCCAAACCCCCGGTTGGCAGAATTTACCAGTCGAACACCTACCCCCAGTAAAGCATGTCCGCACAGACCAGTGAGAGACCCCCGCTGATGGAATTTGAACCACAGGGAATAATGGTTGAGTAACTCTGCAATAGAGCATCTGCTTTTAGATCAGTGAGGCT